>OZ023265.1:70567703-70904649 GCA_964006375.1 Tillus elongatus
AAAAGTATTTCGGGTCCAAGCTGAAACCCCTGTATGTACATTTTCGTGTGTGCGTATGTAAATACTCCGCTTCATTTCAGCTGTTGTATGTTGGCAATAATTGTTATACACTGATGTTCACCTTGAGTTGCTATGATCCATATTACAATAATCTTTCCGATAGCAGTGAAAACATCAGCCATGACATTAAGCTGCTATTTATATTAATTCCGATCATAGCCATGTTTTATTCATAAAAGTATCTGTACAAATTCTACCACTATAATAATCAAATTATTATTCATATGAGTATTACAGTCTATAATACGTGCACATGCATTTTTTAATGAAAGTTTCTACTGTTACGTAAGGCTGAGATAACTATATGGGAACACCACATCCAAATAATATGTAAATAAATTTAAATCTGAGACAATGTTGTTTTCATACATGACTAAGAAGTCCTAAAAAGACAAGTCCGCCACGGTAGCAAATCCTTATAAAAATATATCAAAAAATTGTTAGTTAAATAGATAATGGAAGTCAAAATAATAGCAACTGGTTTTGATAAATTATATATATATATATATATATATATATATATATATATATATATATATATATATATATATATATATATATATATATGTATAAGAACTTTTTTCATTCAAGAATAATAAGATTTTCTACAAAAATGAAACAAAATTTTAACGACTTGCGGTTTAAAAATTGCTAAAATATACAGGTATCCACATAAGGTCGAGTATTTCGGAAACTGGAAGAGTTTCGAAGTGGGTTAATACCAAAAATTTGCATATTTTTGTACCCATTTAAGATTTCTTTCCTAAAACAACGATATTTGCATCTGTTTATGAAATATTGTGAAAAGTTTTTCTTTTCATGAGTGCAAACCTTCATACGACTGTATCTAATTTTTGTGAATTTTCGTAAAAATATTAATTAATAAGGAGATCCCTTCTTTTAAATTTACAAAATTTTGTTCACATGAGCGCAAACTATGACGCCTAGAACCCATATCCGGGTCAGTTTCAATTTTTGTATGTTTATATATATTATATATATATATATATATATATATATATATATATATATATATATATATATATATATATATATATATATATATATATTAATATATATATATATATATTTATATATATATATATATATATATATATATATATATATATATATATATATATATATATATATTAATATATATATATATATATATATATATATATATATATATATATATATATATATATATATATATTAAATCGAGGACCTCCTTTATTATTCAATAATAAAAAAAAATTGGCACAAAGGTTGCAGTACTAACGTTAGATATAAACTAAAATTATTTTGCATATGCTGGGTGTTGCATAAGATAGACACAATCCAAACTTCACTTTTTTCAAATGGTACACCCTGTATATTGTTTTATTTTTGAGTTCCTCTTGTTTTGACGATTTCTCCAGTCTATAGTCGTTAGGCCCTTCGTTAGCCTGG
Source organism: Tillus elongatus (assembly GCA_964006375.1). Classification (NCBI taxonomy): domain Eukaryota; kingdom Metazoa; phylum Arthropoda; class Insecta; order Coleoptera; family Cleridae; genus Tillus; species Tillus elongatus. The sequence goes on from OZ023265.1 coordinate 70,569,216, forward strand.
AAAATCAGTCCAGTTTTTCCCAGAAAACTTTGAGTTTTCTTTAGGAAAATGTCCATATCTCCAGAAATAACAAAGTTATGGTAACCAAATTTGGTACACAGGTTTACATCATAAAGAGTCAACTACGTGCTAAGATTTAGATCTATAGGTTTAAATTTAAAAAAGTTATAGGCGTTTAAACAAAAACAATTTGGGTCTCCTGATGACCAGAGAAACGCACAAGAAAATATTTTGTGGGGATAACAAAATCCATTGTATATTACGGACAACGATTAAGTTGTTTTGGCGCAAAAAGGTGCATAAATGCGAGAAAAATTACTTTTTTTCCTCTTAAAATGCCAAAAATCGCGGTGTGAGACGTCAATATTAGCCATCATTAGGCAAGAAACCTAAAACAAATTTTGGTTATGTAGAAAACATGTTGCAAGAAGTGTGTTTTACAAACCCTTAAGTTTCAGCTTCCACCGTGACTGTCCTCTATTTTCCTAAAATATTTCCAGATAATTAATTTCAAATAGAACCTTTGTCTACAGTAGTTTTAGTTCTAGGGTTTATGGTTTAATACTCTATAATATTTTTCGAGATATTCACTACCATAACGCACTTGCTGCGTTCAGCCTTTTACATGTTTGTATATATATATATATATATATATATATATATATATATATATATATATATATATATATATATATATATATACAGGGTGCGCCCAACCTCGATAGCCTATTAGAAGTATCTAGAGAACGAGGAAAGGTAGAAACTTTAAATTAAGGTTGTGTTCATATGATCATTGTGATCTACATTTTAAAAATATTTCTAACAATGCGGTGTTGCCAGATCCTCTCTTACCAAGTACGAACTCTGATTTTTCTAATAGAATACCCTACATATCATGTCATTTTTATATTCCGGAGAACATTTTTGAACTTTTTTGTTCAGCTTATCTTTCACTTATTTTGAGCCGTTTAGGAAATAAACATTATTTTTTTAAAAATTTGGCAAATAGCATCGCTTCATAAAAAAATGCTTTCTTTTCAACCAGCAAAATTGGAGGCCGGAGTTTTTGGTGGTTGTTTCCTATTATGTTGCTATATCATAAAATGCTATGCGAATTAATTTTATGCATACAGGCTGTCCACAATATAATAGACCTATTGTAGAACACTAAAATGCAAGTTATGTGTAAATTTCAAAGGCAACACCTTGTATTTTATAGTGAGACCCGAAGGAACAGTCAATTCTCGATATAAAAGGATAATATGATGTCATAGGTATTTTTAGCGCTTTTGGACTTATTAACCAAAAAACCGAATAATGCAGGTAGCAAGCAAGAAACAACTATTTATTTGATTAAGTCATCCAAAAAGTTCTGATTTATTTTCTTGTTGAATATAATACGACTTTAAAAGAAAACAATACAGCCAGCAATAACTTTGCATGGTAAAATGAAGTAATAAATTACTATTCTAGAATAAACAAAGGATAACAATAATAAATAAAAAAATGAATAAAAAAATTACTTGTCACGCCTTAAAACCATTTTTAACACTTTACAATAAAATAACAAGAAACAAACATAACAAAAGGAAAGACTTAATAACTAAATTGCTCGAAACATCCTCCACTTACTCTCAAACATTCAACAATTGGTTTCTGCACGTCTGTTGTTGCTGCTTGTATCTCAGAGGCCTCTAAAGACAGGAGTTCTTCTCTCACTTGATTTTGAAGTTCTTCCTTAGTATGAATGGGGTAAGGTAAACAAGTTGTTTTATACTACCTCACAGATAAAAATCACGTGGGGTAAGGTCTGTACGACCTTGTGTGCCACACCCATGCACCTGATCGATGAATCCAACGATCTCGGAACATCTGTGGCAGTTCATTGGTAACTTCATTTGTGCAGTGAGCACTCTAGTTGATACCAACAATCTTGCAGCATTTCAAGATTTGATTCGTCGAGGAAGTCAGATACTGTGGTCCCTAATATATTTCGAGATATTTCTCAGAATTTGGATTCTCATCATAAAAACAAAATTTTCTTTTATCGTTCATCAACAGAGTACATTAAAATAGAACTTGTGTTGAATCTTTCCTTGTTAATTTACTTTCATCGGTCCGAGTAATTTTCTTCAGAAAATTTGTATCTTCTTGTGTACGAATTAAAATCATTTCTCATAATTCAATACGCTTTGGGAGATCATTAGGCTCGATTGCTTGAAGTGTCACAAATTTATAATTATGCATTTTATAGGTATGCAGAATCCGGTCTGTCGGTTTTTAGATATTCCCAAATATATTTCATCAGAATAAATTGACTCCTGAGGATATGCAGAAAAAATGTGCCAGGACATTTATTTTATTGTTGTCGTTACCTGTTACAGGTTTAATTTGCACTCTTCTTGGATTCTTTATGTGACCGTCATTCATAAAGTTATTTTGTATCCTCCTAAATTTCTTTTTATTAATCAGAAGTGCATTTGGATAGTGCAGATTCAACATTCTGCATGTTCTAGGAATAATTTAGTTACAGTGACCATAAATGTAATACAGATTTAAAAATTGTTCCTTGGAATAAGAATCTGACATCTTTAGATAATAGATTACACACAAACACAGAGACAACAAACTTGCAAACTGACGAATGTTTTTTTTTAAACGAATCTTGACTGTTTAAAATCATGGCTGTCTAGCAATAAAACATAGGTTTCCAATACTAGCATTATTCTGTTTTTTGCTAATAAGTCCAAACCCCCTAAAAGAGGTATAACATCATATTATAATTTTAGATAGATAATTAACTGATCCTACGGGTTTCACTATAAAATACAAGGTGTTATATTTAAAATTTCCGCATAACTTGCACTTTAATGTTCTACAAAAGTCTATTATATTGTGGACATCCTGTATGCATCAACTTAATTCGCATAACATTTTATGATATAGCAACATAGTAAGGCACAGCCACCAAAAAATCAGGACTCCAGCTATGCTGGTTGAAAAGAAAACGTTTTCTGATTAAGAGGTGCTAGTTGTCAAATTTCTTAAAAAATAGTTTTTATTTCCTAAACGGCTCAAGATACGTAAAAGATAGGTTATACAAAAAGTTTCATAATATTCTGTGGTATCTAAAAATACTATATTATATAGAATGTTCTATTAGAAAAATCAGAGTTGGTGTTTGATAAGAGAGATTTTTTCAAGGTAAAAAAGAACAGAAAAAGGCTATACTCCAGACTAAATTTTTACTAAGTAAAAGCCCTACGCGTTTCGGCCCATAAATCTGGCCATCTTCAGGGGCTTCCTGAAACATTATAAAATGTGGTTGTGTCAGAAACAAAGTCTCTGGTAGGTCGGCAAGTATCACACGATACCCGCTGTTACAAAATTCTAAACAGTCTTACAAGCAAAGTCTAAAACACAAACTATAGTCAAAACTAACATTCTCTACAACAATTACACTAATAAAATCAAAGCTAAAAGCTAAAAGTTAAGAGGTTAAAAACATCAAATGTCCAAAGCTCAATCAAGGTACCTCCAAGCAGCAAAATTATCAATGCAAAGGCAGTGAAAGTTACTAAAACAGGTAGAAACCCGTGTAAATTAAGATTTAAAAATGCAATGACACATTACAATGTAAGGTCTCTAAACAACTAGATAAAGAAGCTGCAAAGGCAGGCTGCACAACCAGAGCCGAACTTTCAGAGAAAACACTGAGTTAAACCTATGATACCTACTAAAAGTAAAACCAAAATGGCCAAAAACACTTACGTTCTGTTTTTTATATAACAGGAACTGGACTTTAGAAGAAATATATCATAGTGGCTATTTTTATCGACTGTCGCTTTTGTTTCCTTGCACTATAAGGGTGAAGGCGGAAGTAGAAGCATTAAAACCTCAAATCACAGCAATGGACAAACGGCGATACAAATAAAATTTCGTATTTGAAATTGAGGACAGTTAAAAGCCGAATATCTGAATAGAACGGGAAGGGACCGAACAAATGAGCTACGACTTTTACCTAAAAATGACAAGTGACTGACAAGTGACAGACGAAGTGACACCTGAAATTTTACTCAGCCGTGCCGAGCAGCACAGAACACGCAACATTTCCGGGCTCCTTGACTCCACAGAATACTTAGGTTTTTCACTGTAGATGGCACTAGTTAAGTATATTTCTATAAATTGGTGGAAAGTTAATTTCACTGGTATTAGAAGCATTTAGACCAGTGTTGTTGGAGTTGTAAGTGTATCTGTAGATTTCCATCTCTTCAAGGACGAACTGCTCAGTACCAAATGTGGATAGGTGAAGGATTTTAACATTGTTTTCCTTATCAAAGACATGACCAGTCTCTCTGAGGTGGCAACCAAAAGCTGAAGTAACGTTATCAGCATTGTTTCTGCTCCTGAGATGTTCTGAAATTCTGGTGTTTAAGGCTCTCCCAGTTCTGCCAATGTACACAGTGTTGCAATCAGGATCTCCACAGCTAAGGCAAATAACTCCTGACTTCTTCAAGAGGGGGATGTCGTCTTTATTGTGAACTAACATCTTGTTCAGGGTGTTCTTAGATTTTTAAGCAAATTTAAGATTTTCTCTCTTCAAGACTTTTGTGATGGCCTTGGTAATGGGTCCACAATATGTCAACGAAAAATAGCAAGTGTGAGATGCTGGAATGACTGAGCTGTCTTCTCTTAGAATTTGGCGACTTTTCTTCCTGATCAGTCTATCGACAATGCTGATAGGATAATCGTTGTTAGTGGCTAGTTGTTTGATAATATTTAGCTCATTATCAAACTTTATCTGTGACATAGGGATTCTAAAAAGTCGGTCTATCAAAAACCTCAAGGACGCCAGTTGATAAGAGAGGATATGACAACACTGCATTCTTAAAAATATTTTTAGAACAAAGATCACGGCTTTATATGAACCTGACCTTAATTCCAAGTTCCTAGCTTTTCTCTCTCTCTAGATATTTCTTATAGGCCATCGAGTTTGGCGCACCTGTATATATGTATGTATATGTATATGTATATGTGTATGTATATGTATATGTATATGTATATGTATATGTATATGTATATGTATATGTATATGTATATGTATATGTATATGTATATGTATATGTATATGTATATGTATATGTATATGTATATATATATATATATATATATATATATATATATATATATATATATATATATATATATATATATATTTTACACGCAAGTTATTCAATATACCTAACATAAAAGCGAAGTTTGTGCATGTAAAGACATAATTTTGAATGTAAGAGTCCAAATAAAGAGGCCAAATTATTTAGAACTCTCACTTCAAACTTTTGTTAAAAAATCAAATTAATAAAACCCTGTGATGCTCTTAACCAATACCTTTGCTAAATCTATATCATATTGATATATATATATATATATATATATATATATATATATATATATATATATATATATATATATATATATATATATGTATTTATTTATTTACAGTGTGTCCCAAACTGGATGGGTATGTATTGGTATCTCCGTTATTATTAGAGATAGGGAGACGGTTAAATTAGCAATATTTTGTAGAATTTCATGCTTGTTCCAAATATGAGTTGTATTTTGCCCTGACTCTTTTCGTTTTTGAGTTATTTTGAAAAAAAAAACTTGTTTTTTTTTTCTTCAATATCTAAGTAGGTGTTGATCTGACATGTCTAAGACTTGCACATTATCCGGACACTTTTTACAGAGTAATCTTTTTGTGCTATTCTTATCTTTGGATTGTCATTTGTTTTCAGCCACAATGAATTTTTTGCTCGTGTGATAGCCTGTAAAAAGAGCTTTCTATGATGTACAACATGCTTGAGAAATCTTGTAATTGTACTGACAATTTTGAGAAAAACCGTTTTGAGGATAGTAGGCTATGAAATTCAATATCAGAGAACAAATGACAAAAAAGTGTTAAAAAACAGTAGGCCCTGGAGTCTAACGATATACTTCTACTTTTTAACATCATTTTCCGTAATGATTCACGATAAAAAATATTGTGATTTAATTTACAATACTTAATTAGGTAATATTGCTAGGTAATATTATGTGAAACAGTTTAATAACGAAACCCGGCAATAACAAATAGAAACCTAAACTCCACAAAACAACACAATTAGAAACGGAACTCAACAAGTAATAAAATAGAAACTTAAAATACACTAAATAGAAAATTGTTCAATATGGCCACCGGTTTGTTCAATGCACTTTATAGGTACCCCTTTTTGAAACATGTTGGATGTATAACCGTTGTGAAACAGTTAGAGAAACATCTTCCAAATTTCTGCTAAACGATATTCTAGGAAGTGTAAATACCATTTTCCAGTAACACGCCCATCCAACACAAACTGACCCATTAACTAACACTGATTAGGCCACAGCAAATATTTATGCTTAATCGATGTTGAAAATTGCGTTCAAACGTAGCATAAGAGTTTGCTTCTGACTATCGGTGTTCATTGTGAAAATTATTTGTACCATTACGAGTGAATTGATTCTCATCACTAAATAAAATGTATTCACCTACTGTCAGATTTTGACAAATACATTTACAAAATTGCAACCTTGGAACGTTATCTTTAAGATGTTGAACAGACTCGACATGGAAAGGCTTTCAACTATTTTTCTTGAGCGCATTGAAAACAACTTTCTGTGATATTCTGAGTTGATTTGCGATCCTCCTCGCAACCCCCCTTGGGTTTTGTTTAACAATTTTCAGTATGTTTTCATCGATTCGTATGTGAAAACCTCTTCTTTTATTAAAAATTCTTGCGCTAGGAAAATCACCAGTTTTCTGAGCTTTAGTGAAAAGTCTTTGAAAAAGTTTTCTATTAAGAATATTTAGGTAAGGAAATCGCTGTAGATATTCTATAATTGCGCGAAGAGAATTTTTGTTACAAAACCCATAAACAAAAATCATATCCACATATTCCCTGTTGGTAAATATTTGAGACATTTCAGGAATTCGTAACCAAACCAGTTAATGTCAAACTAACAGATAACTAATTCTAACAAATCATTCGAAATTGATTGGCACATACATCTAGGTGACATGTTATTGAATTGTTAAAAAAAACAAACAGACTTGATTTTTAGAAAAAAGTTGGTTGATTAAAAAAAAGCATTTCAAGGATGGTTGACATTCTAACTACAACTTATGGGTTCATTTTTAGTGAATTTTCATTAAGAAAATTCACTAATAGAGAGGTATCGATGGTAAGACTTTAAATCTTTTAGAAGCGCGAATTAGGGCCTTTAGAACCCATATCCGGGGTCAGTTTCAATTTATATATATATATATATATATATATATATATATATATATATATATATATATATATATATATATATATATATATATATATATGTATATATATATATATATATATATATATATATATATATATATATATATATATATATATATATATATGTATATATATATATATATATATATATATATATATATATATATATATATATATATATATATATATATATATATCCAACCGCTAACTCAATAAATACTTGACCGATTTCGACCAAATTTGGGAATTACCTTTTGTTAATGGCTTGGACGAGTTCGTAGATGGGCGCCGTGCGTCTAATTTTTCTTAGAAAAAAATGTAAAGAAAATTTTGAAAACGCAATGAAAATGAAAATTTGCACATATATATATAGGAGACGTTACAATATAGCTGTTAACTAAATTTCAAATTAAATGGCATACGAAGACAGGAGTTATTAAAAAATCAAAATTATAAATGAATAAACAGTCTAAGATATCAGTTCAAATTTCATACAGCATTTCCCACGTTTAAGGATGATTAGACTGTGAATGTGTAATTTTGGGTAGATTATTCAAATAGAAACAGTCAGCTGACAATTAAATATAAAGGAGCAAGGTTGTCAGCTTTAATAAAATTTTATTCGAATCCTAAAATGTAAAACGTATGGTAATAACACATATTGGTACTTATTTAAGACAAAAAAAGTTCGTCAAAAAATTAATCCATCCAATAAATGTGGCTTAATATTAATAAATGTTGAAGTACCAATAATTTCTCATTCGATTTATCATAAATTCTAATTTACTCAATCTGACACCGCTGCATGGTAGGCCAACTGTCATTGCGAAACGGGAGCCGCCGACCGCCGATTGACGACGCCGAAACATGAGACACTCAACGTGTTATTTACATTTATTAAAACTGAAATGTTTTGTTATATTACAGAATATACCAAAAATAGAAGTTTCACTTCACTGAAATCGTTTAAAACTATAAATTCGGTACTAATTTCCGACCCTTCAGCGCGAGTAGCATTATAATCCAGAAATGTATTCACTTTTAAATATCAATCTAACCGCAAAACATTCGAAGATTCGTTATTATTGTTTATGGTTTTATTTTGCAAAGCAAGTTTTTTATAATTTGACAGGTACATTCCCTTTGTAAATAATTATTTGTAAATTTATTGAAATTAGTAACACAATTTTTTAAGGCACTTGCAGTACTTACATATTTTTATAATTAGACAGGTACATTCCCTTGGTAATAATTTATTTTTTCTGAAAAACGTTTGTAACTTTAATGAAATTTGTATCACACTTTTTTTAAAGGCACTTGCAGTACTTACATATTATATCTAAGACCAAATTTTACTTTAGTAGCTCCATATAAAATATACATTTTCCAAATAATCGCTAACTGGGACTCTAAAACCGATCTCCAAGGTCCATTTAAATTTAAAGAATTAGTTTTAATAATATATCTTACTAATAGTGTACAATTCTTATGAAAATTCACTACCATAACGTACTTGCTGCGTCTAGACTTATTATTTTGACTCCCCCCTCGATTATAACCATGAAATACTTTCCATTCCTCTGATATCACCCTGTATAAACAAGTGTATTCCTGGATAATGGCAGCTATCGACGGTGTGCAGAAACTCACCCTCTACAATTTGGTAGAACATTGTCATAACCACTGAAACCTGTATATGCAAGCGGAACCATCACTGACATTTCCATTTTTTTATCATTTTTATCAAACAGCTTGGTTTTAGCTACACCAAATTAGGTAGTCACAAATCCATATACTACAATCTCTTCGTAATCTCTAAACATATGTAAATGATGTGATTTAGATTCATATAACAACAAAACGAGATCACTCTGCATACTTATTGTCCTGTTAGCTTGAAAAATGTACAAAATTTCAACATTTCTTCTGTAAAGTTAATCTTAATTAGTTAGCATGTGTTCATCTTTGGCTAATTAACATTTACCTAAATCGCAATGTAGCTTGTTTAAACATAATTGCATTTAACAATTACCTGTCTGTCAATTGCAGAAGACGTATAATTGCACAATTAAGAGGTAAACCCAGTTAGACTATTCAATAACACTTTTATTGTACCTACTCTTATGTTAAATAGGATGAGGTTAAATCGCTTATATAAAACTACATGGAATTAAATGAGAACTTTCAGGATTGCCATTATTTTCTGTTTGGCTAAAAGATGACGAAACGCGGTATAACATTATTTAACCATTTAAAATACTTTAAACGTACACGGTGGTCACTTTTAACTGGCTCACTATTGCGATCTCCCAAACCATGCAAGATACAGAGTTGGTTAAATCATAAAAAAACTTGCGTCATTTTGTGCTTGTTTATTATTTAGAAACGAACTCTAGATATATTTTATAGTTACTGAAATAAACTTAAACAACTGAAAACCAACATAATCTTATTTTTTTGATATATGTTTATTATCAAATGGAATGTCGCTAGATTTGGTGGGTTTCTATAACTGGCTACAAGCTATGTAACGATTACGTTTCGTTACTGCTTTAATTATTCAAAATCAACCCTTAAGAGACTTAATTAATAGCCGACAATCCAATATCTGTAAGGCAATTCATGTTTTGAAAAGTCGCTAAATTTTCAAGTACCGTAAACACCTTTACTGCATTTCTAATTTGTACGTTAAAATTCATTATATGTTTGCCATGGAAAACTACCTGGCTTTATTATTGCACAAATAATTCCAGGAATGAAACAAGCATTTAAAATGTACGTTTAGAATGTTCGAGAACAAAATATTGCTTGCCTTGGAATTTTCCGTCACCCAACGACGGTTTGAAAACGTTTGCGTGCAGGGAGAGAATTTCCGGCAAAGCCACCGATTGGAGGTCTCGTTTTATCTCATTCAAAGAATGGAGGCTAGAAAGAGCTCGCGCACAGCCACCAACATTTTGCGTGCAACGACTAAACAGTCGCCGAACCGGAGACATTAGGAGAGTCTCTGCTGAGCTGTGGAGGAGTGAACATTCGTCAGTTTTCGGTGGCTATTAAATTATCTTAAAACGGGGTAGTAATGTTCTTTCTGTTATCTGTACTACTTAATAATTACTGACAGTGATTATTTAAAGTATTTTAAGCGATTTTCGACTTTAAATAAACATAGCCTAACATCAGCCTAAAAACGGGATTTAGGTTGTGTTTCTTTGTTCCGAACTGTTGACTTCTTGCCGTAATTATAAATAATTCCTGGTTATTATCGAACCTTAAGTAAAGTGGTAGTGAATTTTACTGGGGTAAATTCACGGTTTTATTGCGATTCCCAAGTTTCCATCAAGCGAATTCTGAACATCGACAGAGGTGTCAAATGGTCTAGTAATATCGGAGCAATAACCTACACCGGCCCAATGATCTCAGATGAGAAGTTCCAGTCGTTTTCTCCAGGCTTTCCGCTGTTAATGGAGTCTGGAATCTGTGCCAGGCACTCATGATTGATCTCACCTGGAGAGCATCTTCACAAGGTCATCAGGTAAAACTTAGTAGCGGAAGATTGGTGAGTCTAAAGAAATCCTTTCTCTGAGTCAGCAGAATTTTTATGCCGAAATTTTACATCTGAGCTTTTAATAACCTGAACTTTCAAAATCACTTGATCAAGTTTGAGCTTAAACACTGTCAGAGAGGTGCTGTCAGCACAACCATATATTTCCTGTTCAATCTCTATGATTTTGTCAATTTTTTGTTCTTGTAAATTTAAACACACAGTTTTTGTTAATTTCTTTTAAATTGTAATTCGCAAATTTTGTCTGTAAAATATCTAACATATATATTCTCTTTAATATCTCTTAGTTTTCATAATTAATATATAAATTTCACGTAGGAAAATACTAATAGATCTTTTTTCTTTGGAGCCTCACTCAAGAACTGGCCAGTAATTCACTAGAAAACCTAGCAATTGATTGACAAACGTCAAGTGATTTACCTAATCATTTGTGTTTGTGTATATTTTTGAGCGATACCCTCAGTAATTAACAGTAACATTTTAGTAGTATGCAACTATCTTTATCTTATTGTTTTGACACATGTATGTAAATTAATAATTTCTTGCTCTTGAGATGCTTGCTATTTATATGATTGTTATTTGTGAGCAATTAATGTTTATTTGAGATTTACCAACCATTTTTAGTTCATTTTGTTTGCCATTCCAAATTTAATTTATATGAATAAATTTATATATTTTGTTATATTAAAGTATCTGTTTAATTGAAGAGAAATTCCTCCCTAAGTTCTCCTTTGTTTTGGCATCAGCGCAAACAATTATTTCTTACTAACTATTCTCTAGATATCTAAATTTCTATGTAACCTAGCACTAGTCTGGAGAGCCCACAAATCTAGGACTCTGGGCAGTGCGAGGCAAGCAAAGAAAGAGAACGTGGGTATCAAACTATGTCCAGATCTGTCAGCCTCCTAACAAGTGCTGTTAATCTTAATAAATTTGATAATCTGATAGGTAGCTACTTTAGGGTAGGGTGGTATAGGCAATTGTGACCTCACCATAGAGCAGAGATCAATCACATATATCACGGTTCTCGTTCCCTCTTAAGATTTTTCTTTGAAGGAGGTAACAGCTATCAATAGGATTGCTTATAATTTATCTAGGACAACTATCTTTTGAGTTTCCATTGAGTATGTGACGTCAGATTGCATTGGTTTCGGTATGGTTACCATATTTTAAAAGCCTTTTGGTACAACTAGTATGTGAATTCAACAGTCCATAAGCATTCTGTTATGGTGCATTGAAGTTTGTCCCAACATGTAGTTTAAGATAGTTTTTATTTTATTTATTTTTATAATAATATTATAAGTGGTGATTTTTGTTCTAACTTAAGGCCACTTAAGATACTATTTAAGGGATTTAGACAGGGACACATATTCTTCATGCCAATAGGGCCTATCATGCCAACTTTTTTTTGACATACAGATGGACCACTAACGTCATGGGTACATATAAAGAATATACACAAATGATAACTTAAAGCCTAGTTTTTTAAAATATTTGTAGTGTGAGTTTTTTTTATTAACTTATATATAAGGAGATATATTTTTTCATCACTTTCCAGTTGTAGAAGTTGTTCCAAATTAAAGGGTTGCTCAACGTCTTTGAAGTTGTGTATTCTGTTTAGGAAGTCATTTCTGTAATCCCATCCAGTTGAGCACTCTAGTAAACAGGTTGTGCGCTTCCTTCTTCACCACATTCGCAATATGGGTCATTTTAAAGGTTGAGTTTTTGTAAATGGGTGAGGATCAAGGAGTTGTTATATCTCAAACGACATATGCTAGTTACCAATCCTGTAGGATATCCAGCAAACGATAGCTGGCAAGGTAACTTTGGTACAATTCTTTTTATAAAACATATAACGAACAATTTATAATATAACATATATTATATAACATAAATTATCTCAGGGCTTGGGTTTAGGCACTTGCAGTTGGTAGGTTTCAAGATGTACAAATGAAAGTCAGGTGTTATGAGTAAAATCAGTTTATTTAAAAAGTTATTGCATTTATACAATGCAGCAAATTGGATCAAGCAAATTTAACAAAAGAAAAATATGAATTTATTACTTTGACATGGCATATAGCACTGTAAAAATGAGTTGTGGCGCATACACTACTTTAAAGAGAAAACCATAGATAAATAATGTACTTAACTTCCAGCTTTAGATTGCTGCCTCCGGAGTGGTGATCATAGGGCTGCTGGAGGGCTGCATTTATACAGGTGTTGCTTAAGATCTCATTGAAGGGGCTCCTCCCAAGCGGTTTCATTTATGGGTGGTGATCACAGGGCTGCTCCCAACCGGTGTTGTTGCAGGCCGCTTCCTAACGGGGTTGTTGAGGTAATCTTGAGGGGGCTCCTCCTTAGCGGTGTTGTTGAATGGGGCTCCTCCCTAGCGGTGTTGTCGAAGGGGCTCCTGCTTAGCGATGTTGTTGAAGGGAGGTCCTCCCTAGCGGTGTTGTTGAAGGGGGCTCCTCCCTAGCGGTGCTGTTGAAGGGGACTCCTACCTAGCGGTGTTGTTGAAGGGGGCTCCTCCCTAGCGGTGTTGTTGAAAGGGGCTCCTCCCTAGCGGTGTTGTTGAAGGGGGCTCCTGCCTAGCGGGGTTGTTGAAGGGGGCTCCTCCCTAGCGGGGTTCTATAAAATTCAATGTGCATGAGTACTTGTTCAGGGCTTAATGATTTACATGAGGCGGCTGGTAGCAGGTTACGTTTACTTACAAAATTTATCCGGGTTAATAATTGGAAATAAACTAATGTATATGAAACAAAATCTTAAATGACTTCTTTTAAAATGCATTTAAAACAGCATAATAGCAGTTAATTACTGAACTAACGCTACCACAAGCCACCGTTTAACAGTATAAAGTTTCATAATGAAGAAAGCAATCATTGAAAGTGGATCTAGTATACATACACTAATAAGCAATCTACTATTATTATCAAGCAAAGAAATGTACGAGCAGTTGGAAATAAGTTGGTATCTAAATATAAGATTTACCCATTTAGGCATGCTGTTTTCCGACTAAAACTTAGCTGTAAGTTATAATCTATTGGTGTATTTTAAGCAGAAGAGATCGTGGCGCGCGTTGTAAGCGTTTATAAAGATTCTCTTATCTTAGACACGTCACGGAGCTAGCTCGGCTGCAGGCGTGTTCCACTCAGTTGAGATGCGGTAGAGTAACCGACCGCCGAGTTTGACGTCACTGAAGGGACTTAGACTCTGACGTCACAAAAGGGGTTGATTCAGAAGCTTAAAAATGAACGGCGTTAACGCGTGTGCCATGTCACGCTTATTAGATACACGCGGCATGTTACAAACATACCTTTGTTATCTGTAAAATAAAGTTTTTATGTCTGTACATGGACAGGGATCTTCTAAAAGGTTTTCACAATTTAAAGCTTCTTTAGCTATTCTGTCAACAGTTACGTTATTTGTAATCCCACGATGAGCTTTGATCCATGCAAATTTAACTTCGCTCTCCATCTCTTCTAACTATATTAAACTGCAGATAATCTGAGTCATTGAATTATTGTTTTTATAGTTGTAATAGAAGTGCTTTAGAGAATCCGCATATGTTTTTCTGTCAGTCAAAATTAGAATATTTTTATTTCCAAGATTTTTTGTATATTTTAGGGCTTCTATTATAGATATTGTCTTTGCGGAAAAAATAATCATCTTACAATGTAAACGGTAGTTAACATTTTTATTAAATTGGGCATCTTAAACAGCACAGTCGGTTCCCTCGTTTGATTTAGAAGCATCTGTAAACAACTGGTAGGATGCCTTATGAAACTACTCTATATCACTACTAAAGATAGCGTTTCTGCCTTGTTATGGGTACTGAGAATAATCTATTAAACTTGTGACTGTAATTTCTGGACGAACAGAAAATTTCATAAACTGGACATATGTTAGATCTGTATATGTTTTCATCGGTTTGTTTAAAATCTTCATAACAGGAGACTAAAGCAGGGAATTTTTTTTGGCCCAACATAAATTTGTCAGATCCAACAAAAAGAGCTAGTGGACCTTTTCAATAAGAGTACTGTTGTTGGCAAACATTTTTGCTATAAAACGACAACCTAGAATTTGCCTCCTATAAACTAACCGCATTTCGTTACATTAGGTCCGCATATTATTTATAGGAGTATTTCTAAAGGCCCCTAGACATATTCTGAAACACCTATTTTGAATTACATCTAATTTATTTACATATGTAGGTGCCGCTTGTTGGTACAACATACTAACATCATCTAAAATGGACCTTACATATGATCTATACATCAACAGTGCTACCTCTACGTCTGATCCCCATGTAGTGTGTGTAGCTGACCTAAGTATATTGATCCCTCCTCACTACGCTTTATAAAATATTGTATGCGGTGTCTCCACAATAATTTCCTTTTTAAAAGTATTTCTAAGTACTTAACATATGGTTTTATAGATATTGTAGTGTCTGCTATATCTATGTACGTAGGTTCAATATTTCTTTTCCTAGAAAAAATACACGATTCTAATTTAGCAGTAGATACTGACAAAACACCACAAAGATAGTTTCTTAAATATTATTTTCACCAGATCTATTGCCTTTTCCATGTCATTGTTACTAGAGTTAATACATATGTCATCAGCATAATCCAAAGGTCTGCACCTGATATTTTAATATTGGCATATGGCTAAGGTGTATATTATATACAGAATATGACTAAGTTTCCCGCCTTGTGGTAATTCTCTGTATACCTCACGAGGGCCAATAAAATTCTCGTTTACTTCAAAATAGTGAATTCTCTTAGTGTACAATTTTATAATTTTTCTTGAGAAAGCACAAGGCAATCCTATAGCTAGCATTTTTTTGTATAATATATTTAAATTTATGTTATCGTAAGCGCTCCCTATATCAATAAACAGCGCAACCAAAGACTTGTTATATGAGAAAGCGAGTGTCCATTGCAAATGTTTGTTTTTGTCACGAGCGCCATATTAGATTTTTACAGCGTTAAATAGAGTAAAACAATACGACTTCAACTATGTATTACACATGGCTTATTTGATCTAGCTAACTACCTCTAAGTGGTTTCAGCAAGATGGAGCACCCCGTCGTAATGCCCGAATTGTCACTGGGTATTTAAATCCAGATTCCCAATCTCTTGGTTTGAAACCGATGGTCCCATACATTGGCCACAACGGTCCCCGTGCTTAAATGCTCTGGATTATTCGATATGGGAAACAGCAAAAAACAAAGTGTTTTATAGATCAAGCCATAGATGTAGATCATTTACAATAAAAAGACGACTGGAAATGCCGTAAACGGTATGGATGGTCGGACATCGCTTTTTATTGATTATGATAGTTGACATTTTGAACAAATTACATTACTTGATAATAACATCTTTTTCGAGGTAATATGCACCAAGTTTTTAATTTTAACTTACTGTGAATATTTGTTTATTTCTTCCATAAGGGTAATTTTTACAGTACTTGCATTTCGAACCAGTTTTCATTGTGATTTTAAATAATTGTTCTGAACTATCCATGAAATAAATGTTACTTGTGGTTGTTACAGTTTTCTTCTTAACGAATGACGGATTATTACGTACTGATACTTTATGATGAGAACTTATTCCTGTCGACAAAATGACATAAAAATTGAATTCACTATTAATAACGAATTTATTTTAAAAGCATAGACAGAGATAGACAGAGATCGAAGCTCTGGATATATGACTAGGACTTTATTCACGAAGTACGGGGCACATCATCCCAAAAGTTCTGTAGAACGGTTCCATCTACCACGGTCACATAAAGGTAGAGGCATACTGAAATTGACTACCACGCACGAGAAGCAAACTCTAAATTTACATCAATATTTTTACAATAAAGCGCAAATTAGCCGCCTCCATAATACAACCCTAACACTCTCGCATCAGAACACATCGAACGTGGCGCCTCTTTTCGCTGGCAAGATCGAGTGGTGGCGACCTAAAATTACATGAAATATGTTGCTCGGGATCCCACAGTTACTTCTGATAGATCTCGTGCCTGCTCAACCACAGCTGAGGCTATAGAACACATAATTAGCGGATGCCCGACACTAGCTTGAACTATACATACGGGACAACATGACGACGTTGCTAAAAAATACATCAGGCTTTATTGTGTCGAGTAGATTCTAACCAGTGACCTAGTACACTTACCAACCAGCGTCTGTAATTGAAATCAATGATCACATCCTATATTGGAACATAACTGTCCACATAGACAGGCACATACCAAATAATAGGCCGGACATATTTTTTTACAAACAGACAAACACAGCAAACTTACCTAATAGATATTACAATTCCATCCCCTGAGAATATGGAGAAGAAACACAGGGAAAAATCTCGAAATATTTACCGCTAGCTCAAGTGGTAAAGGACATGTGGCGACAGAGGCAAGTTACCGTGATACGAATAGTGATGGCGTAACGGAAGAGATACCTTCAAACTCAAGCCGGGTCTTCTCGGTCTAGATATAAAAGAGAACGCTACATCATCATGCAAAAGGCAGTTCTGATCAATACCTGTAGTCCTAATCAAAGGCAATAGACAGGAACCCAAGTTGCCCTCAATAGGGCCCTTGCATACTATGTTTACTTGCCAGAGTTGGCAATGAACCCGCAATAATAATAATAATAATAATAATAATAATAATAATAATAATAATAATAATAATAATAATAATAATAATAATAATAATAATAATAATAATAATAATAATAATAATAATAATAATAATAATAATAATAATAATAATAATAATAATAATAATAATACTGTATATTTTTCTCGACAAAACAATATTAATTTACTTTTAATATTTACTTTAAGCATACCAAAAATATACTGACTAAACGAAACTTGAAATTAAAATTTGTTTATTACAAGTTTTAACCTTTGCTAAATATGTGTTAGATAATGTAATACAGACTGATCCGAAAGTAATGATACGCAGGGCAGCAGTTGATACCCGGCTTCAAAATATTACAATTTTGCCAAACTTAATTAGTTCCAAATCCAAGTTAAAATAGATACAGGGACTTAAAATAAGAAAATCAGTTTTGGCTTCCCTTGGCATCCAGAATAGTATTTGACTGCTTGTATGAAAAATTGCTAAATATGAGTCTCATTAACAACAGCTGATTAATTCTCAAATTGATTCTAGCGCCTAAATGGCGCTGCTTGTGGTACTTCTGAAATCTAAAAAGTACTCACAATTTTTTCTGCTATGGATATAAAATAGTATTCTCTTGTATCTACTCAACAACAAAGTTTATCTCCTGAATGCCGCAAGAAATAACAGTTTTCTAAATATCAGGATTTTAAATGTGTCTGCATCAATGTTTAAGAGTTTATCACTGGATGCAAAATAACAGCGATAATCGTGGATTCCAAATAAATTTTTAAACTTGGTAGGCGATAGCATCTCAACTTTGATTGACAGACATTTAGATACTGTATACCTTTGTTGAGAATGCTGTTTGCAAATGCTTGTCAACTAACATATAAATGGTCGTTTTTCGTCGCGGTTGATTCGGTTTTGTTCCCAAAACTCAACTGTTTTGGTAAATGCTTTTATATCAGAAATAATTTCCGCTAGTTCTTTGTCTCTCCCCTGAAGCTGCAAATTAGGTTTATTCAATTTTTCTATATGGTCCACAACAAAAACAGAATCTCTAAACCAGATTGAATTTTCCAATTCCAGAATCTCTACTCTACTTAACCATAGGACTTCAAAGTAAAGAAGCAGCGCCCCGTATTAACAGTTAATTTCGTCGGTTTAGGTTTCGAATAATATTCTTTGTAACGCCCGAGCTCTATCTTGTTTACAATTTTTAGTACTAGTTTCATAACGTTGTTTAGTTTTATAAAATGTCCACATAATGCCTGCTAATAGATAATGCAGCGGAAACAGAGAAATTACGGAAAACTTTCACCTTTACGACATAACGCCACCAGACCCTTATCATCACCCACTATAGCTGGAGCACCATTGGTTGCCAAGCCTACCATTTACAATATTGGAATTTTCTCAAAAGATATAATATTTCTTAAATGAGAAGATGATTCATGTCAAGTGGTTTGTCTTTTAAGTGGACTAAACTTCAAATCTCTTCAAATCACTAAAAACCATCCTGATGAAGACGGCCATCTGGGAGGTGTGAAGCACATCGGTTGATTAATCCAGTTGCAGCAAAAAATAAACACAGATTTCTAAGTCGGTTTTTAATTGTGAAAACATATCATTGCTCACTACTTCTTCATCTCATCACTGTACTAGCAGAAAGCTGCATAGATTTTATAGCTGAAACAATTTCGTCTTTATTTCTAAAGTTGGCAAACTACGAATCTTCATCTTCCAAAACACCGGTTTTATTATTTCCCCGTCTTCGGTTTCTTCTTTTGTGTACTTATCTAAGATACACGCTTCAGTTGCAACCTTGCTTTTGTTGACTGTTTTTAAAAATATTGACTATTGTCCAATTAACTAAAGTCCTAGTTTGCCCACATTTAAAGAAAAGGTTCAACCCTAATAGAGCTTGACGACTTTGTATGCAGAATAATGGGTAGATTCCAACAACCGAATACAAAATATAAGCTGATATTTGAAACAACAAAACTCAGAGGTTTTTTGAGGGACATTACGCAATTCTTAAGGAGCGTGTCGCTGAAAGTTGCTGTTTTTTTGTTGGCTAAATATTTGATTCAAGTTGCTAGAAAATTGGTGAATAATGCATGGTGTCAACTTTTTACCATCACAAGCAAAGGTGATAGGATGAATAGGATTTGACGCCTCTGTGTGACCTCAAAGGATCTGATCTAGTGGAGTAAGTCAAAGTAAACAAAGAAGTTGTTGCTTATGATCCGATAGAACCAAACAGAAGTTGCAAAATTGCAAGAGATGACGATGAAAAATATGTAGATGGCATAATGTCACAAAAAAAATCAGAACTCGTATGACAAAGAAACGCATATTAATAAAATGTCCAATAAAGAGGAACTCATTTCGTTTGATCCATGCCTACGATGGGTTTTTTTTCCATAGCGGAGGTGAATGCTGATTACATAGGCCGGTGGCTGGTGATTCCGCGATCTGACTCCAACCGGGACTGTGGTGACTCACCTAACCTCCAGGTCGGGACTACCCACTAACACCCACTTGACACCTAGAGACGTGGCGGAAAACACTCGCTGGCATTGCTTCATCACGTCCCTAAGTCTTGTTGTTCTCAAAACCTCAATATGTTGTCTTCATCCTCCTTTGACTTCATTATTTCTACGATCCATCTCTCCGCAGTATTCCACACCCTTCACTTCCCAGCATATGCTCCACCACACCATCTGCTGTTAAATCTCTGCCAATCTCTTTATACGTTTTTTAAATCTTATTTGCGGCCATTCTTTAACTTTGTGTTTATGGAACAGTTCCTTCTTAATTTGTTCATCATCACTTATTGTCATTGGTGTTTTTGTGCCAGTTTTACCTGTGACAATCTTGTACACTAGTCCCCAAATATCATCATCTATTTCTTTACAAAGATAGTCTCAGGCTTGTTTCTTTGCCTCTGTTATTGTTGTCATTAATTTCTTTCTGCTTTTCCTGTATTGATTTCGTGCTTCCTCTCTGTCACTACTGGTGATGTTTTTTTTCTCCTATTGACTTTAGTGACCTTCCTTCTTGCCTTCCTTGGTTTAGTTCTGATTTTGGATATCACTTCATTCCACCAATATGCACCTTTTCGTCTGCCGCATTGCTGCTTTCTCTTCAAGCACACCTCATAAGCTCTTTCTAGTGATCTATTCAGGTCTTTGACACTATTTTCATAGTTTTTCAGCCTTGTTTGTCTCTCTATTTATTCTGATATTTTTCCTTGATTTTCAGCCTTATAGGATCATCCTTAGTTTGTTCGAGTTTACTGGGCACTACTAAACGGCTATGATATCCCCAAAAGGATATTTTTGTGGTAGCTCAGGTTCACCTCGTTCTCCACATGCCAGACTTTCCGTATCTCTGCAGGCTTGATGGGCACATGGTTATGTCGATATATGATGATCCTCCATTGCTTTCGTTGGAAGCCTATCATCATACAATATAGTATAGTCCGCCTGGCACTTCCATTATATCAACGCTTTTTCCTTATTTTCTTCTATTGCCAAGCCATAACTATGGGCTTTCGCATTAAAGTCCCCTCCAACTAATATCCTCTTCTTATGTTGCCTAATGTTTCTGTTTAAGAAGGTTTAAAATTACTGGAAGCCCTCTTCTCCAATTGCAGGTGATACATAGCAAGAGCGCAGAACTAGGTATGTCAGTCGTTTCAATTCATCCCATTCTGTATATTTGTGTTTTGCTTTGATGGGCAGAAAAGAAGAAATTGTCAGTGCATAAAGTGATTATTTAAAAAAGAACTGAACAAAAGGTTGTTAATGTTGTAACATGTCGCATGTATTTAACATATATATGACATGTCACACGCATCAACGCCTTTTATTTTTCTACAGTGACGTCAGAGTCTGAGTCCCTCTAGTGACGTCAGGCTCGGCGGTCAGTTACTCTATCGCATCACAACTCAATGGAATACGCCTGCAGACGCGACAGTTCGATGACATATTAAAATAAAAAAGTCTTCATAAACGGTTGGAATACGTGACACGCACTCTTCTCCTTTAATAAGTCAACCTGAAAATGTTATCATGTAGTTAAATTTTAAATCGGGAAAACAGCATGCCTAAATGACACCCTGATGAATAAAGCCGCTAAACTGCATCCTGCTAAATAGAACCGCTAAATAGTGCTGATAAATAGAGCCGCTAAATTGCACCCTGCTAAATGGAACCGCGAAATGGGGCCCCTAAATTACACCCTGTTGAATGGAACTGCTAAATGGAGCCGCTAAATTGTACCCTGCTAAATGGAACTGCTAAATCGCCTAGAGCCGTCATATTGAGATCTCGTCATCCTGGAGGAGGTTCGGTGACCCCTAAGATCAACCCTGTGTGCCGAACTACGAAGCCGTTTCCCCATGAAGTCGCATCTGTACCATGAGGCGCTCACAGCATCCTAGACTGGACAGAGACGATCATCACTCCGGAGACAGCAGTCTGAATCTTGAGCTAAGTACATCATTTATCTGCAATTTTTTAAAATTAAAAGTAGTGTATGCTCCACAACTCATCTCAGTAATGTTATATACCAATTTAAAGTAGTTAATTTATGTTTTTCCTTTAGTTAAATCTGCTTAATTAAATCGAATTGCATTATATAACTTCAATCATCTTTTAATAAACTAATTTTATTTGTGCATCTTAAAACCTACCGACTGCAAGTGCTGAGGCACACGCCCTGTGTTAATTTATATTATCTTTGTGCCCCGACTGAGTAGCCAAACCAAAGGTGATTCATTAATTTTTAATAAATACCTAGGGCATAATAAAAAATCGTGTTATAATCTAAACATCAAGAAATCTGCTTAAATAACTATCCATACTTTTGTTTAAAGAAACCGTTAGGAGTATGAAGTAATTAACTGGTTCCTTGAAATTTTTGAATAATTTTGTTGTGTTCTTAAACGTTTACATTATCTTTTACAATTCCAGTATGTAAGGTTCCTCTCTTTTGAAGTATGCCTTTATTTTTTCTATATTTAAAACATGTTTTCTTTTGATTTTTTATTTTGATATACATATAGTTTTAGTAGCCATTTAGTGTAGTTTTTGTGGTAGGAATTTGCATTTTTATGGCTAAGTATGGTATCTAAAAAAGGTTTTTAGATTGTAGAGAGCATTTACTACAAATTTATAATATAATATAATCAATACAATATAATCCGGCAGTTTTGGTCACCCGAACGTGGTCTTCCTACTTTCTATGGGAAATATGACATTTAATTACCTCGAAAACAATTTTATAAATCAAACTTATTCCAAAAGGTATACTTACATGTATTAGACAGTGTTATAGGAAATAAATAGACATGTCAATTAATATAGCATTCTGATTAATTTTTAACAGAGTGCTGAAGACTTTCATTGATCATTTATCACGCAATGTCAGTTTACTGCAATTTGCGTTCAGGTAAGTTGTTATATCATGCAAACAAACAAAAACAGTATATTCTTGCCGTCAGCTATCAGCAGACATAATTTATCTGTATGCAACGTAAAAGAAAGTGATTTCCAATCAAAGCAACAAATTTTAAAAATGTGTTAAAGACAGATGTTATCTTGTCGGCATATCAGCATATTACGTTTTTGCTCATGCATAATATTGCCTTAATCTTAAATATGTAACGAAGTGGAATTTATATCATCTAAAGTAAATACTTGCATATAAAGACAGGGCAGCAAGATGGAATAGCTGTGTCTTGGCTTCGTTTCCAGCGATATTGCGAAATTCCATATCCTAATTGCAATTAGAATCAAAGGACTACTATCTAAAAAAATTCGGGACGCAGCAAGTGCGAGGGTTCTCCAAGAGTACTTAGCAGCAACTGCGTTAAGGTAGTGACTTTTCATCAAAATTGTATACCATTATTATACGGTGTATTACTAAAACTAATACTTTAAGCTTACATAAACCTTGAGGATTGATTTTAGAAGTCCTAGTACGCGATTACTTAAAGAATTATTTCAAAAGTGTTACCATCGATATCTCTTTATTATTCAAAAATGTCGTGTCTTAATTACTTTTAAAAAAAATGCCCAAAACTCAATTATCTATGAAGCTAGAAAATTAAATTTGGTTATACCTATAGATAGTGTAAGTCTCTCAAAAAGGAAATTGTATTACAAATTTTATTGAAGTTACAAAAGCTTTCCAGAAGGAAACTTAATTTGTATTTAGAAAAATACAGTATCTGCCAATAAAGTTGCAGTTATTTTTTCTTATTAATCCCCCGAATGATTTTGTTTTAGTCACCCTAATCAAACAGGTTTTTCCAACAGCTAAAAAAGCGTTCTAAAAAGAAATTCCCTATTAGTGAATTTTCTTAATAAAAATACAATATCAACAATAACAAAATGTCTGCTGAAAATTATAATTTTACACTCAAAGGTGACAAAGTTATGTAGGCGTTGCAAACAAAAATCAGATCTTGTTCAACACGTGTGTAATCTGTACACTCTTGTTTCTCCAAATCTCAAAGTAAAACAAAAAGAAAACGATACATTCATCGAGCGGGAATCGATCTCCGAACTTTGTGCGTAGGAGACAAGCACCCTACCGCTTAACTAGCTGATACCTGATACTCGTCACGGATTTCATGATCCGGGATATTTTATATAATATTAAAAGTAAACGTAAAAATTAATTACAGAATTAATAGAATTCTCACTTGAAACACATTCAACCACTGTTTCGATCTTATATGACGTTTTATGTTTAAGTTTAAAGATAAAAGAACACACTGTTTTAAAATCATTTCAATAGGGACGTGACTTGATTTTGTTTATATTTTCACTATATTATGCTTGGCTTTAAGTTTCAAACTGTAATTGGGGCTGTTCATAAAGCTATAAATGTAGCGTATTTTAAGAAATGATTTAATTCCCTGGTTAAAAAACAATCACTTGGCAAAATTTTACTTTCATGTCGTCTATAATTTGCAATATTTGTAACCGAGATTTTACGATTGTTTGTTTGGGTAGTATGTTTTGTGCCTGTTGATTATTTTGTTTGGTTACTGTTGACGTATCGTTTATACCTGGTATGAAACAATCTACGCATTCAGTTAACCACTCTGTCTGCTAGGCATTGGGCTTTGAACACTAAGTCCTTTCAGCACATGTCTTTCAGATTTTATTTTTAATTTGGATAAAACTCTAAATTTTGTGAACCAAATTATTTAAAATTCAAAACCGAGCTTAACTTACACCATTTCTAGCTACATGTAAACTCTTATTTCCGTTACTCTATTACTTCCAAAAATATTTTTGTTTACTTTTTGGAAAAAATCTTGGTTATAGCTGATTTACGCAGTCGTCGGCGGTCTTAATACAATGAAAATATGTGCTATGTTTCGTTCAAATCAGTTGATTATTTTTCAGTTATCGCTCAAATAACTACATACACACACATTTACATACATACATATATATATATATATATATATATATATATATATATATATATATATATATATATATATATATATATATATATATATATATATTATTGTAGAGAAGAGTGTTGTTTGTAAATATTGTATCTAATTTGTTTATAGTTTTTTATTGTATATATAGATGTATATACTGTATAATTTAAATTAGATATGTAATTATGTATTTTATAGTAAATAAATGTGTTTGTTTATTAAAAGTTTGTTTATTTTAGTATTTAATTTGTAAATAAGTAACTGTTTCTTTATTTATTAATTAAGTTGGGCGCCTTTTGTTTTACTCAACATGAATGTAATTTTAATTTACCAACAGGGTCTATTTATTTTAGGACACTCGTTACATATATCTTTACAGAAAAACTAATATTTATTTTTTAAATGTCAAATTATTATTCTCGTTATAGCTCTTAGTCTATGGAATTTCTTTTTTTGGGTTAATATTTGATGTATAAACTTGAAATATATGTATATAATCCAGATATATTCTGATAAAATAAATATTTACCTGTTCCTTTTTGATTTATTTACCACGGCTACCCTTTTGAGTCTCTCCTTCTCCACAGGGAATATTTTAATGTTGGATTCCTGTAGCTGAAAATTCTTACACTGACAGCATCTATGGTGCTGTTTTTTAACTTATTTTATTTTACTTATGCTTTCTTAGTCAATGGAAGCTGACAGTGATTATTAGAGAAAAATTTACTGTAAAAACTTTAAAACATTTATTTTATATTATTGATTATTAATGAACTTACCTACAAAATGTATTTCTTTTATAAGTATTGGCCTTATTTGGATCCGTTATCTTTCTTATTAATTAAATCTGACAGTTTTTATGACGACTACAAATTAACTAATTATTATTTAAATGCAATGTTTAAAATCGACTCCTTTTTGTTTGACTTTTCAGTTATTTTTAACATGTGATATCTGTTACCACGGGAACCTCGCTTTGCTAGGTTTGGTAACCAAGGAGATGATATCTTGAAGTGGTTGTTATTAATTTTATAAGCTTACTTGAAACTTCCGCATAGCGCCCTCTTTTGGTATCTTTTTGTTCTTCTTATGTGAACTCGGATTTTACTACTATAATTTGGCAAAAGTTGTTCATAAATGTCATTACCATTCCATTTTGACAGATTGGTATAATAATAATGGTTACTTGCACTAATGGACTGGTATTATACTGCTATTTGGTTATTATTCGATGAAATACCGGGATTTCCAACTGCGGCGTCTGTTGGGATTTTCCACTATTGGCTGTTTTCTCTCTATACATACTAATAGCCTTGCTTGAAGTTCTTCAATATTTATATATGGGTAAATATCACGCTTCCATTACACTTTTACTTTTGTTCTGGAGTTTTTCTAACTTTCTAAACGTTTTTTTATCAATCTGCACGCTGCTAGCTTCTTGCTTGGGTTAGGTTCTTCTTAGCAGTCCCGTTCTTAATCCTCCCGGATATTATCATATATATCTTTTGTTTATTATCTTTAATAAAATCTGCCAATTAATGTTTCAAATTGCTTTTCAACTAATTAATGTTTATATTTTCAGATGAGTCCAATCACATAACAGATTTTTACAAAATGAGTTAAGAGAAAGCTACTTCCTTTTGATCACAATAATTAAATAACTGAATTTAAAGTCATGTTAGTCAAAATATGTTTGTACGTTCAAATTTATAACCTATACATTTTTATTAAATGTCAAGCTTTACTTATCCATATTATTAACGAATTCTCTCCTTATTTACTAGTTTACTGGTTCCTACATTAATTTTCTTATCTCCCTACATATATTAACAAATTTTTATCAAACTTACAACTAAACAAATCACCTTGAAGTATATGAGTTTGCCCTTTGTCGAACACAGTTTATTAAACTTATTGTTTCACTGACTTGTTTTATAATTGTTTATAACGTTTTGTCTTTGGGTTTATTTTACTGTTTAACTCTGTATTCATGCAGCTCATTATTCACTTTAATTATCCGTTATAGGTGCAATACAAAATTTCTATGGCTTATCAGGTAACTTTAAATACTGTCATCATCCCTTCACTGGCAAATGCATATAGTTAATTATTTGAAATTTCACGTTCTGTTGGATAACTGTCTATAATTTACCCCCTGGCTTTGAATGTAGCTGTGACAACAACATGGATTACATATTTTCAGGTATATATTTTGTTTTTTATACGTATTTATATATACAAAAATAGTCAAATCTGTGAATGCAATTATATATATATATATATATATATATATATATATATATATATATATATATATATATATATATATATATATGTAATCGTTCTATGGGCTCTAATTCGCGCTTACTTGAAAAGTTTTCCCGAAAGTCTTACCAACGTTACCTCTTTATTAGTGATTCACTAATAATGACAGAATGTAAGGTGGTTAGTTTCGGCTGGCTTAAATTAATTTTTTTTATGCTTAAGTGTAAACTATACAGGTTATTCCGTATTGTTATGTTCAAATTTGTGAAGAATAAAATAGGCACAATCTAAGTGTGAAAAAGTCGGGACGCAGCAATATTTCAGTCAGTAAACTAAGTGAAAATTTATCATAGTTTATAAATGTTGAAGTTAAATATAAAGCAGATAAAATACCACTTTTTAAAAATAACAAGGGTCTATAGTCTCTTATCAACTCTTATTTATCTTTTAAATGAGCTGATGTGTTGACTTTGTATAAACGTATATTTAGATTGGCTTACTGGTTTTCCAAATGCACGTCAAGCCTTAGAGAATCGGTTTCTAATTAGGGGATACCTCATTACATAATATTTATATATTTCTGGAAGTGCATAGATGCTACGTACACCCAAATCACCACAACACATCTTTTTAAAGACTTTACGATCGTTTCACTAACCACGTTGGCATCATCAGAGGATAATATAAATCAGAATTATTTCATCCTCTGATGATGCTAACATGGTTAGTGAAACGATCGTAAAGTCTTTAAAAATATGTTTTGTTGTTATTTGGGTTCTCCAAGTGCACGTATCAGTGCTCCTCACAGGTTCCAGTCTTTACATATTGCATAGATAGTGTTTAAGGTGCGGATTACGTGACTATCTTGATTATCTTTTCGACAGGTAAGTGAGTTTGTGGCAGATTTAAATGTGCAAGTGATATATGTTGTTACTAAGGAGCCAGCTACCAGTGTGCATCGAATTAGTAGGAAATTTTGTGTACTTGACTACAGATTTGAGAATTTGGAAATGCAAGGGCTTTCATCCATATTATTATCCAAAGTGCAAGGTTTTCTTTTGGAGCAGACCACGATTCTTGATAACACGATTCTACCTCGATTCTAAGATAGTCACGGCTAATTTTTTATGTCTGCACAACAGTGCTTTGGACAGATAAAGCTTAATTTATAATATGCAGTATTGTAAATCTGGTAAAACTGCATTTAAGGCTGTATTAATTGATAATTGGTAGTTGGTTCTGCATTATTGCATATGGAATTAAGTGTGGGTAATTATCCACACATCACTACTTAGGAATTACTAACGCATCTAGAGGATATTCCCCTAAATTATTTGTGGAATCCATTTATTTACCGTCAACTGTGTCCTCATACTAATAAAGAGAAAGTTGGCTGCAAATGAATGATGCATCAGCAGATTTCGGAAATCAAGTCCCGAATTTTAAAAAAAATCCACCAAGATTAGTCGTGATGATTCTGCGGCCAAGTAGGCGGTCGATCCCATGACCAAAAACTTCTAGATTTTCATTTCTAAAGACGTATTAAACTTTTGTGTACGCACAAGTTTCAAACACTAAAGAGGGATTTTAGACAACAATTAAGTAAAAGCATTCGCGAATTAAGAAATGTCACCTTGTCTATCATTGGCATACAAGCACCAGCTTCTAGTCACCAAGGAGGGGGACGTTTTAAAAATACCATTTATTAAGAATTTATTAATAAAATTAAAATTTATGAGGTTTTCTGACTTAATAATTTATTTCCTGATTCGGTAGATTTCATTTTAATCTGCATTCGTATGTTGTATGTATTCAGTTTTTGTTTTTTACAATTTGTCAGTAGGTCATAATTCTCGTTCCATTTGAAACGTGAAAGTTCCAATAAATTATAATCTTAAAAAAAGACTCATAATTCAAAGCAATGAACTCTTCTGTCAGATTTGCAACGTTTAGTGTTACCAGGATCGACGCAATCTTTAAAAAACTGATTTTTATATGTAAACTTAATATCCTAGCCATTTAAAAATATCATTAGAAAATCATTATCATCCCTTATGTTAAAATGGGCGTTAACAAAAAAAGTCTGCGCTCTGCAAGTGCATTATGGAAGCAAATTTTCAAAAGAAAGTTTTAAAAAAATCAAGAAATACGTTGCTTTACTGTTATCATATTGTTAAGTAACTGTTATCACGAAAATGCTCCCAAATCAATAAGAGATGTCTATCATTTCCATCAAAAGTTAGTACGCTTGATAAGTAGTATCCACGCTACAATTACGTAAGGCGTGTAGGCCACACTAGATAAAATGCTAATAGTAACCCAATAAACACACGTGCGTTTAATAAACGTCTATTTTACGTAAAGACCGTTGAAAAAACGTTATCGGTTATAAAAATTAACGTTTAATTCTAGGCTAAAAAAGCAACGTTACCATTTCTTCGTTGTAGAGACGTTAATTATGAAGAGTTTTTAGACATGATATTTAAACGTTATTTAAACACATTTCGCCTATCAAAAAACTACGTTTAGTTGAGATTAATACGTTGAATATATGTATTTTATTAAACATTTTATAAACGAAAGATATTTTGTGTGGTATAAACGTTATATGTAAAACAGGTATTTACCTAATTTTTGTGAAAAAATTAGGTAAACATTTTCTCGTTGTAAAGACTTTATTGATGAAGGGTATAATATTTAAACGTTGTTTCAACACAGTTCGCCTACCAAAAACATACATGAAGTTAGGATTCATACATAAAATACACGTATTTTATTAGACATTTTATAAGTGAGAGATATTTATGTGATATAAACGTTATGTTTAAAACAACTGTTTTCCTAATTTTTGTAAAAAAAAGTAACGAAACAATTTGTCATTGTAAAAGACCTTATTAACTAAGTGTTTTTAAACATAATATTTAAAGGTTGTTTCATCACAGTTCGCCTATGAAACATATGCACGAAGTAGGGATTCATACATAAAATATACGTATATTACCAGACATTTTTTAAGCGAAAGATATTTTATGTGATATAAACGATATATTTAAAACCACTATTTTTCTAATTTTTGTTAAAAAGCAAATTACTTAACAATTTATCGTTGTAAAAGACGTTATTAATTAAGTGTTTTTAAACATAATATTTAGACGTAGTTTCAACAAGGTTCGCCTATAAAAATATACATTAAGTAGGGATTTATACATAAAATATACGTATCTTACTAGATATTATTTTAGCGTGAGATATTATGTGATACATTATATTATGTGCCTATAGTTATATAGGTTACATTTTTCCTGGCTTTTTAAAAAATTTTGTCACATAATCAATCTGAGAGGTATTCGACAATGCGTGTATGTTTTAAAAGGAGCTATTTTCTCTTTTGCATTCCACTGTGTAATACATAAAACATATTTGTCCTTGTAAATTAGTAAGTGTTTGTGCGCATGCTGAACGAGAATGAACAAGAAATAGAAATAAAATACAGAACAGGTAAAGTGATGGCGTACAGTGTGTAACGTGGTGCTTGGAATTAAATTTTATTAAATATTATATTCAGTACGTGACACTTGTATGTTATGGTGAATGGTGGTCTGTTCTATAATTTATAATTGTTTTATACATATTTACAAAGAATGATTATCATCCTGTAGCCATTGTTTTGGAAATAGGTACAGTTCAAAGTGTCAAGTTTTATGTCTTATATTAAGGTAAGTTGTATCACAATATGTAATAATTGTCTTCAAACGTTGTCGAAGTTAATCACATTTCTTGTACTTTGATTGCTATAGAGCGTTATTAGGTAGAATAAATAATTGGGACTTATGAGTTTAGCCGGCGTGTTTAAAATCGGCCATGTTGGTTGCTTTCTCATATTTTCAAGTTTAATTTTATTGAGGTATTAGACGTATATCTAACGTTTATGAATACACCTTCTTTTCCTGTATTTTGATTGTTCGTGAATCAAACTTTCGAATGAGAGTAATAGTGGTTAGCTACGGGTTTAGCATTTATAAATTCTGATGTATTTGTTTATTTTCCCCAGTTTAATTTAATGTGCACGATACATGTACACTTATATATATATATATATATATATATATATATATATATATATATATATATATATATATATGTATATATATATATATATATATATATATATATATATATATATATATAATTTCATTGGAACCCACGAGAATAATGGCAGTAGTATATGGTAATCACAATTTTATGACCTATTTATTTCTATTTAGTAGTTTATAATTTTAGATGCTGCAAAGCTAAATTTTTCCCAACGTGAAAAAGGCTACAGAGCAATCTTTTGTGCTGTTAAGGATTGGTTGAAATTAGCTACTTCGAAAAGGTCCAGAGCAAAAAACTAATGGAGCAATACTTTTTTTTTTTGGTTGAGAAGTTGACAAATAATTTAAGAAATATATTTATTTCATGATTAAGACGCTATGATTGAAGAAGCTTGTTATATTTTTAGAATGTGGTATCAATTATTTTAGTTTTTTGATAATGAAATGTAAGTTTTTTAAATATATTTTTGTTTTTTAAATAAAGTTATTTTTATTTGACAGTTGACTTGTTGTGATCTAATCCATTTTTATAAAGCCCATTTAAAATTATAAACATAAATAATAATTTGTCAATGGTAGGTTTATAAAATTTGACAGAGTAGCGAGTTTAGAAGTTTTGATGAGCAATGAGCACTTAAAGTAAGTATCTACACCGCAATGAGGTCCAGTTTGACACTTGTACACCCAATGATCGTTTGTCCTATAAGTTGCCATCGTCAAAAAAATTATCGTACTCATCTTCTGCTGTCAGCTGGGTTGAAAAACTATCATTTGGTAGGTATGTATTAGTTGTAATTAAAACGTTTATTATACGTCGTTAATACAAGCAGATTAACGTGACAGATCCCGTTGATAAACATTAATTATAAACGTATATTATTCATGACAGATGATGGTTAAATCAACGTTGCAAAACCCTTGTTAATAAACATGTATAAAAAATGTATATTTTACGTTATTAACGGCAAATAGTTTAACGTTACAAATTCCCGTTGATAAACGGTAATTATAAACGTATATTCCCCATTACAGATGATGGTTGAATTAACGTTGTAAAATCCTTGTTAATAAACATGTAAGAAAAACGTATATTTAAACGTTAAAACATACATGTATAAAAACGTTTTTATATTTGTTTAATTATATGTTTATTCGGGCGACATTTTTACCAAAATTAAACGTAAGGTAGCAGTTTCCTTTTAAACGTTTAATTAACGAACATGTGTTTACTGGGAATACAAATCCTAAATTGTTGAATAATTTCAAATAATAATATTAATAACACCACAGTAGACAAACTCCGCACGCAGAAGTCTTAGACTTGTGCGGGAGGAGCTTACACACATATAGATAAAGGGCACCACCTATAACTCATCAAAAGTCGGCACTTCCACATTGGAGTGAAGAAGACCGACTGTCTGAAAACGGGACTCGAACCCGCGACCTCCTAGTCCGATTCTATAGGTTACCCACCTCGCGAACTGAGCTATTCGGCCTGCCAAGTTCATTAATTTTTTGTCTTATAACCACTTTGGCTTCAGATACCACCTCAGAAACATTTACTTCATGTTTCTAACCACTTTCATTATATTTATCTCCGAACAGATTTAAATTATACAGTTATAAAATATGTGTAGATGCTTTAAAAAACTGTAATTCTTTTTATGCCGTTACCAACACCTACAACTTCTAAAACATACATTATCCACTGCATTTGCCTGATAACGACTGCCAAGGAAACTAAGGGATAACAGCTTCAAACATCTTTCAGTTTTGTCGTTCGCACCTTGCGATCAGTGATAAATTGTCTACGTTCAGCCATTGTAGAACAGTGACTTTTGGAACAGAGCTGTGCGAAGTTTGTCTGTTTGCAGTTTTTTTTACCTCTTTTGGTATAGCCATGTTCAACTGCGTTGCGTGAGTATTTGGTCTTGTTTTGAGTCAGCACTTCCAGGACGTAGATGCTGGGGAGTGTAAGGATACCCTGTTCCTTAAAAGTAATTCTGTAGGTGTGTCTATGCCGCAGAATGAATATGATTCTCATTGCTGGTTTTTGTTGTTTAAAAACTCGATTTGCTTCACTTGCTACTCCCCAGTATATAATATCAAACCTAAGTTGTGAGTATAAACACGCATAATACAGTAACAACAAACTAGAGGTACTGCATCTTTAGGTCAGTGTTCTTATTGCATACGAAATAGATCAGATTCGCGAACAGAGTTCATCGATGTGGATATTCTATTTTATCTTACTATCGAGATGAAGTCCTAGTAATTTCGTAGAGGTCTGCACAGTTACGGTTTGGCCATCAAATTCTACATCTTCAGTTGGCACCAGCCATAATGTCCTAAACATTATGCCCACCCATCAGAAAGTTGGTATCATCAACATAGGAGGTGACCGTCATTTCATTTCCTGGTTTGATGTTGTTTACAGATTGATGCGCTATGTACTGAAGTATGCTATTGGCATAAATAACGTACAGCGTAGGTCCAAGAACTATTCCTGGTGGCACTCCAACCGTCACTCCAAAAGTCCTAGATGAGTAGCTACTGGTAGAGTCAGATATTACAACTATTTGTGTTCTTTCTGTAAGATATCTTCTAAACCAGGCCAGTGCAGTGCCGGTAACTCCATATTTTACCAGTGAACTTATCAGTAACTCATGATATACACGGTCAAAGGCTTTAGAGAAGTCCACAAAAATATCCAAAGCTACCTTTTTTGTCAATATATTCGACAATTTGCTCCACAAATTTAACAATTGTAGTTTCAGTGCTTCGTGCTTGCACAAAGCCATGTTGATATGACCAAAGAAGTTTATTATCAGCAAGATAAGTTGACAGCTTGTTATTGACTATTTTTTCGAACGTTTTTGCAAAAGCGGGCGTTGGGCTGATTTGTCTTGTATATGGAAAGTTGTCTTTTGCAGACTGCTCCCCTTCTAGATAAATTAAAATCAGGATCACCTTTTTAAATGTTGGTTTTATAAGTGCTTCTTTTATTTTAGATGGATCGATACCTCTGGTCAATGACATGACATGATATATATATATATATATATATATATATATATATATATATATATATATATATATATATATACAGACAGTGGTAATGACTATTTAAACTCAGAGATGGGGAATCCTTTATATATGTCTCTGTTATTTTGTGTCTTAAAATATGGTCGAGATTGTATTTTCACCTGTTGCTTTGATGTTGGCTTCCATCTTCTTAGGTCATTGGTAGGAGACTTTTTCAATCATTTGTTTATTATTTAATTGTAATTTTTTAGGCTCTTGACAAAGTGCCGATCACACGGCGAAATATAGAGATTATTTTAGCAAAAACTTGCGTTTTTTTTTACTAAACTTCATTGGCCGATTTGCCCATAATAGAGCTTTTGTATTTTTTGTGAACAACGACTTGTATATATATATATATATATATATATATATATATATATATATATATATATATATATATATATATATATATATATATAGATATATTGATATGTTTTAACAAGCCCCACGTTTAGTTGCCAAGTTGTTATAATTCTATAATGTACCTGTTTATATAGTTACTATATTTTACATTTGTATAAATTCTCTACTATCAAAGTCCTATGTACTATTAGTAAATTGTATATTGTTTTATTAGAAGTTTTATTGCCCTTTTTTGTTTATTGTAGGCGTTTCAATGTTTTAACCTGTTCAAGTATTATTGATGTGTGTGTGTTTTGGTTTTCTTATGTGTTGTTTGAGGTAATTATACCCTTTTTATGTTTTTATGTAGCACTCTGTATTTCAGAAAATATAGCAATTAAATAAATATACCTCTTTTATCACTTAAAACAACAATTACCTGATATATCATATCATAAACCTACCTTTTCTGTTAGCTGCTTAGTCGGACTCACTATTTCTTCAGGTAGTGCTTTTAAAAGACCTGCAACTAGTTTTAAAACAACAACTCGCGCCAAAACTTGAGTTTTTTTATTATTATGAATCGCTGTACTTTTATTTTTATATTTATTTTTTCTTGGTTCCAAATATACTATTCAAACCATTAGTACTCTTTTTTTTATAAAAAAATTATCTAACAATTTATTGGCCTTTTCATTACAATGTTTTTATAATTTCTGCTTGACAATAAAAATGTTGTGATAGATTTTGGGTTAACTAGCATTCATTAATGAATCTTTTCTGTTTATGTATTATCGGCCTTTTTAAATTAAAACGTTGTGATAAATAACTTATCTTAAAAACATGCAAAATAACTGTGTATTGATTGCACAAATTTAGTTTACTTATTTTATATTATCATTAGGTACACATGACACGTCTATAAAGTTCAAATGGATTCTATTTTGACTTTTGTCGCTGTTCTCATGACCCAGATTAGTATAGGACGCCGTCTACTTTTGGTGTAAGAACTAAAATTTGGATCAATCACCTTTGGAGAGTTCGCCTTGATTAATGTTTTCGTTTTACTTGAAAACTAAAACCAGGTTAAATTCACAAATGTCAATTATAAAGTTAGGTTAAATTTGCTACACATGAATTTGTTTTATGTTTCACAATAAATATATTGGTTTTTAGTTCAAAAAACCGTTTACTCTTAGGGCTGGATGATACTACTCTTTCACCGTGATATAAATGTGTTTGTACTCACTATTTTATCATATATACGTAACAATTTACGTTTTACTGTCCCTTCGTAACAATAACGTTAACTTGTTCAAAATGTATTTAATTTCAATCGCACTTAAATTGCATTTTCAATAAGAGGTTTTAAGAGGGCGTTGCTTGGTTCACTGCAAAACGAACAAGATAGATTTAAACAAATTTCAGCCGCTTTTCGCCTTTTCCCTGGCTGTTTCCATGCATACAATGCACACCAGGTAACTATCTTAAGGAAAATGTTAAGCTGGGATTGTGAAATTTATTAGTATTAAATATTATGACTTCTTTATTTTTCCTTAAAACATTAATTTTCTTTTAATGACTTTTCTGATCCAAAATTTATACGTCATTATATTCTGCATTAAATTGTAAACAATTTTTGGCAATTTCTTTTGAATATAAACGTTCTTTAAGGTTTAGTGTCCTTGTTGAAAATTTGCGTGGCTCAGACTTTTGTATCGTAAATTTCAATAAAACTTGAGTCCATTTAATTTTGAAGCACTTTAAGACCTTATTTGCACTCAAATTGCTTAGCTTATGCCTCAAGCTATGTTCTTCCAGCAATTTTTTCTCATTTGACCCTTACAAATACAAAGTGTCACCTCTCTTTGGTCAACTTTACATGTCACATCAAAACTTTGCACATCCAATTCAATTAAACTTATTTAAATTAAAGCAAACCTTATAGTAGCTAATATACAACCCTCTTACAATCAAATTTACATCTTCACCTAACATAGATTTATTTCACTGTGGCTCACAAATTTGCAGTACTTCTATTTTTTCTTATTGTTTGTTTTCTTAACGTTTGTGATCACACATAGTTCACTTTTACAAAGTTTACATCTTATCTTTGACACTCACTTTTTTACTCGTGCATCTATGATCTGGCCTGTATATTTGGGACTACTGAAGTTTGACCCACTATAGAAATATTTGATTATCTGAGTCTTTCTGGTATACAATTATCATTGTAAATTACCCTTTTTGACCATGACATTATCTAGAATTGTTACATTTTCTTATTTTACAGAAGCTTTGTGATCTTTAGTGTTTGTCGCTTTGGTTTTTGTGTAATGCATGTTAGTCGACTTACTCATATAATATTTTAGTTACCATTCAAGTTTAGGTTTCGCTATAATAACATAGCTACACACACACACACACACACACACAGAGAGAGAGAAACTCGAAGTACTCAGACGTGTTTTCTGTTCTTGAATTGAATTTTTCGTTTAAAGCGTGTTAATACGCGTTTTTAAAAATATAATTCTAATTATTAGTGTTGATAAACTACAAGTGTTGTAATTTGGTGCGGTTTTTAAAACTTTGCTGCACCGTAAGGTGCATATAAAGACGATTGTGGTTAAAACAAAATAATAATAAATAATATACATATATTTTATATGTATATTTCCATCTTTTCATTTTATCACAGTAAGTAAACCGTTATCTTTTATCTCCTTTTTCCTTATCGCTCACTAATCAATATGTTCCTATATTGTTTGCATACCCATAAATGATGCAGGCTGTGCAGGATAATATTTCAGGAGACGTTTCTGAACACAGGGGCGTCTCAAAAAATTTTCAAGAAGGTACCTCCAGTAAAAATTCTGTAAATCAGAAAACAACTACAAGTTTTTCGAATATAGTAAAAGCTTAATGCTTTCCAAAAAAGGATCAAGCAATAATTTTTCCTGTCATAGATGGAATACAGGTCAAAGAGTACGTTATAGCAACTGCCGAAATAATAGACCCAAAAGATATAATATTTGCAAGTAGAATGTCGAACAATAGGATTTGTCTATATTTCTCATCAAAGGACATAGTAAATAAATTCATTGAAAAAGAAGGTGGTGTTAATTTAAAGGATATATTTATACCCGCTAGAAAACTCATTATGCCTGCAAAGAGGTTAATATTGTCAAATGTATGTCCTTGTATTCCACATTATATCATAGAAGACGCACTAACCGAGAAAAATTTGAAGATAGTTTCACCCATCTCATTTATTGGGGCTGGTATTAATAAGGATAAACTAACTCATATTCTTAGCTTTAGGAGGCAGGTATTCATATCAACAGAACAAGAAACTGAAATACCAAATTCTGTCACAATAACCTTCGACAACGAAGAATATCGCATTTTCATTTCTGACGATAAAGTTAAATGTTTTAGATGTAATGAATACGGACACATAGCAAGTAAATGTACCACCGTCGTCACGCCCATTGAAGTAACCCGAGACAATCCAATAGAAGCCAATAATGAAAATATTATTATTGAAAAAAACACACAAGATCCACAAACGGGAAATAAAAGACCCCATTCTCCAACCACAAGCTCTGTAGAGACAGAATTGTCTGTTACCAATATTGTATCCACACAGGCCAAACACAGAGCCAGTAGAGCAACCAAAAGAAAAAATTATAGTCACGGCACAAATACACAAAACAAATGAAAGTAAAAAGAGGTCAAAAGTCAAAAACTTCAAAACATAAAAGATTTAAAACAGATGAGCCACAAAAAGAAGAAACTTTCATGGAGGCCGAACAACTTTGGAAAGATAATAATCCTCAGGTCTTAGATTTTATAAATTTTACTCAATTTCTTAAGCAAGTAAAAGGTAATGACAAACCATTAGAAGTGGCAAGAGAGTACACTAGTGACATTGAAGGGTTGATAAAATTATTAACAACAGCCAAAAGATTAGTTTCAGATCGTGCCCCAAAACAAAGGATACGGAGACTAATTGTATCCCTACAGAAAGCTCTTCAAACCGATAATATATCTATGGAAGTTGAAGATTTCCAATCAGAGTCACTCTCCAATTCACAAATATCCTTAAATTCGGCCATATCTCTCGAAAGTGTCAACAGCCAGAACAGTTATTAAATATGCATACATCTATATCAGCAACAACATTAAACCTAAAAAGTATTAGAACTGATTTTAAGTGGATACAAATGGAATGTTTTCTAAATGATAATAACTCCGATATATACCTTTTACAAGAAACTAACATAAAAGATGTTACCAAGAATCCTGCCCTTAAAAACTATACCATATTTCACAACCCTGCTATAGATGATTACACAGGAACGGCTATTGCAGTGAAAAAATCACATTTACCAAAAATCGTCAAACAAGAAAATTTGGTTCCCGCCTTTCTTCAAAAAATAGTTCTCAAAATATCTGAAGGTGTATGGACTTTCTACACGATATATCTTCCACACCAGCAGTCAACGGCTTTTTATATATTAAGGTCATTGCAACGCAACCTAATAAACCAAATGCCAAACAGTAATATTGTCATTGGTGGTGACTATAACTGCACAATAAAAACAGAACTGGATAGGTATGGATCTGCAGAACGGTACCCTGCTCTGGCAAAAGAACTCCAAAACCTTCTTAACCGACATGCACTAGAAGACTGTTGGAGGAGACTCTATAAATCAATAGCAGGCTATACCTATATTTCAAACGGAACCCCTAAATCTGCTTCCAGACTGGACAGATTATATTGCACAAAAAATACTGCAACACAAATAATCTCCTCCCAACTAGTAGCTTCTTTCTCAGATCATCTAGCCGTAAATGTCCGTTTTGAAATAAAGAGCCAGACACATCACAAAGCCCCTTATTGGAGGTTTGATAACATGTTACTTCAGGATGCTTTTTACGTACAAATGATGGAGAGTTTCATAGAACAAGAAGATAGGAAAAGACCACAAGAGGAGAATTTGTTAATGTGGTGGGATAACTTTAAGTTAAACATAAAAAATATAACAATTCTTTATAACAGACAAAAACGGAAGACTATGCAATTGGAATTTGTTCAGTTACAAAAAGAAATAAAAAATATTCTTCTGCATTCTACCTCTTCAACATCGCAATTAAACGAAGCCTCAATAATACAGAAAAGTGCAAAAGACTGGTACACTCGACGCAGTGAAAAAATTTTACTTAACACCAAATATGAAAGACTCATTTACTCCGACAAACCTTCGCTTGACAAACGCATGTTTACTTCATACAAACCATTAACGGAACTTATTGTTAATGGAAACATTGAGAATGATCCTCTAACTTTATGTGGTTGTATAAAGAGGCATGTGAGTGAAAAACATTCCAGAAGAGATCGAAGTGTAAACAACCTATCTGTGATTTACGAAGATATCAAAAAGCTTGAAACAAGTGATAAAAACTACCTGGATACACCTCTTACACCTGATGACCTTGCAACAGCATTGATGTCATTGAAGAAAGGTAGTGCTCCTGGACTGGATGGCCTCACTACTGAATTCTATAAAGCTTTTTGGAACAATTTGTCTGGTTTTTTTTTTAAAGCAGTCGTTAAAATGTTTAGCAAATAAACATTACCCAGGTCACTAACGAAAGCAGTAATAGGCCTCTTACCAAAGAAAGGTGATTTTTTAAACCTAGAAAATTGGAGATTTATTTCAATACTGCAAACAGATTACAAAATTATTGCAAAAGCATTGTCACAAAAATTATCAAGTGTTATAGGCCATATCGTTGAACCAGACCAGAGTTATGCAATTCCAGGGAGATCAATTTATGACATTCTACACCTTCATCGAGATGCCATTTCCTATGCCAATCAAAAAAATATACAGCTGGCCATACTAAGTTTGGATCAAAAGGCAGCTTTTGATGGAATTTATCATGACTATTTGTTTCATATATTAGATATCTTCAATATAGGCGACTACTTCAGTAAATCAGTCAGAACACTATACAAAAATGCAGTATGCCACGTTAGAGTTGGATCCTTACTCACCAGTGAAATATGTTTTGAACGGGGAATACGTCAAGGTTGCCCATTTTCTGGACCACTGTACCTGCTTGCAATTGAACCGCTGATGCTCCTTTGTAGATCCAAACTATCAGGTTTCCATATTACTATATCCCCGCCCTTAAAACTTACTGTGACCGCGTACGCGGACGACGTGTCAGTATTTATATCGCGTAGTAATGATTTCGAAAAATTCCAACAAGTTTATAACGAATATGCAGGAGAATCTGGGTCAGTTCTCAACAACACAAAATCGGTTGGTTTTTGGACAGGACTTTGGAAAACACAACAGTGTCGACCTCTAGATTTTCAGTGGACCAACCAGCATGTTAAAGTGTTAGGAATAATATTTCCAGGTGACTTAAAACGTGACACAGATACAGCATGTGATGAACTACTTGCAAAATTGGATAACTCTATAGCAAAGTGGAAACAAAAAGCTGGAGCGCTCTCAATTACTGGCAGAAAATTGATTATTAATCAAACTTTAGCACCAAAATTGTGGCACCATTTTCAGATCCTTCCATTTAGTAAAAATCATTTAGAAAAGTTGCAGAAAAAACTGGTAGATTTTTTATGGACAGGAAAACACTGGACCAAATTGGAATATCTTTGCATTTCTGTGAGTGATGGGGGATTAGGAATGGTTCATCTTTTATCCAAAATAAAAATTTTCCGAATATATACCGCAGCTAGACTTATGGACACCGCAGAATCACAGAAGTGGAAGACACTGATCGAATACTATATATCACAGAATAACCCATATTCTCTAGTGTGGCAATGGTTTTTTGTAAAACACCGAAAAACAATCAATCAGAATATTTCATTGTATGTACAATCCATATTAGAAGCCATGCAAGAAGATATCTACATCAAAGATTTTCCTAAGTCAAGAGAGGGCATAGCAAGTATACCAACTGCAGACTCTCGTTTGATCCAGACATGTACTCCTCCACTGTTTCATTATCGCTGGTCAGAAAATGGATTTAGGACCGTAGGCGACTTCATAGGAAAAGATGGATGGCTATCTAATAATGAAATTAAAGAAAAACTCACATCTCAGTCCTCTGTTGTATTAATGGACCTACTGAATCATTATCAAAAGATTAAGGAATTCTTCAAACGGCAATATAAAAAAAAATGTCCCAACATTCCAAACCTACATGCACTCTATGTTTCACTTCTGAGCAAGATTCACTTACAGTTTTACATAAAGGAACAAGAAAAATATTGCAACAGAAACTTACGTCCGGTTTTTTCAATGTAAAAGGAAAAATGCGGGGAAAGTGGATAGATGATGAAGTGATATGGCCGTCGTTTTTTCTAAATAAATTATCGTTTGGAAACGAGGCAGAGGTGTCCTGGAGACTTGCCAAAAATCGTTTAGCTGACTGTGTTTTTCTATCAAAGTCTCAACTCAGAAACTCAAAATACTGCCCCTTTTGCCCTGATGAAGTTGGTACATCATGGCATATTATTTTGACATGCTCCAAAAGTCAACATCTATGGGAGTTTGTGAAAAATGTGCTGACGAAATTGACTGGAAGGAGGGACATAACAGTGGCTAACATTTACTTGGTTTCGACAACAAATTAAATGAGTATAACTTAGCCAATTATATTATAAATCTGGCAAAAAGTACAATATATTCAGAGATAGTATATATTTTAAAACAGGTTAAAACTGACATCTCATATTTTGATGTTTTTGTACGAAAACTTAGAGCTAGGCTTGTGAATGAATTTTGCTGGTATCTGGGAAAGAAAGACATGGACGCTTTTGAACGATTATGGTGTATCAAAAACCTTCTCTGCAAAATTGAGGGAAATGATCTAATCTTCCTGATATAATGAAAAATGTGAAAGATTTTAACGGACGGGAAAAATGAACTAGAGACTTTAATTGTCATGATATAATATAATATAATAATAATGAATTAATTAAGATTTTTTGTTGATATATATGTCTCTGTGTATAAATATGTGTGAGAAATGTAAAATGTAAATAATTTTATTTTTCTATGTATGACAAAAACAACAGTTTTAAATAAAATAATAATAATAATAATAATAATAATAATAATAATAATAATAATAATAATAATAATAATAATAATAAAAACACACACACACACACACACACAC
This sequence comes from Tillus elongatus, assembly GCA_964006375.1. Classification (NCBI taxonomy): domain Eukaryota; kingdom Metazoa; phylum Arthropoda; class Insecta; order Coleoptera; family Cleridae; genus Tillus; species Tillus elongatus. The sequence goes on from OZ023265.1 coordinate 70,612,269, forward strand.
GAGTTTTCGAACGAGTAAGACGTGTTTATTACAGCGAGTTTAAACTCATCAAAAGTAGCAGTATTTTCGAGTTTTAAATAATTTTGTTTTGGTATAAATTAGTGGATAACGCAGCAGTGAAGAACGGTGATAAGCCTAACACTCAATTGGGTTCCTAGAAGAGCTAGGAGCTCAATAATAGCTCAAACGTGTAAACTGTATTGAAAAATTCATTGAAACATCATTTACAGTAAGTAATCCTTATCTTGTTTACCACTTTATCTGTCCTTATCCACATATATATTTGTTGAAATGATATTTCTTTTTACCTGACGAATTAATATAAATATGTCGATTCCCACTACACCTATGCCTGGGAGCGCTTCTGAATACAGGGGTGTCCCTGAATTAACAACTCATGATCCGTATTTAAAAGAAATAGAAACAGACAGAAATCAACCAAAAAAGACATCATTCTCTAATGTTCTTAAATCACCAACGTTTCCTAAGAAGGATCAAGCCATAATATTCCCAGGAATTGAAGGTTTTCAAGTTAAAGACTATGTCATAGCAACTGCCAAACTCATAGACCCCAAAAATATTACATTTGCATTCAGAATGTCAAATAATCGTATTTGCTTGTATTTTTCTTCCAAAACATTGGTAGATGACTTCATAGATTCGAGATGTGGTGTAGATATCAGCGGTGTATTTATTCCAGCGAGAAAGCTCATTGTACCTGCAAAAAGAATAATACTATCAAACGTTGCTCCGTGCATTCCTCATTATTGAAGAAGAACTGAAACAGAGGAAAATCAAGACAGTATCACCAATTTCATTCATCGGGGCGGGGCTAGGGCTTGAAGAATTTCGACATATATGCAGTTCAAGACGACAAGTTTTCATAGCCACAGACCAAGAGACAGACATTCCGCCATCTGCACTGATAAACTTTGAAAGTGAAGATTACCGCATATTCTTATCTGATGATAAATTCACCTGTTTTAAATGTAAGGAAGTTGGACATATTGCCTCTAATTGTCCAGTACCTGATGCTTCAGTTATAATAACCGCTACGGAAACTTTCCAAGAACAAAACAAAAGACAGGCACCTTCTTCAAGTACATCCGATGAGCTTAGCGTTGAGGTTAATGCTGGGAGTAACACAGAAAATTTAGACAACACAGAAAACAGTAACACAGAGTCACCTAATCCGGATGGTGCTGCAAACAAAGATACTAGTGAAAAACAGAATCCATCCCATTCAAGGGAATCCAGAAGTAAAAAACGGAAAGTAGAAACCGAAATTGAAAGCACCTTCAGTGAAATACAGACACTCTGGTCTCAGGATACTGCATTACCCTTAGATTACCTACATTTTACGCAATTCCTTAAACAGGTTAAGGGTAGTTACAACCCACTAGCATTTGCCAGGGAACACACCGATAATATAGAAGGACTAATTTCACTTATAAAGTCAGCACAACACCTAATTTCAGAGAGAGCTCTTAGGGAGAGATGCAAATGACTAATTACTGCTCTAAAGAAGGCTTTATCTAAAGAAGGGAAAACCAACATGTCACCTCCAGAGTCTGTGTGTTCATCACGGGCATCATCATGCTCTTCGAGATCATTCTCTGTGGAAAGTACTGACAAAGTTTAGTTAAAGCTTACAATCAATTGATCAATCAAAAATAATACCAATTATATTAAAAATGCAGAATAAATTTGTAATTACTACTCTAAATACCAAAAGTATTAAAAGCGAATATAAGTTTAGTCGAATGCTATGTTTTTTAGAAAAACATCATCCAGACGTAGTTTTGTTTCAAGAGACCAATATTAAAGAAATCACTGTGAGTTTTATCAACCCATCCATGTATAATTTTTTTGTTAATCCGGCTTCGGAAAATTATACTGGAACATTAATAGCTGTCAAAAAAGCACGCCATATCCAAGTAGTGAGTCACCAGATTTTATATGAAAGTTACCTACAAAGAATCACTGTAAAAACACCAGAAGGTGTGTGGCATATAATAGGTTTGTACATTCCCAATGGCGAGAATTTAGCTCATCAAATACTACAACAACTAGAAAGTTTTTTGATGTCTTTGTCGGTCAAGGACGAACATGTAGTTTTTGCTGGAGATTTTAATTGCACATTAGACGAGTCATTAGATCGACATCGCTCTCGAGAAAGATACCCCAAAATTGCTAGAAAGCTGTCTGAAATAGTAGATCATTTTAATTTCCAAGACTGTTGGCGGCAAAATTTCAAAAATAAAGGAGGCTTTACGTACATAACACCTACTATACCACACTCAGCGTCCAGAATTGACAGAATATACTGCTCACAAAAAGCTCTTCAATATTTGAATAACTCTGTTATCAATGGGTCCTTTTCAGATCATTTTGTCATATCAGCAATTTTTCAATCCCAAAGAAGGCCAGTTTCACAATCAGCATATTGGAAGTTTAATAATCATCTTCTAGAGGATTCGAAATTTCAAGAATGTCTTCAAACATTTATAAAAAAGGAAGTAGACAGCAAACCACAGAACTGCGATATATTAAAATGGTGGGACCACTTCAAGTTGGATATTAAAAGTATCATAATACTTTACACACGTCAGTCTAAGAGAAATTGCGAATTTGAGTATCAGAATCTTGAACGTCAATTGAAGGCGGCTACTCATAAGCTCACAACATCAGAAGACACATGTGAAATTTTTGACACCATTAAAACCATAAAGGACTGGTATCACAGAAAAACCGAAACGTTTCTGCAAAGGTCTCGATACGACAATATTACAAACTCTGATCGCCCAGTGTTGGACAAAAGAGTTTTTTCTACGTATAAGCCTCTCGGGAAAATTAAAACTAATAATGGTGAAATTATAAGAGAGCCAATCAAATTATGTGCATATGTAAAGTCATATTTTGAATCCAAACACAAAGAATCGAAAACATTGCTAAATGAGAAGTCCATTTTATATGAGAATCTTAGAAAACTATCTCATGTTAACAACACCTCAACAAATCAACCTTTTACTGTCAAAGAGTTTTCTGCAGCGTTGGCTACTCTCAACAAAGGAAGTGCGCCTGGCATAGACGGACTTACAACAGAGTTTTACACCCAATTTTGGAATGAACTGAAAAATGTCTACTTTGATATGATAACAGAGTCAATAAGAGTGGGAAAGCTGCCTATATCTGTAACCAAGGCTGTTATAGCAATGCTTCCAAAGAAAGGTGATTTACTGGAAATAGACAACTGGAGGTCAATTTCGGTTCTGACAACAGATTACAAGATATTGGCCAAAGCTCTTTCTATGAGGCTGTCGGAAGTAATTGGCACCATCGTTGATGCAGATCAATGCTATGCTGTACCGGGTAGGACCATTTACGATGTTCTGCATCTTCAGCGAGATGTACTACAATATGCAGATGAAGAGAATAAACCCATAGCTATTTTAAACCTAGATCAGAAGTCTGCATTTGACAAGATAAACCATACTAATCTCTTTCATCTTTTAAAGGTTTTTAACCTTGGAACGAATTTCTGTAAAGCAGTTAGAACCCTATATAAGAATGCTGTTTTTCATGTCAGAGTTGGATCTTACATTACTGGAGAAGTGGCATTTCAAAAAGGAATACGACAAGGATGTCCACTTTCGGCGCCCCTGTATTCACTTTCAATAGAACCTTTTCTAACCCTTTGTAGATCACACCTTGAAGGTTACCTTCTCCCTCATACTCCTGCGTTACCACTTACTGTTAATGCATATGCCGACGACGTTACAGTTTTTATATCAAAAAACACTGATTTCAACAAATTGGAGAAATCATTTAATATATATTATTCACAATCTTCAGCTGAACTCAACTCACAAAAGTCAAAAGGTTTTTGGAGCGGTCAATGGAAACAACGTATGGATCGTCCTTTGGGTTTTCAATGGTCAAACGAATACATTACAGTCCTTGGTATCAGATTCTCTAGCAATATTAGGGATGACACGGAGTATGCCGCCAAGCAGCTTACAGATAAACTAAACAGTTCATTGGATAAATGAAAACAGAGAATGCCAGCCATTTCAATAGTTGGTAGGAAAACAATACTAAATCAGTTTATAGCTCCAAAATTATGGCATCACTTTCAGATACTCCCTTTTACAACAAAACAAGTGGAACATTTTCAAAAAATGTTTATCAATTTCATTTGAAATAAGAAGCACTGGACCACAATTAAAGATCTATTCGTTACAACACAGCAAGGTGGACTTTGTCTAGTATACTTACCATCAAAAATTAAGGCCTTTAGAATATGTACTGCAGAGAGATTTATCAATACAAGTTCAGATGTCAAATGGAAGATCATGATGAACCACTTTATTATCTCTTCCAATAACTATGCAGTATCCTGGCAGTGGTTCTTCTTTTCTAATGAATTTGTCAAAGTATGTCAACCAATATCATATATTGATTTCTTGCTAGAAGCTATACAGAATACAAATGTAAAAGTAGAAAATTATCCCCGCTCAATACAAGACCTCAAAAATATCCCCACTACAAACACAAAACTAATTAATAAAATGAAACCACCATTGTTTGTAGACGAATGGGCAGTTTTTGGCTTTAGAACTGTAGCGGACTTTATGGTAGAAGAATCTTGGCTGCCAAATCATGCGATCTTGGAAATGACTAGCTCTGGATCATATATAGTTAGAGAACAATTGATACTTCATTACGAAAGAATTAAATCCCTTTTGAATCCATATTTAGTAAGTTTAAAAGGAATACCAAATCAAAAACAACCCTACAAACTTGTATTGATAAAGGAAACGGGTGAAAATACCAACATCTCGAAGACAAATCGAAGACACTCCAGAGGTGGCTTACCGATTTGTTTTTCAAAATGGACGAAAATTTGGAGGGTGCCTGGACAGATCGGGAGATACATTGGTCAACATATTTTAATGTCTTAACGTTGGGGAGGGAATCTGAAATTTCGTGGAGGCTAGCCAAAAACCGATTAGCTGATCCCGGCTTTCTGAAAAGTGCTGGTCTACGTAACAGTAATTTGTGTCCATTTTGCTTAAACGAAGTAGGTACTTCTTGGCACATGTTTTTCACCTGTCATGAAACAACAGCGATATGGACATTAATTCAAGATATGCTAAAAGAGCTCTTTCCAGAAAAGACAATATCAATGGGGGATATATATTGTGGAATTGAAAGTAGAACGCATAAACACAACTTGGCCAATTTCCTTTTCAGTATGGCAAAGACAACAATATATCGTGTGTTCACTAACGTTCTGTATGGAAGAAGTTCATTTGTCCCATATAAAGTAATCTTAAAAAGAATGTTGAGACGCCGAATAACAATTGAATTCGCATGGTTTTTGAGAAAGAAAAACATCGAAATATTCAAGACGCGATGGTGTATTGATAATGTCCTCTGCGAAGTGAATTGTCAACAGACTCTTATTTTCTCACAGACACTTGAAATGTAATTAGTGTACATATATTATGTGGCTTATATGTGTGTGTTTTTTGTTCATTCATTTGTGTATATATGATGTATATTATGTGGGCAGTATTATTATTGTGGTGTATTGATTTGGAATTAGCTTCATTATGTAAATGTTTCATGTAATGCAATTCAATAGTTTTAATAAATAATAATAATAATAATAATAATAATAATAATAATAATAATAATAATAATAATAATAATAATAATAATAATAATAATAATAATAATAACACACACACACACACACAAATATATACTTGCTTGCAAGGTGGACCTTTTTTTGAACCCTAACAGAATTTGAAGCATTCGATCCCTAGCGGGGGTGACTTTCACCACCTTAATTTGAATAGGCAAGTTACGTCGAGGAAAGTTCTATTAATCATCTATCCAAGGCAGTAATTTTAAAATTTACCGATTAGTTTTTTAATATTTGCTTTCAAAGCTTCAAAATAAACAATCTAACTAGAAGTATTTATTTCATAATAAAGCCATCGAATCGTTTTTGAAAAATTGCAAAATCTTTCGTGGTTACTCAATGATATTTTTTTTACGCAAATTGGCTGTATCTATAAAATTTGCCACATTTAGGGCTCCTTGTCTCAAGTTGTATTCTTTACTAACAGAGCGCTATAAAGGAATACCTGTTCACTATTTTACTTTCTTTAAGAGCTAATAAATGAGAAAGGACTAAACCGGAATAAGAAGAGGTTTTCCATCTACCAGCATGATTTAGCAATAATAAATTGACAATTACAAAAATAGCAAACAATTAGTTATATAAATGCAGAATCACGGTGGACTTTAACAATTATTGATTACGTAAGAGAACTGAATCGAAACAACGAACATCCTGTTAACGATGAGCAAGTAAAGGTTCCATTGTAGTGAAGATTCAGTGTGAAGGTCGCCCAATGAAGCGCATCATCTGGATTGGCCTGGCCAGAGGGCGACAAGCCCGTAGGCCTGACATCGATCTATTTTATTTTCAAATAACATTAACGATCATCAAATATCACAGCGTGGTCACGAGCGGCAAGGTAAATGAAAATGAAAGTTAGGCGCATCACTTTATTAAACTATCAGAGCAGTCATGTGATGTGATCTCTTCATGGCTTTAGAGCTCGACCTCCATGCTCGGCCATTTCACAACACCCGCACCTCCATGAGTTTTCTACTACTTATAATATTCCTCCTGCATTATAATATTCAATATGCTAATAATTCATTATAGTTGTGATTATAATAACAAATATTACAAAAATTACTGTGACAGAGTATATTATGCCTTCTCACGGGACTCATTTATGTTAAGTACATTCCGTTATGAGATCCATACGTGATAGTTTACACATCCCATTAAAATTACCATTGCCTCGACATAAATATACCTTTTTTAGAAACTTTATTCTCATTAATCATAACACAATTTAAAATTTTATGATGAATATTAAATTTGTCATTTAATTAACAAAAGTCTGGATGCATCAAATGCGTTAAGTTAGATAATTTTTATAAGAATGGGTTTCAATAAAACAGTTGTTAGATAAGTTAAAAGAAATAATAATAACATGTTTGTGGCGAAGAACCAAATGTAAATATTGTATAATAACAGCACACATTTTACAATATGTTCTCAGGTTATTAAATCTGCCAGTTTGTGGTAAAATCTGGTATTATTTGACAATAATAAACCAGCAATGTAACCATCGATTTTAGAATATATTACGTTACCATTCCGTCTTTTTAACAAATTTTCAATATGAAAAATTCGCTAATAGAGAGGTCACAATGAAAAGCTTTTGAAAAAATTCCATCAGATGAGCGCGAATTTGGGTCCTACAACCCATAACCAAGGTCCGTTAAAATTTGTTATGTTTATATATATATATATATATATATATATATATATATATATATATATATATATATATATATATATATATATATATATATATATATATAACGATAAGAAAATATATAATAAATAAATATAAGAATGATAACTTAAAAAATTTTCAACTGATAAGTACCCTTGAAGGACCCAAATCAAGACCTGACGATTGTTTCACTGGCAAGGTTAGCGTTATCAGAGGATGAAAAAATTCTTGCATCCTCTGATGACGCTAATATTGTTCGTGAAACGATCGTCAGGTCTTTAAAAAGTGTGTTATGGTGATTTGGGTTCTCCAAGTGTACTTATCAGTGCTCATCACAGGTTCAAATCTTCACTTAGTAAAATACCCAACTGATTTGAACGGAACTTGGCACATATCTTCATTGTATTAAGACCGCGGACGAGTTCGTATATCAGCTATGACGGACATTTTTCCCCCAAAAATATTTTTGAAAACGCTATATCTTTGTAAGTTTCAGGGTAACTAGAATGTTAAAATGTTGTCAATTTTCAGTAATTTGCTACACAATATCTAGAGTCTTTTCAAAATTAAAAATAAAATCTTAAAGACATTCGTTGCAACGACTTAGTGGTTAAAGTCCAATGCCTGACAGACAGAGTAGTCAACTGTCAAGCGAAGATTAATTCATACAACTGGTTTAAACCATACATCAACGGTACCCAAACGAAATAAATAACACGCATAAAACGTACTACCCGAATCAGCAACCGTGAAATCTCGGTCACAAATATGGCAAATGATAAACGACATGAAATTAAAAATTTGCTAAGTGATCGCTATTTAACTGGATTCAATCAATTTTTAAAATACACTATATGTGTAGCTTGATAAATGGCCCCAAATACAGTTTTAGCACAGCATAGATATATTTTTCTGTGGTTTGAGACTGAAAGTGTAGTATAATATAGTAGAAATGTAAACAAAATCAAATCTCTTTAAAAAAGGCGGTCTCCACAACCATAGCCGAACTTTCAGAGAAAACACTGAGTTAAACCTATGATACCTACTAAAAGTAAAAGCAAAATGGCCAAAAATACTTACGTTCTGTTTTTTATATAACAGGAACTGGACTTTACAAGAAATCTATCCTAGTGGCTATTTTCATCGACTGTCGCTTTTGTTTCCTTGCACTATATGGGTGAAGGCAGAATTAGAAGCATTAAAACCTCAAATCACAGCAATGGACAAACGGCGATACAAATCAAATTTCGCATTTGAAATGGAGGACAGAAACCGAATATCTGAATAGAACGCGAAGGGGCAAACAAATGAGCTACGACTTTTAGCTAAAAATGACAAGTGACAAACAAGTGACACGTGAAATTTACTCAGCCTTGCCGAGCAGCACAGAACACGTAACATTTCCGGGCTCCTTGACTCCACAGAATACTTGTTTACATTTAGTTTGAAACCAGTGTAAGATGCCTCTGTGGGTTGTAAAAGATGAGTTTCACGAATGCCGTTTGGTCACATTCCCGCGGCCATAACTTTAACCGCATTGTCAATATAGTAATAGTAATATAGTAATATCTATTTACTGTTATTAAATTTATAACAGATGATTTGATAAATACGTCTTATACCTGTTCTTGCCTAAGATGTAATTTTAACAATACATATCCAAAAATTGGTACCAAAAGCTTTACATTAACTTGAATTTTCACGTACCAAACTACAGAGTTTCTAAATTTCCACTATTGCCTTAGAGAAAAACATTCAATTTTTAAACATGCATATTTTGAAAAATGCATAATTAGGAAAATACTGTAACCGACCTTTTAGACATACCTCGGGTAATCGGTCCCTTATATGCTCCGGAATTTTCATAGTGTTTTGGGTCATTCTTCTTTACGTTTTAGATTATGCAACGTCGATCATTAAAAATATTTGTTATTTTTTAATGTATTCGAAGCCTTGCCTCAACTGGAAAACGTTTAGTACCAAATATTAGTTCACTTAACCCTCCAACGAGCGCATAGCGGCATTTTGTGCCGCTTTTCTGTTTATTGATTCGTATCTCTCTTCTTATTATGTTTATTGCAGTTGACTTCCAGCAATGCTTCGTTGGCTGTTACAGAAACTGCATGACGTGACTCTTGTGGCATTTTAAATGTTGCATAACTTGTATTTTTGGACTTAAAATGAGAGTAGTCAGCATATTTCTATTCTAGACATATATTCGCTGTTTTGTATCAATTTAATAACTGTCATTTTAGTAATCTTAGCTAGTAAAGTTATATAAAAATTTAGAAACAATATCCAAAGTTTAAGTTTCAATATACTTAGTTATTGAATGGAAATAACCGCAAAAATAATGGTGGTTTCTGTGATCCTTTGAACCAATATATCATACTTAGTGTATTAAAGTTTTAATAAGAATATAGACACAGTTTCTGTTTTTACAACGAAGATTAGCCGAAAAGATAAGGCTGCGATTTTAGTGTCAGCCATGCGTAATACAGTGTGTGTGTGTTGTCTTTGTTCATGGCTGCGGTCGTCAGACCATTCGCACATTATTTCTGGCTTCTTGGTTTGGATTCCATCTGTATCCTACTTTTCTTTTGATATATAGATATATACACATATTTACACACATATCTAACAGAGATATTAATCTACATTTAGTGATACTTTTTATATATTTTCATACAATGCTTCTATGTTTTTGTTTGTTTTAAATATGACAGATATTCTTTTTTTTTGAGCTGTTTACACTTTTTTCAATCTATTTACTAGGGATTATAAACGGGGACTCTTGGACCAAGAGGTCTATCATGGCCACTTCTAGACACACAAGACGCATCACGGATTCACAGGTAAAATCACAGTGGGGTAGACAGAAGGAGTTTAATTTAATATTTTAAATGTTATAAATGCATATAGGTACATTACACATTGTTATTTCTAATACGATGCAGACAATTTTATATTTTTATTCTAATTTCTTTTATCACGTATATTAACAATTTGTATATGTTTAACTTTCTTCCCTGTAGTAAATTCATTAAATTGAATGGTAGTTGCACTATTTTCATTTTATAGATATGACTTACATATGCATCTATCTTTGCAAGATTTAAGGGGCATTGCAGCAACATATGCTCTGAATCGCCCAGTTCACCACACTCACACAAAGGACTCGTACTTAGGTTGATTTTGTTTAGATAGGCTGGAACTAGCAAATGGTTAAATCTGAGTCTGTAGATAATGCGGATCCATTCTTTTTTTAAATCGGTGTTGTAGAACCATGGCGTTCTCTGTAAGTCTGGCTGAAGCTGTTTGTAGAATTTACCAACTCGGTCTGATTTATAATGTTTCTGCCACTTTTCAAAGTACATTTTCTTCGCGTAGATGTCAATATCGGTTGACGGACATAAATAAGGTCCTTCTTCCCCGTATTCGATAGCAAATTTTGCCAAGCTGTCCACACATTCATTATCTTTAAGTCCGCAATGACCCTTGATTCAGCAGAAAGTTATGTGTTTTGATTGTTTTCAAATTTCCACAAGGAAATCATTGATAGCCTTTAAAATGTAGTTAGTTGATTTGGTGGTATAAAGGTGTTCTAACTTTCTTATGCAACTTTGGCTATCTGACAAGATAACAAACGTAGTGTGTTGGATTGATAGGATATATTTCAGGGCTTCTAAGACAGAAATCATCTCCGCCGTGTATATAGACATATGGCTGTTTAATTTTAACATTTTGCAAGTTTTATTTGTGGGTCGTAGAACGCGCATGCTGTACCATCTTCTTGCTTTGAGCCATCTGTATATATGCAGTAAGGATTTTTGTACTTGTCCAGCTCGAGGTTTAGTATTATATTTCTAGTGTGGATTGGAAATGGTAGCAGGTTTTCGATATATTTGGTGTTTATTTCTGACAGGTGCGAATTTACTTCAAAAATTGGGTTAAGCCTATCTATGTGAATTTGAGTTTTTATATCTTGAAGGTCACTGTATACTTCTGCCAGCAATACTGATTTTTTTTTTGGTCCAATACTTGTTTGTAAGGTCACTTATAAGCAAGTGGTGTATTTTTCCCGTAAGCTGGCTGCCCTTAGCGTACCATTTAATAATCATTCGGCTTGCTAGAATTTTTCTTCTATATTGAAGGGACATTTCTCCACATTCTGCTAGCAAGTTGTTTGTTGGTGTGCTATTTAGAGCCCCGATTGATATTCTAAGGCATTTGTTTTGGATCTTTTCTATTTTGTCTAAGTGTGTTTTTGCAGCTTGGTCATAGAGGATAGAGCCATAGTCAATAATGGACCTTATGTATGCTTTATACATCATCAGTGATACGTTTGGATCGGCTCCCCAATTTTGCGTAATACAGGGGAGGTAGATAAAGCATCAAGTAAACTGCATATTATTTCGTAGTACAACGGTACCAAAGGTGGTGTCGTTACCGTCTACCAACAATGTTCTTCCTATACAACACAAAGAATTACTAGACGTCGGCCTCTTGCAATTTTCTCCAGAATGCTTGATGTTACACGCATCCACTGCGAAATTATTTTCAACAATGCAACGCCTTTAGAGAATCAGCCCAGAAGACGACAATTTCTCACCAAATTAGGTTTCGATCTCATCGAAGAACACCTAAAGGGACGAGCTCAAATACTTACCCTTCCCAAAGATGTAAAAACTTTCTTCCAAACTACTGACCAGTGATTGATTAATCTAATGAATCAACGACGCACAGGTAGATGTCACATATGCAGTGCTCACAAAAATACCAAATCAACCATTACATGTGATTCCTGACAACAATTTGCTTGTAAAAGATATAGTAAAAAAAACAGTGCGCTGCAATATTTGCTTGTATCATCCAATTGAAGAAGACTGATTTTCTATTTATCCAAGAATGTACTGTCTATTTTGTGAGAATTATGTAGCTTATATATTATGCATGCTTTTCATTTCATCTAAACTACTTCTGACAATTTAATGTTTGCGTCTCTATTTTTACCTTGTACGAACTAGGTTTTATTCTAAGCTTCTTACTATTCTCTTATAGTCTTTCCTCTATATTTGCTTCAAAAATGCAACTAAGTTTCTATTTTAAACTAACTTAGCGCATTTTTCTGTACGCCGCATAAAATTCCGCATGGCGCCCGCCCATGAAATTTGAAATGGCGGACCCGCCGGAGGGTTAATAAAGACGTTTTTTGTAATTTTTAAGGATCACTAGTTTTATACCTATACTCGTTTATACATAGGTGATTTCATCTAAAATGAACAATTATAATATTACAGACAATAGATATAAAGACATTGAACTATCATCAGAGTGGAATCTTCACGCGGACGCTGAAAGTGGTTCAGGGTAAGATGTGAAGAGAGCGAAACACCAATGGAGAGCAGAATATAGAGAATTAGAAGAGCATTCTAGATGAGTAAGTACAAAGCACGTGATTAAAGATGTGAGATGGCCTGGCAGATGGTTACACAACAGCTCCCTTCTCTATCTATGAGTGCATTACCGAGTTGCGATTGTGGTGTATGAGCCACCCGCAATCCCACTTCACTTCTTAAGATGCAACACTCCTGTGAAAACCAGACTACTATGTCAACATTGATATGACTCCGACCAATATCATTATCAATGTGGTAAGCGCTAATTCTATTCTTTATATGATTTCTATAACTATTCTAGTTACATAAGTTAGTGTGTGTGTGAATAGGCTCATCGTTTCATTAATTGCATGCTAAATTTTGTATTGTATGAATTATGTTCACAGCTACATATTTTGACAAGTGACAGCTTCTCAAATGACCTTGAATGGTAGTTTATAGAAAGCAATACGCTTACCGTCTATTGTTGTATTGCATATACAAATGTCACAACAACAGATTTATTTAAAAGCTACAACTACCATATTTTACTAAAATCATCCAATGGTTAACCATGTAAAATGTACGCAAAATACCTCATCTGCCAAATTCTCTTGCGATCAAACTATCAAAATTTAATTTTTTTATTTACTTCAATATCCCTGTCTTATAATATATTTGTAGCTATTTAGGGTGGATATATAGCCAGAATTATGTCTTTTTTAATTGGAAAGTTTTGATACTTTTCAAGCTGTTTATTCTGCTTTTAGGAGTATTTGTGCATTTACTTATTAATTTAGAGGATATAAAATCCAACATTTTAACTAAAAAGTACAATATTCAACACTCAAATGAAGGATTTTGATAGGCCCCAACAGTTTGTTTACATTTTTGCCTGTATCTTTAATAAGAATTACCAGTTTTGTGTCATGGCAGAATGAAAAATATTTGATGACATAGGTATTAAAAGCATTTTCTATACAGACCAAGTTATTTTATTTAAAACAGGACCTTAGAAATTACAACCGGTCCTAGTGAAGCCTGATGAAATAATAATATTCTTCTTTTCACCTTTGATATGCAAAACAATAAGTTTAGGGCATATTAATTAACAGATGTTACTTATTATTGTCATAAAAACCTCATTGAATGCTAACTAAATCTTGCTAATATTGTAACGAAAGCATAGTCTTATTATAATCACAGTCTAAAGATGTTGTCGCCTTGTTTTCGTAACCATGAATACCTATTTGCAACAGTTCCTTTTATTTCGTTGTAGATCTTGCATTTTAGTAATTGTACCAGATTACCCAAGAGATTTTGTCTCCTTCATTTTTAGTGGGTTTTCATTAAGAAAATTCAGTAATAAAGAGGTATCGATTGTAAGATTTTTGGAAAATGTCTTCAAATGAGCGCGAATTAGGGCCCTCAGAACCCAAATCCAAGGTCAGTTGAAAAGTTGAAATTTGGCAATTCCTTTCATTTTGTTAATAGCTTGGACGAGTCCGTTAGACAGTTTTGACACTTACATACTTTCAGAAGTAAAATGAAAAAAACTGTTTGAAAACGCAATATCTGTTAAATTACTAGAAGTATAAAACTAAAACTTTACACGCACGTAGATATCGTATCAGCTGTCCCCTCTACCAAATTTGAACAACATAATCGGTTCAGTAAATTCTGAGTTATAAGCAAAAAATAAATAAATAATTTACGATATAACCCGAAATTACCTCAGAATGGGTGCGTATAATGTTAGGCAAGGTCAGACAGATATATCAGGGTTACGCTGCTATTGCAAACAAATGCTCCAAATTAAACTTCAAACGAACAGCCTACAAAAATATGTTACAATAGACAAACAGCGGGGTTGCCATTTGCCAAAACTGTCATCTGAATTTGAAGATATCAGAAAAATATATAGTAATAAATAAACATTTTAATGAAATTGGTTCAATTTGTTTAAAGGCAATCTAGAACTACGTTTTATTATGTATAAAGCTGTTAAGCTTCCCATTCTTCATGGTATTTAAAACCCATCATCGCCCTCTCCTAGTTAAATCTGACAACGCCAGTTAGCTATTTGTCATAGTCATTTGTTATTTTGCAAACTCTTAGTGGGGGGGGAAGCTAATTAGGGGTTATGTTCTTCTTCTTTTAGTGAATTTTCTTAAAAAAAATTCACTAATGAGGAGATCTCGACTTTTGAATTTTGAAAAAATTTCTTCAAATGACCGCTATTTAGGACCCTTGGAACCCAAATCCGAGGTCAGTTTCAGACTTTATATGTTTATATATATATATATATATATATATATATATATATATATATATATATATATATATATATATATATATATATATATATATATATATATATATATATATATATATATATATATATATATATATATATATATATATATATATATATATATATATATATATATATATATATATATATATATATATATATATATATATATATGTTTATATATTTATGTGTCACACCTGTAACTAAAAAAATAAGGGACCGATTTTAATAAAATTAGGTGAGTACCTTCCTTTCGCGAGTGGCTTGGATAAGTTCGTTAGCCAGGAAAATCCGCCAAAGTTTTCCCGGAAAATTTTGTGTTTTCCTTCGAAAAAAATCGAAAAAAAATTATATCTCCGGAATTAACAAAGTAAGGGCAACGAAATTTGGTACACGGATTTATATCATTATAGGTAACCTACGTACCAAAATTTAGCGCTGTAGATTAAAGGGTAAAAAAGTTACAGGCATTTAAAGAAAAATAAATTTGGGTTAACCTCAAAACGTCAAAGTCGCGATTTTAAACGTCAAAATTGTTAATCTTTAGGCAATGAACCTGAAATTAATATGATATATGGAAGAAAAATGTCTCAAGAATAATGTTTTACAAAGCCTGAGCTCTTAGTTTCAATCGTCATTGTCCTTTATTTTACTAAAATATTCCCAGAAAATTCATTTAAAATACACCCTTTCTCTGATGCTTTAGCAGTAGTGTTGACTATAGAATTTATCGTTTAATGGTATATCATTTTTGTCGAATTTTCGTAAAAAATCATTAAAGCGCAATATATCCGTTATTATGCAAGTTACGAAAAAAAGTTGTATACATTAATTGTAGGGTGTCTTAAGCTACATCTTAAAAAATATTTCCACAATGGCCCATAAATCGTTGGTGATTCAAATTTTCTTTTTTTTTAGTGAATTTTTTTAATCGAACACGCCCTATGTTATTGCATTTTTGTATTTTCCATCGAAATATAATATATATTTGTAAGAAAAGAAATTCGGGACGCAGCAAGTGCGTTATGGTAGCGAATTTTCATTAAATGCTTCAAATTTTGAATCAATTTGCTATTAACCTATAAGGTTGACCAGAAAACCTGTTTTTTTCGGGAACAATTTAAGTTTACTTTCGGAAATTTTTGTACATTTTCAAACAATAAAGTTATTTTGATGAAACATGGTACATTGGTTCTAATATATAGATTATACTGGTAACCAAATTTGGTGCCTGCTTTCTTTAAAAAACATATTTGCTATTAAAAACATTTTTATGAAAATTCACTACCATAACGCACTTGCTGCGTCCAGAGTTTTTTTATTTTGTTTACAGCAGTCGTAATAAGGCTCAGCTAATACCTTAGAATCTTAGAATAAGGTACTTATTGTTTACTTTTAGTTTTTAGTGAATTTTCATTATTATTTACTCTTCATGTAGTATATGAAAACTTTGTGAATGAAACTACATAATATCATGCAGTAGTTGAATCTATACCTATAAACATAAGTTCAGTGTAAATTATTAAAATTTTAATCTAAAAATTTTTTATTGTTTATATTTATTTATTTCATTTTCAAAGAGTATGGGTACAGCAATGGTAAAAAAATGTTGAAAAGGGTTCAGGTGCAGCAAGTGCGTTATGGTAGCGAATTTTCGTAAAAATATTTCAAATGGTGATAATTCAAATTCCCATTAAAGTATAATATTCAGTTTTGATACATACTAAAACCTATATAAAAGCAGCAAATAACACAATGCGCTTCACAGGCAACGATAAATCTGTTTTAGAAAACCATTTCTGTTATTTTCTTTGCAGAAACTGTTTCGATTGAGTGGACTAAAACGGATCATCCAAGCGACTAATAAGGAAAAATACCTGCCACGTATATGATTTGGCAGCTACATTCGTTTTGTAAATAAAAATTAAATTTTCGGTAAATTTGCAGAGGGGGCTTTTTCGAAAAAAATTTAGAAACATGCTTTGATCTCCTTCTGAATGCACAAACCACAGGAAATATTTCTTGCAAACAACCCGCAAGAAAGTTACGGGGCTAGGAATGGATATGAGTGTTGGGCGGAGAAGAAGATAAAAAGTAAACATGAGCGAAAAGTGCGAAAAAACAGCTAAGTTGGACCTCTATAAATTGTCTTCATCCCGTTTTGCAGCTATACCTCCTTAAAGTTCTGTTTATCCCGCCCAGAACCCCTATATTTACTACAGGTCCCGTAACTTTCTTGCGAGTTGTTCCCAAGAAACTTTTCTTGTTTACATTGTTCTTGTTTTTGCATTGAGGGTGGTTGTTTGAATGCAGAAGAGGAAGGGGAACATCCGCGAGAAAGCGCGAACCAAGATTTTCAATTTATGTTTAAATTGTTACCCCATTTCATTTGTTTAAAATATTTTTCCAAAAATGAAATTTATGCTGCCTTGTTTGTCAGTCTTACATAGAAAGCTTAAAATATGCGAAATTCGATAACTATTAGGCTAGAATCTTCAATCTTGATCCATAGTAACACCTATGTAAACGCAGCCTGGGTACTAAATTAAAGAAAAATAACATAATGAGCTTCACAGATAACTACAAGTTGGTTTTAAAAAACATTTTTTGTTGTTTTGCAAAAACTAGTTAGATTGGGTTGACTAAAATAAAACCATCCAAGCAATTAAAAGGAAAAATACCTGACATATTTATGATTTGGCAGGTACATGCCCTTTGTAAATAATTAATTTTTTTCTAGAAAGCTTTTGCGACTTTAATGAAATTTGTAACACAATTTTTTAAAGAGACTTGCAATACTTACATATCTCTACCAAACTATAATTTTCTAGCTCCATGGAAAATAAAAACTTATTCAAATAATCGTTTATTGAGACCTCTAAAACCGGCCTCCCAGGTCCATTGAAATTTAAAGAATTAGTTTTAATAATATACCTTACTAACAGTGTAAAATTTTTATGAAAATTCACTAGTATAATGTACTGGCTGCATCCCGAACAGTTTTTTAAAGTATGTACCTCTCATCCAAATAATGTTGTCAGAAAGCTATATTATGCATATATCAAACACGGTTCGCCTTCATTCTTTTCTGCCAGCAAACGTCATATATCTTTCACCTCTCCTAGCACAATTTAACTCGAGTTTCTATCGATGTACCTTCTTTTTGACATTTTAGTGAATTTTCTTTTAAATGTTTATATATATATATATATATATATATATATATATATATATATATATATATATATATATATATATATATATATATATATATATATATATATATATATATATATATATATATATATATATATATATATATATATATATATATATATATATATATATCACCGATAACTTAAAAAATAATGGGCTGATCTTGATTAAATTTGATGATTACCTTCCTTTGGCGAGTGGCTTGGATAAGTTTGTTATCCAGAAAACTCGTCCCAGATTTTCCCGGAAAATGTTATATTTTCTTTCTAAAAAAATTATATCTCCGGAAATAACAAAGTAAGGGAAACCAAATTTGGTACTCTTGTTTGTATTATAAATAGTGAACCACGTTCTAAAATTTAGGTCTCTAAGTTTAAAGACAAAAAAGTTATGGGCAGTTAAAGAAGAAAATTTTGGAGTTTACCTCAAAACATCAAACATTGACATTTGAAACGTCAAAATTAGCAATGTTTAGGCGAAGAACGTGAAACAAATACGGATTGTGAAAAGAAAATGATGTAAAAAGAGTGTTCTGCAAACCCTTAGGTTTCAGCTTCAACCGTCATTGCCCTTCATTTTACTAAATTATTTACAAAAAATTCATTTCAAACAGACCCTTTCTCTGATGCTTTGGCTGTCGGTTCAGTTAAGTTGATGCTTTCGCTGTGTGTTTAGTTAAGGTGTGGTTTAACGCTCTACAATTTTTAGCTAATTATCGTAGAACAAATTCGTTAATGCTAAAAAAGTAGGTGATTGATGTTATGATTCTCGTTATTTTACAATATTCAGATTATCAAAACACATATTTCATAATAACTTTTCTCCTGTAAATGTCAAACCGGAGATATGAGACGTGAAAATTAGTATAACTATTACGGTATATAATAGCAAATATTGTATAAAATGTATATTAGAATATTCTAGATTTACGGTACTCTTGTCATTTGTTAAAATAGTTGCAGAAAATGCATCTACAATAGACTTTACATATTACAAATAAATAACTCGAGACCACTATGGGTTATCTACTTTTATTACATGCCTCATGACCGAAGTGACGTGGATTCAAATCTCACTGTTGACTGAAATTCTCTTTCAGCTTTTTTTTACTTTTTTCGTCTTTGATTTGACTTAAATGTTATCTCATCAGATTGTATAATTACAATATTTTTAGCGACTTTTTGTTGAAAAAAAACACTAGTTAAATATAAGGATTTCAAAACGTTTAATTCAAGTTTAATAGCAGCTGCTGTTGACCTTAGTTTGTAAGACCGTTCCACAGTTAACACAGACGTAGAGATTTGTAATTTCAGAAGAGTTTGTTTTCTTCTCTGTAACCGTATTCCATGTTTACAGTATCGACAGGCAAAAGAATTTTCTCTTTGAAGCCACAGAAAAAGTTTCAACTCCTGTATTTAGATCAGATTTTTTAATTTATTTGATTTATTTTTAATAGCGAATTTTCTTGTACAAAATCTTTGAATTGCGAGTATTCTTATGAATGAATTTAATGAATTTTCTTTGAAGAAACATTTGTTGCGAATTTTTGTATGAAAAATTATTGAATTGATGGAACATTTTTAAACGAAATTCGTTGAAAGTAGGGTTTTAGTGGATGTTTGTGCAAACAAATTATGTAATTTTCAATTTTCATTACAGATCAGGTATATAATTTGATTTTTATGTAGGTATTCTTTTAGCAAAATTTAGTGTCCAGTTTTCGCCATTCTTTTTGCTTCCGTAGAAATCATTGTAATATAAATTGTAAGATTTTGTTGTGAAATTTTGGTAATTAATCAGAAATGTTTAATAAGTTACTATTGCAATAGTTCTTTTAGTTTGCCCCACATATTTAAGTTCACAATCCTTACAACCTATTTCGTAGAGTCCCGACACTTCTGTGGTTTTATCTTTATCGTTTGAGTAACCTAGCAATAACGTATTTTTTGTAGAAAATGTTAGCCACAAATTGTATTTCTGAAAAATGCTATTAAAACCTCTCGTAATTCGCGGTTCAAATGGTAAACAGACAACGGTTTTGTCTGGTTGATCTTTTATGAAGATCGTAGATTCCGCTGACATTTTCTTGTTTTGATGATCATTGACTTAGCTACATTTTTAATATATTTAAGTTCTCTGTTATATCTTTCTTTATTTAAGGGAAACTGTATTGATCTATGAACAAGAAAATTTAAACTAGCTGTTTTCTTGTGGAAAATTATGGTGTGAATATATCCTAATGTAACTCGCAGAAGTGGTTTCCTTTCTGTGGATGTCAATTTCTAAAGTGTCTATTTTTAGTTACTAATACACCAAGAAAAGCTAATTTGTTAATAATTTCCATTTCATGCCTGAATTTAATGGAGTCAAATTTACTGTTTAATTTGGCAATAAAATCATATACTTTGCATACATTTGTATTGGATACTGCAAAAACATCGTAAACATAGCGAAGGCATACTCTAGGAAAATAGTAACTTTCGTTTTCTAGGTCCATTTCAAATATTCTAATGAAAATGTTTGCACTGATCGGCGAAAGGGGGTTGCCTATTGCTGTGCCATGGGTTTGTTAAAAAATCATTATTAAATTAAAGAATATTCTGATTCATTGAAAGATTTGTTAAATTTATATTCTTTGCAGACAGCTTTATCTATCTTGTTCATTTTTAACAAATGGTCTAAATACGTTAGCGTTTTTCTTATGGGAAAACTGGAAAACAACGAGTTCACATCAAACGATACTGAAACCTCGCCTTCAACCAACTTAATATTTTTAACTTTATTAATAAATTCAAGTGAATTTGAAACTGTAAAACTTTTTTGTGTGATAGGCAAGACTTTAAATTCGTTTGTTTTTCTTTTCGCTATATTGTATGTCGGGAAATCTATAGCTGAAAGAAAAACAGTTCACTTTTGGAGAAATTTTATACTTTTTCAAACAATCAAGTTATTTTGATGAAATATCGTACATTATTTCTACTGTATGGGTAACCAAATTTGATGGCTGCTTCATTAAAAAAAAATCTGGATGCAGCAAGTGCGTTATGGTAGTGAATTTTCATAAAAATGTTTTTAATAACAAGTATGTGTTTTTTTTAAAAAGCAGGCATCAAATTTGGTTACCAGTATAACCTATATAGTAAAAACAATGTGCCATGTTTCATTAAAATAACTTTATTGTGTGAAAATGTACACAAATTTCCAAAACTAAACTTAAAATGTTCCCGAAAAAACACGTTTCTTGGTCAACCTTATAGCTTAATAGCAAATTGAGCTGTTCAAATATGAAACATTTGATCAAAATTCGCTACCATAACGCACTTGCGGCGTCCAGAATTTCTTTTCTTACAAACATGCATTATATTTCGATGGAAAATGCAAAAATGCAATAACATAAGGCGTGTTTGATAAAAAAAAAAGGAAATTTGTATCACCAACGACTTATGGGCCACCCTGTGATTGTAGAAATATTATTTTAAGGGTGTCTTGAGCTACATTCAAGACACCCTATAATTAATATATACAGTTTTTTTTCATATCTTGTATAATAACGGATATATTGAGCTTTATTGATTTTTTACGAAAATTCGACAAAAATTATTAACCATTAAACGATAAACTCTATAGCTAAGGCTACTGCCAAGCATCAGAGAAAGGGTCTATTTGAAATGAATTTTCTGCAAATATTTTAGTAAAATGAAGGACAGTGACGGTTGAAACTAAGACCTTAGGGTTTGTAAAACATCCTCCTTGAGACATTTTATTTCTACAGCCCGTATTAGATTAAAGTTACTTGCCTAAATGTTGCCAATTTTGACATTTTAAATCGCCACTTTGACGTTTTAAGGAAAACCCCAATTTATTTTTCTTTAAATGACTATAACTTTTTTTCTTTTGAGCTACATAGCTAAATTTTGGTCGGTAACTTACTTATAAGGATATATACTTGCGTACCAAATTTGGTTGCCCTTACTTTGTTAATTCCGGAGATATAATTTTTTTTAGAAAGGAAACACAAAATTTTCCGGGAAAACCTGGGCAGATTTTCCTGGCTAACGAACTCATCCAAGCCATTTGAAAAAGGAATTTTTTCACCAAATTTAATCAAAATCGGCCCATAATTTTTTGAGTTATCGGTGTGATACATACATACATATATATATATATATATATATATATATATATATATATATATATATATATATATATATATATATATATATATATATATATATATATATATATATATATATATATATATATATATATATATATATATATATATATATATATATATATATATATATATATATATATATAAACATATAAAAATTGAAACTGACCCCGGATATGTTTTCTGGGGGGCCTAATTAGCGCTCATTTGAAGAAATTTTTTCAAAATTCAAAAGTCGGGATCTCCTCATTAGTGAAGTTTTTAAAAGAAAATTCACTAAAAGACATATTTGCTAATAATTTTCATGAAAATTCAGTACCATAACGCAGTTGCTGCGTCCAGAGTGTTGTTAACAAAACTTACGTTTTAATGGTAATCAAAATGTGTTTATACAATATGTCTAATGAAAGTCAAATCGTTTTCACTTCTATCTTTTGGAAGCCGCGAAGTTGCTCCATCTGTGTGGTATTTTCTTTCAGCTCGACCTAACTTTGGGTTTAGATTTTGAAATTAGGATCTGATTTCTTTTAAAAAAGCTAATCTTTGGGAATGTTTAACATGGCGTACTAAGATATGAAAATCTTTGGGTAGCTTAAATACCATCTCAACGGAAAATTTGGAAGAATAACATAGTCGTGTTAGTTTTCATGGCTAATAAAATTGCAATATATATATATATATATATATATATATATATATATATATATATATATATATATATATATATATATATATATATGGGTATATACTAGATATTAAACAATTGTTTAATATCTAATTTGGGTAGCTTAAATACCATCTCAACGGAAAATTTGGAAGAATATCATAGTCATGTTAGTTTTCATGGCTAATAAAATTCCAATATATATATATATATATATATATATATATATATATATATATATATATATATATATATATATATATATATATATATATATATATATATGGGTATATACTAGATAATAAACAATTGTTGATATGTATGTTCTATGCTAGGGTGTATGTATAGGAAAGAGAACGATGAATGTATAATGGATATTTACACAAGCTGATCCAACACTATTGTTTATTATTAATCGATATCAATTCCAATTATCTGCTGGGCAGGAAATATTTTGCTATATCTCCAAAATTGGAAAATGAGCTGCTGGCAAAAAGCCACAGCCATAAGTCGAGCAACAACAACAATAACAACATACTTTCTATGGATGCAAAACGGTCCATGTTTTTTTTTTCGATGCTTTATTTTTCAATATAAAATTCTTAAGTTAATCGTTGAATTAAAAATATTAAACGTGTCGTTATATATGTATATAATATATATATATATATATATATATATATATATATATATATATATATATATATATATATATATATATATATATATATACCAAGACGGCCTTGATTTGATTCATCAAGGCGCCACATTTTAAAGTTTCGTCACAGGGGTTGCGCTTTAACCACAGCACTGGCGGTAAGGTTCCATGTTTTATAAACGCGAAAGACATCGAACAACCACCGCAATTTCCCCCTTCCGAAAATAGTCACCATGACAGACACGTGGCTGCCACAGCAAGAAGACTTTGCCTTTAGACAATGGTGGTGGTGATGTATTAATGAAAACTGACCTAGGATATGGAATATAAGAGTGATCATTCTTGTGCATATGAAAAATTTTTTGCAAACGTCGTGGTCACGTCACAGGGGTTTTCTTTTTTTTTATGAAAATTCATTAACAATTCGTGGCTTTTTACATAACCCGCTTAAGCGTTAAAAAAGGCTTATCAAATAGAAAATGTTAAGCACACTTGAAGAACCCAAATCACCACAAGACGTTTAAAAACACCTGACAATCGTTTCGTTAACGAACTTAGCATCATCAAAAGATGAATCATTCTCATTCTAATTCTCATTCTTTAGAAGTATTAATCCTCTGATGACGATAACCTGGTTAGTGAAACGATCTTCAGGTTATTTTAATGTGTTGTGGTGATTTGGGTTCTCCAAGTGTGCTTACCAGTGCTCATCGTAGGACGGGTATAACTTGGAAAGTTAATAACTGAAGTTGGACGATAATCACGACGTGAATGAAAACTGACATTTTAAAGAAATAATTTAATTATGCCATATAAATGGGACGATAGGAATTTCAAAGATGGTCTGGTCGTAGGAGTGTAGCAACGACTTGTACGTAATTAACTATTTCATTGGTTTCTGATTGCGTATTTACCTTCGCTCTGGTTTCATCCTATTTAAATCATGTCTTACTCCAGATTGTTCACTTGTACACCTTGAAGATTCTAATCTCGACATTTCATTGAAAGTGTTCTCTACAGCGAATTGCACTCGAAGATGCGCTCTCACATCTTCACGAAACAGTAACACACATCCATTATAGGTCCATTATGCTTCACGAAGCGTGATGTATGTGCGGTTACGCAACTTTCGGTCATGTGTTTATACACTAATTGCTAACGGTATGCTTCTATATACATGGATGTTTACATTACCGAAATATTTTGTCGTTTTTTTGCTAAAGTAACAAAGCGTGAAGAATAAAGATTACTTGATGACTTTTGTATAATATAATTTTTAAATTTGTTGCTGCTGGTGTTAAGCGTCCTATTGCAAAGTGTTTGGTGTAAACAAAACATCAAATTAAAAATTCGAGTGCGTTAGAGTAGTGAATTTTCATAAAAATTGTACAATGTTGATACAAAATACTACTCAAATCAATACATTATATTTAAACAGACCTTAAAGATTGATTTTAGAAGATACGCGCTCATTTTAGTAACTGTTTTGGAAGTGTTACGATTACTGTCGTGTAACACACAAAAAGTCACATATAGAGGGACGTCAGGATATTATTTGTTTTTCAAGTAAACAAACACATATTAATCGACACACTCGCCGCTTAAGCTGACAGTAGTTTCTAAACCTGTGCAATAAAATAATCTAAGTCTCCAGTTCAACCTTGTCTAAGATAATCTCCCATTTAAACGAAACATGTTCAATATTCCAAATATCCATTAAATATGGTAGTAAAACAACTGTCTATATGCGTCTATAATAGCAACAACTCATCAATCGAGTATATCATGTCAGTATGGCTACAAAAGGGCCCTGCTTTGCCCTCGCCTTTAGCTTAGGCCTAAGGTAGCTCCACCTGGGTACAGCACACTAGGCACGCTATCCAAACGTACCCGCAACTTTACATACCCAGAGGTTATGGAACTTTAAGGCCAATTCAGGTCTTACATTTTTGTGCCCCGCCCGGTGGTCCTCCACTTGACCCCTGCCGGCCGGACAAAGCAGACCCGATCACTATAACTACGTGAGACAGTCTAATATGTAACCATATAATTACAGCACACGTGGCTCTTAATAAAATTTCTAAATATCTAGCAATTGTCAGTATAATATCCAACCCTGGTATATTTACCTAATAATTATTGTTATACGAATTATATTATTAGCTTTAATGAACCAAGAAACTTAGCGAGTAGGTACTCAACTGAGCTGTAAAATTCAGTTATCACATAAACAAAGATGCACTGTATTAAATATAATTAATCTTTTACTATAAAATTATACTACGCACGAGCTCTCCCTAACTGACTCTCTTGCAAATAATAAATGGGTGAAGCATCTCTCGTTTCAGATGAATTAAACGTTTCAGTTTCTTTGATGGACCTTAAAACACTTGTGCTACCCAGTGTTTTAAGTTGCGCAGTGTCGTTACAGATCATACAAAATATCAGATGGTACAGTTTATACTAAAGACTGTGTTTAAAACTTACGTTACATTCGACTATCCTGCATTAGGCTCGTCCAGAGGCTTCAGTGACTCGACTTCAGTCACTTAAGTCACAATCATTGTCCTCTGGCATTACAACTCCATCAGACACTTGCATTGTCTGTATCATCCCACGCACCACCAGGGATCTGCCATGGCTTCATTCGGTCCACTGTCACAATGTTCTCATACACACTTTTTCTACTAGTTCGTGCCGAACCTGACATATCACACACAATATACCGATCATTCTCTAAAACCCTTTTTACTATGATAGGCCCAATATAAGGCTCTGTTAGGTTTCTCGATCTACTCGCCGCTTTCTGCTTTCATATCACGACTAAGTCACCTTCCTTATATCTGCATTTACGCTTCTTGTCCAAAAAAGTCTTTTTATCTGCGTGCTTCCTTCCCAAGTTTCTGACTTACTTTCATACGAACTTTTACGATGACTTCGATCATCTTGAGAATTTGACTGACTTCGCTCAGTAATTCTGAGTCATAGCCAATTTTCGGTCTAAACCCATGTAACAGCTCACTTGCTGTTAGCCCAGTTTACTGGTTTTTAACATTATTGATGGTAAGTTGCACATGACCAATGTGTTTATCCCAATTTTTTTTTCTTTAGGGCCCGCAGTTAGTAATACAGTTTTAAGAGTCCTGTGATGACGCTTAACAGGACCGTTAGCTCTTGGTCTCCCTGCCGCATTCAGCCCCTGTTTTAGTTGCAAATTCTTGCAAAACTGTTGGAATTTTCGTGAAGTGTAAGCACTTCCTTGGTCTGAAATAAGTACTTGAGGCTTACCGCAAAGAGCAAATTTTTTTTCTAAGTGCTTCATCACATAATTGGTATTGGTTGATTTGACAGGTTTGAGAAAGGTGAATTTGGTAAAGGCATCCACCACCTCTATAATGCGGACATTTCCTCGAGAGCTTTTAGGTAGAGGTCCATAATAATCTATGTGCAACATGTCAAACGGCTCAGGTCTTTTGGGAATAGAATGTAAATATCCCTCCTTTTTACCGCCTGACTTACTACAGTAGATGCACGGTATGCAACATGCAAGGTATCGCTCGACATATTGCAGCATTCGTGGAAACCAGTTATGGTGAGTCAATCTTTGCAGCGTTTTCTCTGCAGCAAAATGACCTAAGTCATCGTGTGCTGGTTGCACTACTTGTTGTCGCATGCCTCTTGGCACTACCCACTATAATCCCTGGACAGTTATGCGATACACTCTGCCATATCGCAAAGCATAATTTTTATAAATACTTCTCTCTTAATTACTTCCGGGAGGTTTGCTTAGGGTTTCTCGGATTTGATTTATTTTTTCGTCTGTCAGCCTGCTTGTACGATGCGCAGTACTGTGTTTTCTGCACACTCTGCTGGTGAGGTCGGATTTCGGCTTAATGCATCAACGTGCTTCATCCGGATGCCTGGTCTGTAATGAACATCGAATTTGTACTCTTGGAACTGTGACCACCAGCGTGCTATTCTTTACCAATTTTTTATTGCTAGTTGCTTTTAATGCGTTGCAATCTGAGAATATAATCAATTTGATTCCCAACAAATATATCCTTTTTTTTTTTTTAAAGTTTCTACCACTGCAAGTGCTTTTAATTCATGCGAGTGATACTTCTCTTCTGCTGACGTAGTCTTTCCGCTGTAGGAAGCTACAGGGTGTAATTTATCGTCCGCCTGTTTCTTAACAAGCACGTCAGCCAAACCCCTACTGCTTGCATCCATTTGGACTTCAGTCTGAGCATCATAGTTATACAGCGAAAGTATAGGTCGTTCAACCAATCTCTGCTTTAATAAATGAATGATTTGTTGTTCCTTCTCTGCCCAAGTCTATTTTACGTCCTTCCTTGTTAAGTCTGTCAGAGGTTTTGCTATAGTGGCATAATTTTTTACAAAGTGCCTAAAATATCCAGTGAATCCTAAAAGTTGTAAAACTTGACCAACTGTATTTGGTGCCTGAAACTCCTTGATTGCCACAGTTTTTGCTTCGCCGGGTTTTACCTTGCTAAAAATCTGTAACACACGACGTGCTTGTAGTTTCTAAACGTGTGCAATAAAAAAGTAACGACTGTAAGTGTCCAGTTCAACCTTGTCTAACATAATCTCCAACTTAAATAAATACATGTCCAGTATTCTATATATCCCCTAAGTCTGGTACTAAAACAGCTGTCTTTATATGTCTATAATTGCAACAACTCATTAATCAAGCATATAATGTCTGTATTGCTACAAATGAGCCCTGCTTTGCCCCCGCCTTTACCTTAGGCCTAAGGTAGCGCGGCCTGGGTAGAGCAGACCAGGCACGCTATCCAAACGTACCAGCAACTTAACGTACCCAGAAGTTATGGCACCTTCACACCAATCCAGGTCTTAAATTTATGTCCCCGCCCGGGGGACCTCCACTTGACCTTGCCAGCCAGACAAAGCAGACCCGATCACTATAACTACGTGAGACAGTCTAATTAGTCACCATTTAATTACAGCACACGTGGCTCTTACTATAATTTCTAAATATCTAGCAATTGTCAGTAAATATATTAGTCCCCCTGTATAATGCCCAATCCAGGTATATTTTCCTAATAATTACTGCTATCTGAATGACATTATTAGCTATAATTAACCAAGACACTTAGCGAGTAGGTACTCACCTGAGCTGCAAAATTCAGTTATCACAAAAACTGAGATGCACTGTATCAAATATAGTTAACCTGTTTAATATAAAATTACACTACGCACAAGCCCTTCATAACTCATTCACTTTCAGCTTTTAAATAGGTAAAGCATCTTTCGTTTCAGGTGAATTAAACGTTTCAGTTTCTTTATGTTATCTATTCATAAAGATTAGGTGCTTGATGGAATCCCAAAAAAACTGACCTCTACTTCGTTGCAGTGTCGTTAAGTATCATGCAAAATATCAGATGGTAGAGTATCTACTACAGATTATGTTCCAAACTTACGTTATAATCGATATCTCGCTATTATCATAAAAAGTATTTCAACCTTGGGCTGTAGCTCCTTTTGAGAGAAAAAGAGGTAGGGAACCAACATTGGTATATTTGTGTATTGCAAATCTCTATAAAAATTAGTGTAAGTTACTTTAAATACTACAAGTTTGATTAAAGTTACAAAAGTTTTCGAGAAGGAAACCTAGTTCATATTCAGAAAAGGAAATATGTATCTGCCATTTCACTATTAAACGTCAAACAGTCTGGAGTAAACATAATTAAATGCTTAATAAACAGGCTTCTTTTCCAGACAATAAAATTATATTCATTTCCCACGCGTTTCAGCCAACTAAGTAACCATGTTCAGGGGTAAATCTAAAAACACAATAAAAGGGACTGCCAGAAAACATGTAGGCAATTGTGCTGGTTGGAGAGCACAATAGTCTCAAAACCGTCAAAACAGAAAACGCCAAAGTTAACATTTAAATCCAAGCAGCAAAACAAGCTAAAAAGCTACAGTAAAAGCTAAAAATGCTGCAGTAAAAGCTAAAATATCTACAGTGACACAAGCTTAAAGCTAAAACAGAGCTAAAAATGCAGTCAAAGCGAATAAAAAGCTTCCAAGTAAACTAATACACAGTAAACTAATAACAGGGTGTAAAATTTATTGCGAATTTAAAAAACTGTGGAGTCAACTGACTGAGAGTAAACACAACAGAAGGCCACACAGTTAAGCAGAAATCCCATGAGGACTCTCAAGAAGTCCAAGATTTTGCGAAATAAAACACAAGAACAAAATGGCTTACATACTTAGTTTTCAATTCTTGAAAATTGAAGTTTAACCAAGCTGAAATTTCATCTACTGCACCAGAGGTTCAACAACATCGCATCAGAATGTACTAGAAATCGATTTACAATCCAAATTTAATCAAATAAAACGGCGATTTAATCACAATCAAGTATAAAGCTACATAATGATCGAAAATTCCTTGGTAAAATGTTGTGAAGTGACAAGTGCCGATTTCGCAGCAATGACTTAGTAAACCAGCACAGCTGCCATTCTTGGGCAGTGGAAATCCGCATTGGAATAGGGAAACAAACTTCTAGCATATTTGGGGTATTAAAGTCTGGTGTGATCTTTTTAACAGACGATTCATTAGAGCATACTTTTATGAAGGTAAACCGCCACAGCTGCCATTCTTGGGCAATGGAATTCCGCATTGGAATAGGGAAACAAATTTCTACCAGATTTTGGGTATTAAGGTCTGGTGCGTTCTTTTAACTGGCGATTCATTAGACCATACTTTTATGAAGGTATTTTGAATAGTGATAGGTATTTATCATTTTTGACCAAAGTGTTACCTGTACTGATAGAAGTTATAAACGTAAATGAACGTTTAAATATGTGGTGGTAACAAGACAGTCCTTGATTATTTCAATCTTTTTAAACAATATATTTGGAACAAAGTAGATACACCATTAGATTATTTTTATGGGGTTATGTAAAAGATATGGTCTCTTCTGTTAAGCCAAGAAATTTAGAGGATTTGAAAAACAAAATTACTCGTGCCTTCAGGAAAATTTCTCCTCAAGTTATTATAGATGCATGCACCGTGGAGCTGATTAGAAGATATGACGCCAAACAGAAAAATGTCGCCAGCTTAAGCATCCTTTATAAGTTAGTTTGTAACCATTATCAATGTTAATTAGCTGTTAATTATATTTTTGTGTATACATCGATAATTAATTCTTTTGAAATTGTATTGAAAACTATTGAAATGCAAAAAATGTTTGTAACATTATTGATTAGAAATGCAATAAGGAATCCAAATCTTGAATAAAATATAGGCTGTACTATTGAAAAAAAAAAAGAATATTATGTCGAAAACTACACTTTAGATGTACACTGTATATCTAAGTAAAGTCCTTTTGAAAGCAGCATTTTTAGACGACAAATTTAGGTCCGAAACTTTTTCTTCTGACATGTACAGGGCTGTGATATATAGCGTCTAAATAGATCTAAAACACCATATATAGGGTGGCGCATTGAAAACGAAACAGACCTATTTGCGTCCAGAGAATTTTTTTTAAGAAACACTGAAACACGTTAATTTAATATTGAGGGGGACATGTTTTGACATAAAACTCAACTTTGTCACATCAACCCCGTAAGGGTGGTGATAACAACCCTTATATTTTAAATAGGGAAGATGGGTCGCGTGTTACATCATTTGTAAGCTCTTTTTTTTTCTGAATTCAGCACACAATTTTTTTTTGGAAGTTTTATTAACTCTTTTAAAAATTATTCGCAGTTGAAGATGCAAAAACATATTTCACTCATTCCGGTAAGAACTCTTTATTATCGGAATGAGAGAAATGCGGTTTATTATTTCAGTTTATCGGTCGGTTTGATACTTGATAGTACTACCAAAAATTTATTTCACAATGGTGTATTCTGTAGAAGAAATATTTGAAATAATTACTCTTTTTAAAAATCTATGACTGTGCCAACCGTACCGCAATTTTGTTTAATGAACGACATCCGAACAGACATGTTATCAGAAAATACATAATGGAGTTAGCTGCAAAGTTTCGACAAAATGGTTCACTAGCCAACAAAAAACGGGATCCTGAACGTGAATTTCCGGTTAGAAATGAGACTACTGAGATTGAAGTTTTAGGACAAATTGCTACAGACCCAACTTTGAGCACGAGAAAATTGGCCACTGTTTCAAACATCAAAAGAAGAACTATTCAGCGAATATTGAAGCATCATAAATTTCACCCGTATAAAATTCATCTTGTACAACAACTGAATGAAGACGGTTTTGATCGGCGGCTGGAGTTTTGTATAGCTGATAACGGGAACTTTCTGCTCAATATCTGTTTTTTAAACGAGTGTACGTTTTTATTAAACTCTACAGTCAATCGTCATGATTTTCGTTATTGGGCAGATAATAATCCAAGAAATTTTCACGAAGTCCACACCCAAACTCCACAGAAATTGAATGTCTGGACTGGCATTTTTGAGACCGTTTAATCGAACCAATTTTTCTTGATGGCAAGTGAGTGGCGAAACGTATTTGTAGCTACTAGAAGATATATTTTACCCTCTACTAATTGACATTGTTGAAAATGATGATCGCTATCAAGAAAATCAATTAGTGTTTCAACAAGATGGAGCTGCTCCGCATTTTTCACAACATGTTAGGGAGTTTTTGAACAGATAGTTTCCAGGACAATGGATTGGGCGTAGAGGTGCTATTAAGTGGCCCCCTAGATCACCGGATTTGACTTCTTTAGACTTCTTTCTCTGGGGCCATTTAAATAGTAGAATTTACGCAACATAGCCTAAGTCTCTGGAATAATTACGACGAGGCATTGTTGAAGAATGCCGTCTAATAACTCCACAAATGCTCGAGAATGTCAGAGCTCGTTTTGAACAAAATTTGTATTTTGTATGGAAGCTGGTGGTCAACAATTTGAACACTTAGCTAACTCAATAAACATCTTTGAACGTTTGGTTTTTTTACGAAAAATTGACGAATTAGTGCATTTCTTATCACAATGAATGAAATACCTTCTTGCAACTCCAACTGTGAATAATTTTTAAAAGAGTTTATAAAACTTCCAAAAAAAGTAGTGTGCTGAATTCAGAAAAGAAAGAGCTTTCAAATGATGTAACAGTCGACCCATATTCCCTATTTAAAATATAAGGGTTGTTATCACCACCCTTAAGGGGTTGATGTGGCAAAGTTGAGTTTTATGTCAATACATGTCCCCCTCAATATTAAAATTGACTTGTTTCAGCGTTTCTTAAAAAAAAATTCTCTGGACGCAAATCGGTCTGTTTCGTTTTCAATGCGCCACCTGTATATGAAAATATAAGCCGACCCAAAACGTGGGTTCTAGGGACCCTAGTTTGCGCAAATTATTAGATATTTCTGTATACGTGGCGACCACCTCATTAGCGACTTTTGTTTACAAATTTGCTAAAAATATTTCATTTATAAGTCTAGAAAAGGTATATACGAGTTCGCCATTTAAGGCCAAATCTCCCTATATTACTGGAAAATGTACATACAAGCCTTATACAGATAACGATACCTTAATTATTTAACGTGGGTGCAAATGGCGTATAAATATTGTAATAACTGCTTGCGGTATCTTTAGAATATTCATCCATTATTGAAGTATGTAAAGAATGAGAAATTATTTAACATTTAATCGAATGATCGGTTGAAAGTGATTGCAGTACAGTTAGAAGAACGTGCACAAGCATAAGATACTATTTCACAGTTAATTGTTATCTATATAATTGTGTTGTACTGGGCATAATATTCTGTGACATGACAGCGACAATTTAGTGATTTTTAATTACAGTTGAGATTAAAGTTACGTACTGCAGTCACGTTCACCATTTAAATAATAATGATGGTGATTTGTGTAGGAAATTGTTGCGGTTAGTCGGCATTGGGAAGGTTGCTGACACTTTACGGTCTTGTGCCAAGTATGGACATGACTTTTAAGGGTATATTTATCTACTCTTTTGAAAACCTATTATAATGTACAGAGTGTCCGGATTTAATTGCTTTTGTGGGGTATCTCGGTTATAGATAAAGATAGAAAGTTGCCGTTTTCACAGTATTTGATTACTTTTTAGTAACACTAACGATGCCGAAATTAGAACATGACGCCTTTTGTTTTTGAGCTGCAGTATGATTTTGAAAATTTGTCACTTTTTCGTACATCCTATGTATCTTGCTTTAAATGAGACAATTAAACTTTAAAAGTTAATTCTAATAGATGTTCTTTAGTTCAATGGTGCTAATAGTTCTTTTTCTATTAGGCACAGATTTTGTAATACAAATTAAACATGTAATTTCTAAAATAGAACATCGTTCAGATATTTTTCAATATACAGGTTGTCCCAATAGTGTAGAATTTCTCTATATATCCCCTACCGTAAGAGCTAGCCGAAAAAACTTTGAACAAAATTTTCTTGTGATAATCTATGCTATATCAGGAAAATACATTCTGCTTTGTGGAACTTTCGGTTATACCGGAAGTAGCTATCAACTTCTTTATATCAAATAAAATGTTATATTTTTTATTATATTTTTTGGAACAGAGATTGAAGAATAAGTGTGACTTTATATAACATTCCCTTTAGCCATTTCGATATTTGTGAAAATATTACGACGTTCTTTTTTTAGCTTCGATTTCTATGTTACTTCAAACGTGTGCTGTGGTGTGAGTTTTGAGTTTTTTCTGCCTTAATTTTAAAGTATCAATAGACGACATTAAATTCTGTCAAATAGTTGAAGAATGATTTATCATCAGTGTACAGGGTGTATTTCTTTTGTGTTACAAGGTACCTAACTTTAAAGTGGCATAACTTGTGTTTTTCAAATAGAACACCCTATATTATATTGATTTGTCAGGTAGGTCATTCAATTCTGCATCGACGCAGTATGAGTTTCTCTATAGCTATAGTTGATAGTTTTTGAGTTATAGTGTTTTTTTTTACTTTCGCTTGTAAAATAATGGTATTGTCACTGTATGACGCACATAGCATGTGAATGTGAACAAAATATCGGATGACGGCTGAACGTCTCTTTACTAACAAAGACAGCAGTTTTTACAACTCCAGTATTTGAGCTTACGTCTAATAAATGTTTGTTTTGACATTAATTTGAATTTAATTATCAGAAATAAAATGAACCGTACACAAGGTAAATTATTCGATCATGTCCTCGTAACTAGATAATGTGTCGACACAAAAACTCACAGAATGTAACTACATGCAGTGATTGTTATATAATATTTAGTAATATTTTACAATACAAGAAGTGAAACACAGCTCTAATTAGATTGAAACCCGTCTGCGGATCTAATTATGGTGAGAATACATTTTTATCCCTATATTAGGGAAGAAGTGGGTCAGGGCTGACAATTTACATAATTGTAAGCTGTTTGTACAGAGTCTCTATTTTGTAACATTTTGTGTTATTTGGATCTGTCGTTGCAACATGCTACCTGGTTCCGCACCGAGATGGCGATATTGTCGTACATCTCACAATGTTCTAGGAGGCTGGTTACCGTAGCCGTATTACTTAATAGGTGTGTTCTCGCTGTAATTAGTATACCATATTAACGAGCTCTACTTAGATCGAAAGCTACTTAGATCGAAAGCGATTATGGTGAGAATACATATAGCCTTACATACATTGTCCCTATATTAGGGGAGAAATGAGCCAGGGCTGTCAAATTACATAATTGTTTGTTGGTGGTACACAGTCTCTATTTTATAACATTTTGTGTTATTTGGAGCTGTTGCGAGAACATACTACCTGGTTCCGCACCGAGATGGAGACCCTGTAATATATCTCACAATGTTCTTAGTGGAACACAGTTTAATATTGGTAATGGCAATTATGCGAACGAGAAAGTGAAGGAAACCATTATAGCATAACTGAAATAATAATTATAATAATAATAATACTAATAATAATAATTTTTGCCGCCCCGCACGAGCCCTGAGGGAAAAAAATAGCTATAACGAAACCTATACTAAGTCGTACCTGGCCACTTCATAAAATATAGAGTGTTCTTTCTGAAAAACACAAGTTATGCCACTTTAACGTTAGGCATGTTGTAACCCAAAAAAAATACACCCTGGACAATAATGATAAATTGTTATTTAACTATTTCAAAGAATTGATTGTCGTCTATTGATTATTTGAATTTAGGGCAGTAAAACTCAAGACTCCGCCTACAGCATAGGTCTGAAGTAACATTTAAATCGAAGCTAAAAAAAAAAAGAAAATCGTGATATTTTCATAAATACCAAAGATAGCTAAGGAGGGAAAATAAGGAATACTATACAAAATCACACTTATTTTTTAGTCTCTATTCAAAAATTTAATGAAAAGTATAACACTCCATTTGAAATAACGAAATTGATAGCTACTTCCGGTGTAACTGAAAGTTGTACAAGGCTGAATGTACTTTTCTAATGTAGCCTAGATAATTGCAAGAAAATTCTGTTTCAAGTTTTTACGGCCAACCCTTAGGGCCACGGGATATATAGAGGAATTACACAATATTGGGACACCTGCATATGCTCAGTTTCACAAAGCTCGATTAAATATTTAACGGCCGGTTAGTTAATCAAAGCCGCAGACGGCCAATCACAGGCTACGCTTCGGATTTTTGCCATGACAACCAAATATTTTGAAGCTCTGATTGCTTATCTGAAGCGTTGATTAACTACCCGGCTATTAAATATTTAATAGAGCTTTGTGAAACTGATCAAAAGATATTCTTTTAAATGGCTGACTAAATAGGATGCTTTGTTTTTTCAACGTACCTCTGTAAACTATATATATATATATATATATATATATATATATATATATATATATATATATATATATATATATATATATATATATATATATATATATATATATATATACTAATAAGGTTAGTTATCCAAGGATTCAGGTTACGATTCGGATTTTTGCCATGACAACCAAATATTTTGAAGCTCTGATTGGTTATCTGGAGCCTTGATTAAATTAAATATTTAATCGAGCTTTGTGAAACTCTGCACTAGATATTCTTTTAAATTACTGAGTAAATAGGGTTTTTTGTTTTTGTCACGTACATATGTAGACTATATTATGGACAATGATTCTTAAAAAAATCGAGCAAGTGAAGTAGTGAAACATCGTGTATTTTTTTAACTTTATTTAGCTTACTGCGAGCTTTAAATATATCGGACTTGGCATTTTTTTTCAAAAATTCTTCTTTTATTTTCCACGACACACCAGAAAAAATTAGAATGTAAACTAAAGGATAATTTGCTGTAGAATCATTGTAGAGAGACGAAATGAATAGGATTAGTAAAAATATATGGAGTGTTCCATTAAACAAAAGCAGTTTAATCTATTGTTTTTAAAAACTTGTCCACTGTCCTTGGCCTACTATGGAAATATAAAAAATTTCAATTACTTAGATATTTAAAAGAATATCTATATAAAACAACACACACCCACACACACAAATATATATATATATATATATATATATATATATATATATATATATATATATATATATATATATATATATATATATATATATATATATATGTATATATATATATATATATATATATATATATATATATATATATATACATATTTTGTATTAATATTTAAAAACATTAACAAACAAGTGAAACGAGAACGACTTAAAACCACTTGATAGGGTAAATACATATATGTAGATTCACATGGCATAAAACACACACACACACACACACACACACACAAACAAATCACAATCATTATTAGTATCGTCATGGAGAATGTTGAAATAGAATTGTAAAAAGAGAGAGAAGTTTAATAAATTTTGTCGAGTAAAACATAGATATGTATGTATATCATGCATCAACCAACCATTTGTTAAGTAAGGTTGCATACCTCAACAATGTAATTTAAATACCTACCAAAAATTCAGGTGTACGTTCCTTAAAAAACATATAAATTGGTTGTTTTCAAATTTGCATAGGAAAATTTTTCAAGATGCCTAGAAAAATAAAATATGGTTGTAATTATTTAAGTATATTACACATTTCAAGAAATAGGACTGTAAACATTGTAAATGATGGTCAAAAACAATTTAAGTAGAAAACGGAAAAACCATAAGTATAAACAGAGAGTTTGTGATACAAAGTCAATATTGGCTTCTATAAAGAAGTAGTACTAGGCAAAGACAGAAGTAAAGCATGTGTGGACTAAGGTGTGAAAAAATACTTCTAAAGACGGCGAAAAATGATCTAAAGACTCACAAGTAATTGAACACTTTATCGGTGAAATGGGTCTAAATAAATGTTAACGTATGTATTTGGGTCCTAAAATTAAAGACACTGAGCACATGTACTGATTTGTTAGCACATTTTGGACACAAATCGAAATGTAGATATTAATTTAAGATGTTTTGTTTAATTATAAAATTTGTTTTCAAAGTTGTAAAAAATGAATTACCATTGTCTCAATGTCAAAAGTCTGGAATATTGTTCTGAACGTTTTCTGCTGTCATCTATCAAACAATTTTGACATGTTTGATATTTACCATTTTAATACAAATTTTTGATTTTTTACTCTTTTATGACTTTATATGTAATTTTGTTTAAAAAAATTCCCCACACATATTGAAACAGGATCCTTTACATTCATTTGAGTATAACTTCTATCTCGCGAGATGTTGTACATACGCGAATATTTAGTCTTTCAAAAATCATTTTCCTATTGTTTTTATTTTAATTTTGATGTAAAATTGCCAATAAAATTTATATAAACCATCATAGGGGCTTTATTATCAACGCATCTACTAGGACATTTATTTACCTTCATTTTGGTATGCACTTATCAACCGATATTGCATTTATATATATATATATATATATATATATATATATATATATATATATATATATATATATATATATATATATATATATATATATAAACAAAATTACATATAAAGTCATAAAAGAGTAAAAAATCAAAAATTTGTATTAAAATGGTAAATATCAAACATGTCAAAATTGTTTGATAGATGACAGCAGAAAACGTTCAGAACAATATTCCAGACTTTTGACATTGAGACAATGCTATGAAAATGAAAATAAAAGGGGAACGAGAAAAATTGATTAGGAGCGTCGGTTTTTTGATAGTCTCTCTCTTGGCTGATCGAAAACAGGACGCATATTGAAATGGTCTCGTAAAATTAAATAAAAACGAGAGAAATAGTCTATAAAATATGACCAAAGTGGTAAAACTTAAAGTCAAGTATCTATATATACACATATGTGTATATATATATATATATATATATATATATATATATATATATATATATATATATATATATATAATATATGTATATAATTATTGATTCATTTGAAAACATATTTTAATGGGCGAATACTTAGATTTTTAAAGTACCTCAATAAAATAGCTGTAAATAAAAAGCAAGGTTATATATGCAGAAATGTTGTGTAAAGTGAATAGCCAGTGTAGGAAATCAGTCTGAGGGAAATAATGACATAACAACAAGATTAAATGTCATTTAGTATTATTCTTATAACTTGAAATTAAGAAGGAACATCATGCTCAGAGGAAGATGGAGAATAGAGAGCATGGAGAATATTTTTAGCTATAATGCACATAAAAACTTTTAATTTACCGTGTGCTTAGCAATTTGTGTTTTTACAAGAAGCGAAAAAAGAAAGTAATTTCAAAAAAGAATTCGCTTGTGTGAAACCGTTATAAAATAAGTTAACTAAAGTACGCACTATATATTTTTTTAATTTGTTCTTAAAAATAGAAACTATTTGTTATGTTGTTTGAAAACCATTATATCAACTTACGAATTTGTTTATCTTAAATAGCCTTTTATTTGTTCAAAAGGAAATTTCATAGTTTGAGTTAATTTGAAAAGCATTCATAATCATAAATCTTAACAGTTCTGGAAGGCAATTTCAGAAACCAAATTCTATATAGGTCTTATAGTGATCCAAGACCCATTGAGATAAGAGTTTGAGCTAGCCGTTTTGACAGAAACAGAACAAATATGGTAGGTAAATGACATATCTGTATGTTTATATTTTATTTCAGAGAGGTAATATTTGAACAAACATTATATTTATGTAATTCTCTATGATTAGATATTTATGCATTTCAAATGCTGACCAGCAGAATTCATACAGATGCATTCAAAATAGACATATACATATAAATAGATGCGGCAACACGCAGTACGGAAGGAATACATTTAACACACATTTAAACACAAACAACACCACCCCTCATACAAAACCTTTGTATACATAATAAAATCACACGGGTATGAACGGGGGACTTTTGTATATATAATAAAATTGACCACATATAGAGTGTCCCAAATACGAAGCTCACCATTGTCATCTCAGAAACTGTAAAAGCTGCAACATGGGTTAAATAGCCTCCTTCACCCGTTTCTATAGCAATTTAACTAAGGCTTTATCGTACTTTTGTATCATATTTATAATCGATTAGATCTTAATTCCTTCTAAAAATTAAAAAAACGTGTATCTATAACCAAAATTTCTTGTTCTTTTCTTTGGCTCATACATAACATAAACAAAATGAGATTATTTTGATATATTATAACAAATAATAAATTTACAATAAGTTGTACGAAATCTAATATTTTTTAAATTATTTTAGGGAGCCATTCTTTTAGTCTGCATTGGAGCAAAAAGAACTTTTTTCTGTGAAGCAAATGTAAGTAAGACTATTACTCTTAAGTATGTGCGTATCTTATTCGTAAGCTAATAAATTTCGTTCATTTACAGTCATTAAAAAAGTATCATTTTCCCAATTACACAATAGTCTATGTTAACGTGTTAATTTTTAAACTGATCCCTTTTATTATGATTGAGATATTTAGTGCTTTGTAAACATAGCCTATTCTTGTGTGTGTGTGAATATAGGTTTGGTATGGCTTCAGACAAGTCCATGGGCCACAAGTAATATTATTTATAAGACAAAAAAAGAGATGGAATATTTATATGGTTTTTTTAAATAATTTTAATTATAATGTCGTATACACTTTTATCTTGAGTACTTAATAATGTTATCATATTAAGTGGTAAATTTTGCTTGGTATTGGGTAGACATATGATAAAATTGGAAATAATGGTGTGATGGTTGTGACAGTTAAAGAATATATGATTGAAGTCTGCATAAATGGTGTTATCGCATGGACATTTTAGCGGATCATTCATAGCAATTTTATATAAATGTGCAGGAAAGCCGCCGTGGTTATCTTTAGCCTTGTCATGCATGTAGAATAGAATTTAGAAACTTTAAAGTCGAAAATTAGCGAATTTTTTGGTAAAACCGGGTGGATAATTATCTACTGATTCTTAGAGTAATTTACAATTTTTTTCCAAATATCCTCAACTCAATGCGCACGTTAAGCTTATATATGTTAACTAAATCCTTATACTCCATTATCTCATGAATTTGTGATAAGTGGCAGCGTAATCGGCAATCTCGTTTCCGTTTATCCCGGAATGACCTTTTACCCAAACGAAAGTGACTACGCTATTTTTCATATGCAGGCCATACACAAGCGCTTTGAAGTGACAAAACTTTTGTTATTAAAAAAGGTCTTAAGTTTTAAATAATTAAGGGAGTGGAGAAAAGATAAGATAACTACTCTCCCTGGCGTATTATGGTTTGCTCAAAGTAATCCATTTCTTTGGCAAAAGCTTCTGCTGTGAAAATTGAACAACGATGCGAAATTTTGCTTTCCAGCATTAACCAGTGGATTGAACATAAAATGCACTGCCAGTGGCGTTGATATTTTTTGAGTAAAAATTATTGTGCTGTTTACATGTTCATTTAGTATGGTTTTCAGTATGACCCTATTAAAGAAGGTAATTCAGTGAACGTAGGTAAAACGATTTTAGCCCTAAAAATATATATCATTATATTTCATTTCAAAACAGGGATGTCTAATAAGAGGTGTACGTGTCTCATATCGGCTAGTATCTGCAAATGCTACAGCTAGAGCTGCACAATTTTTTTTGTCCACTATGTATTCGTTAAGATTTTGACACACCGAAAGCATATATTGCTTAATGCGTCTCCAAAACTGAAGAGTCTGATTTTCAATATGGCCTTGCACGCCATAAAGTGTCCTTCTAAGTGCAAGCGATGGTTTTGGAGCTTCTGACAACATTGCAGATGTTGAGGATTACCTAAATGCTCCAATGTAGATTCTGATGGTATATTGGATACGGTCAGATTTATATTAGATGCGGCTCTATTCTTATTGGCTTGCAAACGCTACGCGACTGTGAACGTTCGATAGAAGTATTCCTTGCAGCTGCACGTGTTTCACGCAAGCGTTTGTTATCCTGATCACTCCCATACTCTAGTTCTTCATAAGACTCGACACATTTTTATAATTCGCTATATCATAGAAAATTACGAGAGTTCTAACGAAAACGCCTTGGTATTCCAACAAAATGGCGCTCCTCCAAATTACGTCCAGATCGTATGACAATATCTTGAGAAGAGATAATAATAATACTAATAGTAATAATTTATTTACCCTTATTGTTACATACATAAATAATGATAAAATTAATTTAGGAGTAAATAATTTTGAGATGATAACAATTTTCCGCAGAAGCTTGATGGTTGTACGCGAAATAATCGATTATTATCACAATCACAATATTTAGTAAATTTTAACCTAAAACTAATACACACATCTAAAATATAGCATATAATAAAATATAATAGGTCAGCAAATAAAAGCACACTAATAATTAAATACAACATATGAGATCAATTTTGATTCGCTACCTGTTTTTTCACAGTTGGGCATATAACTACATATCCAGAAAGTCACAACCTGAATTTCCAGCCCTTCTCTCTATCTCACTCCAACCTATCAACTCAAGCTTCTATTTCCCATTCTCTTAGACGCATTCTCTATTATTCATTTTAATTTACACGCGCACACACACACATACACAGGACACATACAACCGTCCACCCGCAGCTAAATACCTTATACACTCAATCAGTCACCTCTTATTATTCACACTATCATTGAATTTGTTTTTCCCCCATTCAGGGTCCATTCATCTACCTTT
The DNA here is from genome assembly GCA_964006375.1 of Tillus elongatus. Taxonomy (NCBI): domain Eukaryota; kingdom Metazoa; phylum Arthropoda; class Insecta; order Coleoptera; family Cleridae; genus Tillus; species Tillus elongatus. Next base: position 70,655,246 of record OZ023265.1, read on the forward strand.
TTTTGAAATGCCTTATAATTTCTGATATCTCTTATGTTTCAGGCAGCATGGCATATAGGCGGGGGCAGAGGTAATTACAGTGTCTTTGTCTTATAGATTTCTGGGATTGTGGTAGCTCATAATTCCCAGTTCCATTTCTAATATTGCATCGTTGTTTCCTTTCTTTCACAGAGAGTATTAATTAATGAAAAATTCTTGGTATTCTTGAGCAATATAATTGTCGTTGGTCAAGCACTTTAGCCTCTTCATACATATTATCATTTCGATACGTAATTTGTCTGTGGCATATTATTTTTAATAACCACTTTTGTATATTCAACAACTTATACACATGGTTATCACAGACTCTTCCCCATCCCAATATTGCGTACCTTATTTGTGATTGAACAATGACTAGTAGACAGTCATCATCTGCTTCACATCTGGGTAAGTTTTTAGATGTCTAACTTTCGACACTAATCCTCGTAATTTGTTAAACAGAATGTCTGTATGTACGTTCCACCTCATTTGTGGATCTATGTATACCCCGAGTTGCCTTGATTTTTCTGATTTCGGGATTTGTACCTTTGCATTTATAATCAAGAGCCTCAACTTTGGCAAGTTATTACTATACGATGTGAAAGGGATACATTGTTTTATCGAAATTTATTGTTCATTTGTTTGTAACAAACCATCCAATAATACCTTTAGGATCACTCCGAGCAAAAGTTTTCAACTCATTTCAGGAATTCTCACTGTAAGATATACAAATATTTTCAGCAAAGTTAACAATGAGTTGTATGATTAAATAAGCTGTTCATATAAATTATAAATAATAGCGGCCCCAGCACAATAACTTGTGGCAAGCCGTAAGTTTATTTAGTGATCCTTTTAAATACTTTTCATAAGGCTGTAATAAGAGATATAGGTCTATAGTTTGTGATTTTCCTACTGTCTCTACCCTTACCGATCGGCACCAAAACTCCTATCTAAAGAAGCGATGGAAAAAGATCGTTCAGAATACAGTGATTTAACAAATGACTTGAGAGGCTCAGATATATCTGCACTAATTTCCTTGAGAATTTTAACTTTAACAGCGTCCATTTCAGGCCTTTTTCCAGACCTCAGCTTATAAATTGTTCTGTGCACCTTCTCCGGATTTATGGGAATCATAAAGATGGAGTTGTCCTGAAAATTTTCATGTTCAAGATAACAATCACATATAGGAGGTATCTTTGCGACTAAAGTTTGGCCAAGGCAACTGTAATAATTATAAAATATATTCACCATTTGCAATTTATTTTCTGGTTCCTTGCCTCCCTCATCAATAAATATTTTTATCCTGGTTTCAGGTTGCCGCTTTCCGGATACCTCTTTCACACAGTTTCACTGCTCCCGAAAATCAGTGGTATCGAGTGATGACTGCAAATATCTTCGTTTATGTTCCCTTATAGATTTGTTTACTCTATTGCGCTCCAGTCGGTATAGCTCTTTTAGGTCGTCATTGTTTCGTTCGTTTACCACCATTTTATATAGATCATTTTTACTTAGTGAAGATTGTGATGGGCATTGATCAGCACACGTGGTGATTTGGGGTTTCCAAGTGTGCTTATTAGATCATTTTTATTTTTAATAGTCTTAGTCAATTTTCCGTGAGCCAACCTTTTTTATGTCTCTTTGATCTCACTCTTCTTGTATAATTTTTACATGCTCAAAAAGTATCTCATAAAATATATTCGTTTTCATATTAACACCATTCTTCACACATCCCCGTCCACGTTTCCCTTTTCAAGTCCTCGCTTAACCTTTTGTATTTGATATATTGTATAAAAGTCAGCGTATCCTTTACCACACAGTCACAACCCAACTGTAAAGTAGCGACAATTGTGCAATGGTCAGTGATGTTCTGATCAAATATAAAGGCCCGGATATTTTCTTCTCTGACCTGCTTTATTTACATAAATATATGATAAGATTTACAAACATATGGATATGAAGGCGTTGTCAAATTGAATGACCCACGAGGTCACCGGATCTAGAACCACTGGGCTTTTTTATGCGGACATCTAGAAAGTAAAATGTATGCATTTGAACCAACGAGCCCTACAGAATTTGCGCCAAAACATTGTTAACGAATACGTCGTGATAACAAGCGAGATGCTTTACAACGATAGAAATCGTTCTAAAGAAAATTGTGATTTAAAGACATATTTTTGTGTAGAAGGCGGTAAAATACATTTTTGATATTTCCTCAGGATAGGTTTCAGCGGCTAAGCACACCCGTACTTTTGTGTCACAATGTTTGTTTTCGCATTGTCATTTTCGGATTGTAATTTTTTAGATCGTACCTCTCCAGGTGCCACGCACCTGTTGTTGCCTCAAATTGAGTTGGTGTACCCACCTACTCAATGGCTAAGTGAATAGCTTTTCGTACCTAGATATTTTAACTGATGTTTTTTAATAATGTTATTTTTCTTAGGTGTCCTATGGATACAGATATGCTATAGACGAAGTAGCGCTTGGTCTCATTTTACAACACTGGGAAGAGAGACATCAGGATTTAGTAAGAGGGTCTTACAGTTTTCTGGACTCCGATGGAAGAATACGTACTGTAGAATATGAAGTAAATGGTGCCAGAGGTTTTAGGGCTGTTGTAAAGTACAAAACAATAGAAGGTAAAAACAATATAAATAACAAGTTATTAGATATTCTTGTGCACTAGATAAACATGTTAAAAATAACTTGGACGCAGGAAGTGCGTTTTGGAAGTTAATTTCCATAAAAATATTTTCAATAGCAAACATATCTCTCTAATGCAAGCAGGCATCCATCTAGTTACCAGTATAGCCTATACAGTAGCAACAGTGTACCATATTTTAGCAAAATAACATATTGTTTGAAAAAAATCCAAAGAGAAACTTAAAATGCCTCCGAGAAAACTAATTTCCTAGCCAGCACACCTGAGCTTAATAGCAAATCGAGTTATTGAAATTTCAAGCATTTAATGAAAATTCGCTACCAAAAAGCACTTACTGCATCTGGATTTTTTCTTACACACGGGCATCATATTTCGAAAAATACAAAAATGCAATAATATAAGGGTGATCGAAAAAATTTTAGGTATCGCCAAAGACTTATTGGCCACTCTGTGATTGCACAAATAGTTTTATAAGATGCAGCTGAAGACACACTATAATTAACGTATACAATTTTTTCTCGTAGCTTGTATAATCACAATTAATTGAGCTTTACCGTAGAAATGCGTCACCCTGTATATATGTTAACATATACAAACTGAATGTAAACCCGCATATCAATTCTAAAGGTCCTAGCTTGCGCTCATCTGGAGATTTTTTTTAATTCAAAAGACGCGGTCTCCTAATCAACGAATTTTTTTACGAAAATTAGTTAAAACTTATAGACCATTAAACCATAAACCTAACTGAAACTACGGCCAAAGCACCAGAGAAAGGGTCTATTTAAAATGAATTTTCTGGAAATATTTTAGTAAAATGAAGGACAATGATGGTTGAAGCTGAAACTTGCAGAACACACTTCGTGTGACATTTTGTTTATATAATCCGTATTTGTTTCGGGTTCTTTGCCTAAATGTTGCTAATTTTGACGTTTCTAACCGCAACTTGGAGGTTTTGAGGAAAACCCAATTTTTTTTATCAAAATGACCATAATTTTTGGGCTTTAAATTTATGGACCTAAATTTTGGCACATGGTCCACTCTTTATAATGCAAACACGAGTTCCAAATCTGGTTGCTCTTGCTTTGTTATTTCTGGGAACATAATTTTTTTCCGAAATATATCACAAAATGTTCCGGCAAAACCTATATAAAAAAAATCTAAAAATTGAAACTCATCCTGGTTCTAGGGGGCTTAGTTCGCGCTTATTTGAAGACATTTTCTATAAATTCAAAAGACGAGATCTCCTCATTCGTGATTTTCTTTGAGAAAATTCACTAAAATAAATAAATAGTTTTTGGGTACGGCAAATTAGACTATATTAAATTGAGTTAGACACCACAAAAATCTCAGTCTAATTATTCTTATTACACCACATATTACATTGAGCATTATTTACAATCCTCTTCTCTCCTCTTTCTCAGATCAGTGTTATGTCATCTGTGTATAATGCAATGGAACCATTGTCCATTAATTTTAAGTTCCGCTACCATTTCCCTCAACCTATTTGATGTGTTCTCATGAACAAATTGAACAAACATGGCAATAACGAAGATCCTTGCCGTACATTTTACATCTGTCACATTTTCCGCAAAAAGCGCGGTTGCAGTTGCAAGGGTCCAAGAAATTCATAACTCCTGACTCATTAAAAAGTCTGGACGCAGCAAGTGTGTTATGGTAGTGAATTTTCATAGAAGTGATCTGGCACCAAATATTTTATTATAACGTTTTTTTCTTGTAATATAGAAATTTAAATTTTGGCGTATAGTTTACTTTTTATATTGTAAATCTACCTACCAAATTTGGTTATCATAGCTTTTTTATTTCTTAAGATAAAAATTTTTTTAAAGTTAAAATTCAAAATTTTCACGGAAAACCTCGTCCTATCTTCCTGACTAACAAATTTATCCAAGACACTCACGTAAGGAAGGTATACGCCAAATTTTATCAAAATCGGCTCATTATTTTTTGAGTTTCCCGTGTGATATATATATATATATATATATATATATATATATATATATATATATATATATATATATATATATATATATATATATATATATATATATATATATATATATAAACATATATAAATTGAAACTGATCACGGAAATGTGTTCTAGGGGTCCTAGTTCGTGCTCATTTGTAAAAAATTGTTCAAAATTCAAAAGTCGGGATCTCCCCATTAGTGAATTTTTTCCATGAAAATTCACCAAAATAGAGCTGCAAATTGAATCATAACTTGCACATAGCTGTGACAATTTATTCTCTTCAGAAAATTTCTCGAGGAAAGAATTTTGGGCCCGTGACCGCAAATAAAATATTTGTCTTCCTGGACCCATAAACCTTTGAAACGTTATATTACTGGAGTTTTATTTAAAAAATGTCAATTTGGTAGTTTCCACCTAACCACCCTTATTTATCCCCTACCCCGTGAAGCGATCTTACCCAAAAACGACTCGAAGTGTTCCTTTATCAGGTGCCAACCTATTGTTAACCTAAAGTTATTGCGCCTATTAACAGATAGACGTACATGTCGACAGACCGACCGACCGACAAACAAAAAAATTTTTTTTCCAGAATCGAGTGTTCTGTGTGTTTTGAGAGTTTTTACGCTATTTTAGCAAAATAAAATTTAGAAATTTTTGTCGACAATATCCCACCCCCACGCATTCAACCCCTAATTTAATTTCAGTACAGAATACCTGATGCAATATGTTATTGAAGTATTAACGAAAAAATATCAAATTCACCAAATCACCCCCATTCACCCCCTCCCTCTAAAGCCATTTTACCCAAAAACAATCAGAACCGTTCGTTTGTCGAGCGCTAACTGTATACCAAATTTGACGACGATATCTCAATTCGTCCTAAAGTTATCGTGGCTACAGACAGATCGAGAGACGATGTTCGTTCCCAAATCATGGTTTATATATGTTCTGATACTTTTTAGTGTGTTTAAGCAAAAAAAAAGTTTTTAAATTTTTGTCGCCGATGCGATACTCCACACGCTGTGACGATGTGGAAGTAATAATGCTGCAAATGCAAGCATAACTCTCACATAGCTGTGATAATCTACTCTCATCAGAAATACATTCCCATGAAATGAATTTAGGGTCCATGCATGATATTGTGAAGGCCAATACTTGACGTATATCCACTGTCAACTTAGATAACTAAACAAATTGATTTTTCCAATTTTTTTTGTCTATAAAGTAGTGTAAATAAATACGTTTATTTATCTAGGGTTCATGATTTGACCACAAGAAACTATATACGTATTCCTGTACCCATAAATTCTAAAACATTATATTATTTGAGTTTTAGCGAAAGAAATGTCAATTTTTTTATCCCCTACCACCAGAAGCGATCTTACCCAAAAACAGTACGATGCATTGCCTTGTCGGGTGCTAACAGGATACCAAATTTGAAGATGACAGCTTAATTCTTTCAAAAGTTATTGCGCCTACTAACAGACAGACGTACAGGCCGACAGAACGACCAACAGACAGACAAAAAAAACATTCCAGAATAAAGGTTTCTATACGTTTTGAGACTTTTTACCCCGTTTTGGCAGAAAAATAAATTGAAATTTCTGTCACCGATATTCTACTCTGACACAATCAACCCCTAATTTAATTTTAGCACAAAATACCAGATGTTTGATAAAATTGAAAGTTTTCTAATAAGCAAACCCTATAACATTATACTACTCGAGTTTAAACTAAAAAATTTTAGTCTTCACCAAATCACCCCCCATTTGCCCCCTACCCCCTAAAGCGATTTCTCCCAAAACAATCCGAACCTTCAGTTTTTTGGGTGCTAACTGTATGCCAAATTTGGAGGCGCTATCTCAATTCGTTTTAGACTTATGGTGGCTACAAACAGACAGACATACAGACCAACAGACCGACGGACGCAAAAAATATTTGTTTCCAAATCATGTTTTCTATATGTTTTGATATTTTTACGACGTTTAAGCGGAAAAAAATTCTTATATTTTAGTCGCCGATACCATACTTCCACACGTATCGACGATGTAGAAGTAAAATGATTTTTTTATTCAGTTTATAAAGGGTTGGCCAATACTTAGCATCACTATTAACTCTTGTTATGTTTCAGGCACCTGCTGTGATTTTTTAAAGTTAACAATCAGAAAATTCCAAAAACCGCATTTCTTCAAATAGAACCCACCATTTCTGATGCCAGAAGTCAATGATAAATTAAATTTAAGCGCCATTTTATTTACATTATGCATGCCTACCTTAAGTCGTTTTTGAGTTCTGGTTTTTAGTGAATTTTCTTAAAAAATAGTGCTATAAATTGAATCATAACTTCCCCATAGTTGTGATAATTTACTCTTTTCAGAAAGACATTTCCATGGAATAAATTTAGGCTTCATGACTTGACCATAAAAAATAATCATATTCGTGTACCCATAAACTTCTGAAACGTTATATTACTTGTTTTTTAACGAAAAAATGCCACTTTTCACCAAATCATTCCTGATGTATCCCCTACCCCCTTAAGCAATCTTACTCAAAAACAAAGAAATGCATTAAATAAAATTGTGTTTGTTTAATTTAATTTACCCATACATTAACCTTATATATTTTGTTTATGAAATAACTGCTATCATCATAAGTAAATACTTTCTCGATGGCATTGCCAAAACCATTAAATTGGGGAAACCGTATCCAATCCTAAGTATATAAATCAGTGCTAAAATATCCTTCACATTTTCTATAATAATTTATTAGTCTAGCGACACTTTATAAGACGTATGACTTTTGCCTCCAGAGCAATATGGAAGAGTCATTGACATAGAAATGTATACTATTAAGATTATTCTTAAGATCGTTCATTATGTACTTAATTGATTTATTTATTTTTAAAGGTTACTGTGATATTTCTTATCGCAATTTTAAATTACATGCACCAACGTTACTTAAAGAAATTAGCACTTTTTTTTTGCTGCAACACAGTACTACTTGTAGGTAATTATCGTAAAAATATACCCACAGTAAAGAAAAATTAAATGACGCTCTTCGTTGCATTAACGTATTTTTAAACGGAGAATATGTACGTAAGCACGAACTTGAGACTTGAAAGCGTTTATGTAACAGCATTGAAAGGTTACTGGATCACACAGATACCAAATGATAACTGACCATGACGCCAGACATGTAAAAACATAACATTTAGCGAGATATTCGACTTATAATTTCTCTTTAATATAAATGTCATATATAAAATTGGTCAGTACACACCTTCCTTGAAACTCAGGAAATATCTCAATTAAACTATACATTATACCTCGAACCGATAAACAAATATGTAGTGACTGTAATAGTATTTTTATCTGTTATACATCTTCTCGCCAAACACACTTTATTTTACCGCAAAAGAAGCAGTTTTTAAATCCCAAGTTCAATAACTAATAGTGCCTCAAACCAACAGTGTGACCAAAGCAATGTCATTGACTACCTTATAGCCAGCCTTCAACTATATCACTAGGATTTAGATAAAAGCCACAGAATTCTCATACGTGAAAACACTATTGCTTCCAAGGCTAAAATATTCAAGACAATAGTCGCGCTAAGAACCTATAAGGTTGATGAGCATAATTACTAAATTAAACAAAACTTTTTGATTCGACGTTTGTCAAACATGCATTAAATGATATTCGTATTATTTGTGCAAGTACGCATATTAAAAGATAACATTTCTTCCTTTAGCTGCTAAACTAGGTTTGTTTTCCACGAAGTTAGTTAAGTTGACCAACCCTTCTGTCTATAGTCCATTTTTGTGTTTAATGTCGGCCCATTTTCGTGACAATGGCCAAACACCGACACCAGGGAGCAGTTTCACTTCACTCTTCTGAAAATTTTACGGAACCCCTTCCCCTTCCTGTGAAAAGGACACGGATATGTAACATACACCACATCGCATGGGATCGACGGATAACCCCTCCAAAGGGCGGAAGACACAGACATTCAACTTGCTCAAACTCCATGACACAACCTGGGTTGATGTTAATTTACAATATGTATTGAAACATAAACTCACGTTTTTACTGCGAATTGAACCCCGTGTGCCGAGACACACGTTGTTCTTACCACTGGGTGGCCGAGGCTTCTTCTGTAGACTTTTGTTGTGACCTGTTGGGTATTACATACTTTAAATACTTCGACCATATATTGCAACGATTAAATTTTTAAAATTAGAGCTTCGATGGTTCAGTGGTAAGGACGTGTGCTTCTGAACCGAAGCTTAACGGGTTTGATCCCAGGGCTCTCCTTTCACTATTTCAGTACAAACTGTTATATTAACATCAACTGATGTTGCGGCATTATATTTGCAAGTTGAATATCTGCACGTTCCGCTCCTCGGAGAGGGCGTAAAGACGCCCGTTCCGTGACCATGCGATGTTGGACACGTTAAAGATCAATACCCTCCTTACAGAAAGGTTTGTGTTCGGCAAAATTTCCAGGATAGTGAGGTGAAACTGCTCCCTGGGTCGAGGATTGGCCAAAGTCGCGCAAATAAACCGACGTTAAAGAAACAAGGCACACACAATTTAAATTGCCTGCCACGAGATCACAATTATTTTCAAGTAGGTTTTTCTATTATGAGTGCAAACTAGAGCCCACAGAACACATATTCAACGTCACTTTCAGGCTAGTTCAAAAATTAAAGTACACAGGGCAGCAGTATAATGTATATATTAACAATGAAAGAGTTCAATATCACCTAAATGACAGGGATCTTCAGGTAGGTTCACAAGTCAACAATAAGTAATGGTGCAAATTTAATCATAACTTCCACATAGCTGTGATAATCTACGTTTCTGAGAAAGACATTCTCATGAAATTAATTTAGGGTCTAGGACCTGACGACAAAGAAAGTAACCGTATTATTATACCCATAAACTTCTAAAACGTTATATTACCCGCCTTTTGACCAAAAAATGACAATTTTTACCATATCACCACTCCTTTATTCCCTACCCCCTGAAACGCTCTTACCCAAAAACAATTCGAAGCGTACCTTTGTCGGGTGCTAACTGGGTACCAAATTTGAAGATGATAATATCTCAATTTGTCCGAAAGTTAAGCGCCTAGTAACAGACAGACGCACAGGCCGACAGACAAAAAAGATTGCCTTCTAGAATCAAGTTTTCTATATGCCTTGATATTTTTTAAGCCGTTTTATCAAAAAAAGTTTGCATAAATTTCTGATACCGATATTTCACAACACATGCAACCCTTAACTTAATTTCAGTACGGAATACCAGATGTTTGATGAAATTGAAAGTATTTTAATAAACAAAACCTAAAACGTTATATTACCGAGTTTCAACAACAAAAATGTCACTTTTGACCAAATCATCCCCCATTCATCTCCTACCCCCTTGAGCGATTTTATCTAAAACCAATCCGAACCGATCGTTTGTCAGGTGCTAACTGTATACCAAATTCGATGACATACGGTAATGGAGACAAGTCATGCGCTGCACAACAGATTTGGGATAATCACCACCACACTGATAAGGAAAATCTGAAACTTATCAAAACCGTTAGACAGCAAGCGATGCTTGATGCGTATGAGAGGATTTATATTTCTACAGCAATAAAAAACAAACTTTTATAAATTAAGTCACGCCACTAATCTCTAGCCCTTTATTTTCGCTCTGTCTTTGAATCAGATAAACATTCCTAAGCCTGCAATATAAAGTAATAAAGGAAGTTCAATAGCCGCGTTCGGCAATCAAGATGCAATACACAGAAAATGTGCCTGCGACTTAAATATCCCTCTCGATTTCGTTCTTTACCTAATAAGCAATATAAATAGACGGTGTTGTAGTAGAAATTAGTTAGAATTTTTCATTCTCTGATGACGCTAACTTTGTTAGTGAAACGATCGTCAGGTATATAACAATATGTGTTATGGTGAGTTGGTTTCTCCAAGTGTACTTGTCAGTGCTCCTCACAGGTTTCAATCTTCACTTAGTCTTCTCCCCGCACTAGAATAGATTCCAAAAGAAAGAAGAATCAAAGAAAAGTGTGCTAGATTTAAAAGACTATTCATATATAATTTTCGGATTAAGTAATATTTAGTACTGACAAACTGATTCGGGTGTTGTTGATCGATGGTACAGCCAATCTAGATACTACTAGTAATCGATCCAGTGTCAGCACTGTCGCTAATAGTCTCATGGAGAGTGTGCTGTGGTAATTAACAGACTAGACAGTTTATTTGTCAAGTGGGCTGATACTAAAGTTTCATGCAATAAAGATGTAGAAAAACGAGTGTCATTTTCTAAACCACTGTATAGTGTAAAATTTTTAGTATTTGAATATGGTTTATTTTACTTCCATATCGTCACAACATGTGGAAGTATCGCATCGTCGACAAAAATTCCAATTTTCTTTTTCGCTTAAACGTCGCAAAAAGTATCAAAACATATAGAAAGCATGATTTGGGAACCTAATTTTTTTTTCCTGTCGGTCTGTATGTCTGACCGTTTGTAGCCACGATAACCTTAAAATGAATTAAGATATCGTCTTCAAATCTGGTATACAGTTAGCACCCAACAAACGAATCGTTTGCATTGTTTTGGGTAAAATTGCTTTAGGGGGTAGTGGATGAATGCGGGTGATTTGGTGAAAATTAACATTTTTCGTGAAAACTCGAATAATATAATGTTTTAAGGTTTATTTATTAGGAAACGTTTAGTTTCATCAAACATCTGGTATTCTGTGCTGAAATTAAATTGGGGGTTGAATGTGTGGGGGTGGAATATTGTTGACAAAAATTTTGATTTTTTTTTTTGATAAATGGCGTAAAGAGTATCAAAACATATAGAAAACTTAATGCTGGACCGATTTTTTTTTCTCTGTCGGTAGGTGGATCTGGCGGTCTGTCGGCATGTACATCTGTCTGTTAATAGGCACAATAACTTCGGAACGAATTGAGATATCATCTTCAAATTTGGCATGCAATTAGCACCCGAGAAATGAACGCTTCGAATTGTTTCTGGGTTAGATCTCTTCGGGAGGTAGGGAAAATTGAGATTTTTTTAATAAAACTCGAGTAACATAACTTTCAAAATTTTCTTTTTGGTCAAGTCACGGGCCCTAAATTATTTCCATGAGAATGTCTTTCTTAAGTAAATAAATTATTACAGCAATGTGGAAGTTATGATTCAATGATTTTATGTTGAGCTAGGTACTTTGTTTGTTAACTAAATAAAGCTTCAGTAGAGCTGTGTGAGATGTAATTTAAAATAAAGTATTTACAGGAAATTTTTGGAAAGTGTACCATGTTGCGTTATTCTTTCATAATTAACCATTTGAAGCACGAATTTCAATGTTATTTCCAATTCTAATGACATTTGGTATATATCATCTTAATGTGTAGAAAAATGATGTAGTACACTTCTTTGTTGCAAACAAACATTTATTTTAACTTTTGCAAGTGGTTTCGATATGAAACCACAATGCAAGTGAACACATACAAAATCGAAATATTACATATATTTTTTTATTATTGATGATAAGTTAGAAAACAGTTTTTTTCTGCCAGTAAACACAACCCGACTTTACACTGTATGCAGCTCCATATGGTTCGATGAGGTTTTTCGGCCGTACTACACTGAGCACAGCGTCTTGATGTTCCATGCACAGGTAGATGTTTTGCTTGATCACGCCGTTGATCTATTGGTACATTAGGCTTGAATCTGGATACAACTTTTTTAGTAGAAGATAGCCTCCCACAAGAGCCTCTTGAAACGGAAGCCCCAATCAAACTCAGTATTACTTCACATCGGAAAATTTTGAGGCTCATAGCACTTTTGGTCCTCCGTTTGAATATTATATATGAGTTGACTACTGATGTATCGAGAAAATGCCAAAATAGACGGTGGTACCATTTTCGGGATTTTCGATCGATTGCGTAGTAAGATTTCATCATATCAGCTTTGTCAACTCCACCCATATACCTTCGGTAGTCTACAACTGCTTTAGGTTAATTGACTTCAGTCATACTTCCATCTTTCTCCCTTTTATTCACTTTAGTTTGATCTGTAGGAGAATGTATAGTAGAGAGCATCTGAATAGTTCTTTTGTCCTTCCACTTGATACAAGATACTTTGTCTCTATAAACTGCCCAATCAAAATCACCTCGATTCATTTCCTTATCGCCTTTCAATCCAGCGGAAAGATTTTTTCTGTTTGCGCGTACAGTTCCACACGCGTAGATTTTATTTTCTTGTAAAGAAAGTAAAAGGTCGGTTGTTGTGAAATACTTATCAAAGTACGCGTGGTGTCCTTTTCCTTCGAGACCCTTAGTCATGTCAAGCACTACCCGTTCACCTAAACCTTTCTTAGATTTACCTTGTTGCTTTCCTGTATATAAATCAAAATTACTTAGATAACCTTCTTTATCGGCGCACGTCCAGATTTTAAACCCCATTTTTACAGGTTTCATTGGCATATATTGCTTGAAAGCTATTCGGCCTTTAAACTTCACCATGCTTTCATCAACTGACACTTCTTTTGATGGGCAATAATATTTCAACAAAAACAAATTTACTTTACTGCAAGCACACTGGTTTCGCCGCAAAACCATATCCGATTGACAAAGTAAAAACAACAAACTATGTAAAACAAGTATTCTTACCTTTCTACTAGTTCCATAGTAACACAATCGTCCAAAAAACGGAGTGGTTATAACACTTTTTACGAAAATGTTGATAAAACACGAAATCATTCATAAAACGTGGTTTCTTTGCCAAATTCTAACGAATACTAGCAATACAGTGTTCGCCAATTGCAAACTTGCGATGGAGATCAATAGATGGCGCACTAATAGCCAAGTACGAAGTGTGGTTTCACTGTAAAACCAGTCTACATATAGAAAAAAATAAATTAGGTAAGTGGTTTCTGTGTAAAACTGCTTTGATTCAAAGGGTTAAAGGTAACAATTCCAGCTAATTTAAACTGGTTTCTGCTTTGGACATTGCAACAGTGACTAACCCCAAAATAATCAACTTTGATAGATATTTTTATCCAGAATGGAGAAGCAATAGTTTTTACGTTTGACTTGATCGTTTTACATCGATTGTTATGGCCCTTACTTGGCAATACTATTATACTTAGTACAGTTGTAGATACTCTTCAGAAGCTTTACAAATGCGTGTTTTCTTCTCTGTAACCGGTTCCTGATATATCAGTATTTAATAGATTTTTTATATCGTATTTAAATGTAGCGACCGTAATATTTAATGTCGTACACATCACCCAATTTTTCAATCGCTACGTCACATTGAGATTCCGCTCGATTGTAGCCGCCGTTAATGGAGTCGTTATAAAACTTCTGTTCCAGCTCTTTGTATTACGGTAGCTTTGATGTAATATGTTAATGTTATAGTTGATACGACCAATCGTAGAACCACCTGCATGATCTTAATCGTCGTTTGCTAAGTAAGCAAGATTTCAAAGCGTTACGAGAATCCTTTATACTATTTGCAACATTTTTTCATTTGCGTACTGTATAACATGTTTAATCTTTCTAATTTAACGATTATCCTAAGAAATTGATGTCAAAAAATAAAGTATAAAAAAAAGAACATGAACCTCGAACCTGAACCTGACTTAAAATAGTGATGTTACTGTTTCAGAGTTTCCGTTGAGAGGCCATTTAAGCTACCCGAAAGATTTCAATTCCCCAGTACGCCATGCTGAACCCGTTAGTTATATCCCCAAAGATTTGTTTTTTAAGAAGAAAACCTATCCTAATCTTGGAATCTAAAACCAAAGCTGGATCAGGTTGGACAAAAATACCACACAGAAGAAGCAATAATGTACTGGCTTCCAGAAGATAGGAGTGAAGAGCATTTGACTTACATAAGAAATGTATTAGATGAACAAACTTTTATAAATAAATAAAAAATAAAATTTTAAAGCATTTCGCTGCTTTTTTGTTAATATAATTACTGATGGATTATTAACACATAATGCTGATATACACAAAATTCAGAAACAGGTTAATTTGGCGAACCTTAATTTTAAACTTTCTACAAATATAAAGAGTACCCACTGTAAAAGATTGCACCAGGGTTTTCCTGAGAACTGCTGAGAATTTCGTAAAATCCTAACATCTGTCGATCTTGCTTGTCAGGTGGACCTTTCTTTGAACCCTAACAAAACTTATAACATTCACCCAATAGCGGGGGCGGCTTTCATCCTCTCAAATTTAGTAGGGAAATTTGGTCAAGTAGCACCTTTTTGGAAAGCTTTTTTAATTTCCCACTAAAATCTGCAATTTAAAAATCCACCGATTCGTTGCTAGGTATTTCCTTTCAAAACTTCAAAACAAAAAGTCTAGGCGCAGCAAGTGCGTTATGGTAGTGAATCTTCGTAAAAATCTTTTTAATGGCAAATATGTTTTTTTTTAAGAGAGCAGACATCAAATTTGCTTACCAGTATAACCTGTATGGGCTAAACCATATTTCATCCAAATGACTTCATTATTTCAAAATGTATAAAAAATTTTTGCAAATAAACTTAAAATGTTCCCGAAAAAACTGTTTCTTGGCCAACACACCTTATAGGTTAATATAAAATTAAGCTATTCAAATTTGAAGCTTTTAATGAAACTTCACTACCATGACGCACTTGCTGCGTTCACAATTTCTTTTGTTAGAAACATGCATTACATCTTGATGAAAAATGCAAAAATGCAATAAGGCGTGTTCGATTAAACAAAAAGAAAATATCTATCACCAACGACCTATAGGCCGGCCTATGATTGTAAAAATATTTTTTAAGATAAAGCACAAGACACTCTATAATTAGCGTATGCAATTTTTTCGTAACTTGTATAATAAGGAATATATTGAGCTTTATTGATTTAGCGAAAATTCGCTAAAAATTATATACCACTAAACGATAAACTCTATAGCTAAAACCACTGCCAAAGCATCAGAGGAACGGTTTATTTGAAATGAACTTTCTGGATACTTTTTGGGAAAATGAAGAACAGTGACGGTTTAAGCTGAGAGGTCAGGGTTTGTTAAACATTCTTCTCGTGATATTTTCTCTGCACAACCCGCATTATTTCAGGTTCGTTGCCTAAATGTTGCCAATTTTGACGTTTCAAATCTCGACTTTGACGTTTTGAGGAAAACCCTTTTTTTATGCATATAACTCTTGTGCCTTTTAATTTACAGATCCCGATTATGGTACATAATTTGCTTTTGATGATATATATCCGCGCACCAAATTTGGTTGCCCTTCCTTTGTTATTTCTGGAGATATAAAAATTTTCCGAGAGAAAACGCAAAATTTTATTGGAAAAACTGGGTGGATTTTCCTGGATAACCACCTCATCCAGGCGACGTAGAAGATGAAGGTACTCACCAAATTTGATAAAAATAGGTTTATTATTTTTTGTGTGTTGTAAGGGGCATACGTCGCGTTCATTTGAAGAAATTTTTGTTAAATTGAAAAGTCGCGATATCCTGATTAGTGAATTTTTCAAAGAAAAATTACTAAAAATATAAACTAGTAGTATCTATTATGTGTTCAACCTTTCGTTAGACTCGCCGTTTACTATGCCGTCATAAGGCACGTCATCCACATTTTTTTATGAGTTAAACAAACAAATACAGTTAGCTGCCTGTAGAGTAACAATTAATTAGTAAAATAAAAAATTGAAAATATATATACAGTAAAATCGAACAAGTAAAAAAAATATAAAAAAGACACTAAATATAAAGCAACTACACATTCACAAACATCTTTAAGAAGGTCACCGCTGGTCAAATTTTCACGCTTCACACACCACGTCCTGGTAGTTTTGTTTCTTGACCTTACCTAAATATAGCACCTTCCTCGTGACCCAGTTTTTCTTCTTGTGGATTGGGTAGATCCTCAGCATCTACTAAAATATTGGCTCGTGCGTGAACTTCTACTGACATGGAGGTAATTTTTGATCGCCGTTCTATTTTTGATTTTATTAAACGTTACGTTTATATATGTTAACTTAATCCTTATACTGCACTATCTCATCAATGTGTGGTAATAAGCTGTTAAATATGCGATCTGTAAGAGTAGTTGACTATTGTTCTGATTTTATGGAAGCAGGTAGTAAAAGTAAATTATTAACTGCGGAATAGTTGCTAATGATTACTTAATGACTTTTGCGCTATGCTTTAATGTAAATATAATGTGATCATACATCACTCTTTGTCTTTCGCGACAGTAAAAAGCTATGTAGAGCATATCCATTGAAACGTCTGCCCCGTTACGGATCTCCAATGTCAGTTGGGCTATTGAGAGCGTGTATTGAGTCAGCAAGTTAGCTGCTTGCGGTAGGAATTTCAGCTTGTGACATATGCATTATTCATTACATTCATTATTATGACAATGCCTTCAACATTACCATGCTACTAAGTCTCTTTACACAATACGAATGCATTATTAAGTATGCTGCCTCTAAATGCAGATATCTTTACATCCATCGTAACAAATTCACTATTCAAATTTCAGGACCACATTGTTATTCATCGTGCTTGCCTTTATATAAAACAGAGTAGGTTTTTTTAGTATTAAGATATAATCGAGTTTTGAAACGTATACATAATTAAGTGGGCGAATACTAGGAATTTGGCAGAGTAGCTGTGTCATTTGCAAATAATACTGCTTGTCTCTATAGAATATGTTTTATTTTAATAACAATTAAAAGAAATTTAGTTGCAGAATCACTTAATTTTTTTATTGTAGTGCATTGTTAAGTTTAATGTATATTTTTCCATTTTTAGTGACTTTTCGTAAAAAAATTCACTAATGGGGAGATCTATGTTTATACAGGGTGAGGCGCCAAGAGTTTCTCGATAACAGAACCGATTTTAATTCGGAAAATTTCCATTCCTAGGTTTTCGGCCATGCCCAATTAAATTAAAATATGCATCCTTACGTAACATGTCCGGTTCTACCAGAAGTGTCCATCAACTTCGTTATTTTAAATACAATATGCCACATTTTAATAGAATTTGAAATTTCACTCGTAATTTAAGGTAGATTTTTACTAACATACTATGCCTCTAAAATTAACCATTTCCAAAATATTTTTGCAGAATTATAGTTGCACTTTGTACCTGATAACTTGAAGGAAAAATAAGCTACAAGATTAATATTTTGCACACAACACACCAGTATGTTCACCTTCACGACACGTATTACAGTTTTGCGATGCGACATACAGGGTGGGAGAAATTGACTTGGCAACTTGACAAAATTCAATTGATCAGAACTTGCGTTTTTCAAATAGGACATCCTATATTTTATTAACTCAGTTAATTGGCATTTCAAGTCTCTTTCGAATTACATTAGCATTCCCTATACCTAAGTCTAACCGTTTTGGAGATAAATACATATTTATTCAAATCAGGGTTTCAAACTTGTAACAATAGTAGCCTTTGGAATTTAATTTGTCAACCAAGTGACGTTTGCATGCTAGAGGTGCACGCGGTGAAGTTTGTTATCGAAACTACAAAATAGGCACTTAATAAAGATAAAAATGTCCAATTTAGGGTATGCAAACTATGATTCTATGGAGCTATTAATAATTTATGGTGAATGTCATCGAATAATTGGTCGCATATGTCGTGATTTCTCCGAAAAGTATCCAGATAGACCAAAGCCTAGTCCGAACACAGTAAAGAGATTATTAAAGAATTGTTCAAGTTACGGGAGTTGTATCCCCAAAAGGAGAAACCGAAGCGAATTGTTGATAATGACGTAAACGAAGTCATTGTCATATTTCGCTGCTGAGCAAAATTCATGTCTCAGGGATTGTCTAAGAGAGTTGGGTATATCAACAACAACCACTCACAGAATATTCAAAAAACACAACCGGAGACCCTTTTCCTATCACTTAATCAATAGTTAACAGCCTAGTGATAACTCCCAACGTGTTGAATTCTGTGAATGGTTGCTTTTAAAAACACAGGAAGATGGAGCTTTTTGCGAAAAAATAATATGGTGAGATAAGACAAAGTTCTGCAAAAATTGATTGTTCAATCGTCATAATAGCCACTTTTGGCCGGATGAAAATCCTCACGTCACAACAACCAACTATTGTCAAGACCGTTGGTCATTTAATGTATTTTGTGCCGTAAAAAATGATTCGTTTACCCCATTAACCACACTTGGCTTTTTCAAATATGATAACAGTGGTTCAACATACTATCTTGGAGTTATTATCATGGCATATGGCAGTGTCAATTTTACCACTGCCGCTAGGTGGAACCACCGACAGCAACATTGGTTCATTAACATGGTCATAATTGTTTGTCCACCCTGTATGCACATTTTCGAACAAAAATAAATAAAGCCCATTTAGTTTCACACAAAAAGGGTAAATTTTTTTGAAATCGAAAACGTTGTCCGTTTTCAAAATAAACGTACTTTTTCAATGAAAACCAAAAATCTGTATTTACTTTGTTGCTAAGTATGTTATGGTAGCAACTAGGAACTTGTTAACCATAACTTATCAAAATGGACTGACATTAAACAAGTATCGTTAATTGTCACTTCATTTTTGTTATTTGCGTTAAAATGCCGGGTCATAATGATTTGTCAAATTCACAAATGCGAGATATGGTGTGTCTTTATGCCCAGGAGAATTTTTGTTCGCGCAGAGCAGCACAGCGCTATTTTGAGCTTTATCCTGATAAAAGGTAACCAAGCCATAAAACTTTTACCGCACTGTACGATAGATTAGGTGAAATTGGCTCATTTTATATTAAAAAAAGATGTTCTATGTCTGGTGACCTGGACAGTGACGTCGGTGGGCAAGGGATGGCAGCCTTTGGGTGAGGGTAGAAACGGCAGCGGCCCCCCAGAATTGGGAGCAGTATTCGAGGTTTGGCCTTATTTGTGAAGTATATAAAGTATAGAGATTAGCTGGTGAAAGGTATTTGCGAGCCCGGAAGAGGAAACATAATTTCTTAGCAGCCGCTTCTGCATTTGATGTGATATGTTGGTGCCAATTGAGATTTCGATCCACAGAAATGCCAACAAGTGAAAATGACTCATTATTTTAAATAACTTGGTTGTTCATTGTGATGGGTCTAGGGCTGGTGTATCTCTTATGAGATAGAAAGCAAGAATGAGATTAGGTGGAGTTGAATTGTACAAAATTTCTACTTCCCCAGTCTAATATTTTTTGGAGATCCACGGAGTCATCTAATTGGGCTGAAAAGACAAGCTTAGAATATTGTATATTTGAGTGGAGGGTGCTTGAGAGGTGGTAATTGATGTGGAGAAGAAACAAAGTAGGGGCTAAAGCTGAACCTTGGGGAACTCCTGCATTAACTGGATACAGCTGAGAGGAATGGCCATCCATGACAACAGAAATGCTCCGGTTGGAAAGGAAATTTGCTGTCCAGGTACAGAGTTTTGGTGGTAGGCCATAGGCCGGAAGTTTCTCAAGCAGCGCTGCGTGCCAGACCTGGTCGAATGCTTTTGATATGTCTAGAGCGACAATCTGGGATTCACCGCGTAGTTCCATAGACGTGTTACAAGAATGGGTGACAAAGGAAAGGAGGTCGCCAGTTGATCTACGCTGACGGAATCCATACTGCCTGTCGTGAATTAGACTGTGTTTTTCAAGAAATTTAAGTAATTCTGTGTTTATATACTTTTCCATCACTTTAGAGACGACTGAAAGGATGGAAATAGGCCTGTAGTTGCTAAGAAGCGCTTTGAACCCTTTCTTGGGGACGGGTTGTACTCGAGCAGTTTTCCAGTTAGTAGGGAATATGCCTCTATTGTAAGATGTCTGAAACAGACCTGTCAGGACAAGAGCAAGTTCTGGTGCGCACTTTTTGAATACAATTTCTGGGATCTCGTCAAGGCCAGAGGCTTTCCTGGTATTAAGAGAAGAGAGCATCTTTCGTACCTTTTTAGTTTTGAAAATTATATCCGTCATTTTATGCGCGACATTTGGGACTGTTGGTGGTTGAACATTTAGAGGTGAGTTGAGAGTATAATTGCCGGCGAATAATAAGGAAAAAAGTTCAGCCTTGCCCAGGGCGGTAGAAACAATTTCATCCTCTGAAACAAGAGGTGGGAACGTGCCGTTGCAGAAATTATTCCCAATAGATTTAGCAAGAGTGCAGAAGGGTTTCCTGCCGTTGTAGATTGAGAGGACTTTGTTTTTTATGTGGTTATTAAACGAGTTTTTTGCCTCAGTCAGAATGCGGACATAGCGGTTTCTTGCGTCGTTAAATGCTTGACGGTTTTCTTGACTGGGATTGTGTAGAAGCGTTTTGTGAGCTCTGACCTTTTCAAGTCTGGTCTTGTCACAGGATTTGGAGAACCAGGGCTTTTCAGTGGCTGAAATGGTTTTCTGTGTACGTGGAATAAATAATTCCATGCCAGCTTAGATAATTTCGGTGACGTTTTGTGGGATATCAGAGGGGTCAGGATGAGAGAAGCAGAGAGACGCCCATGGAAATGAGGAAAAGTAATCCTGCATTTCGTCCCAGTTCGCAGCCTTCGGGAATACATAATGTTTGCGCATAATCGTTAATTTAATTTCATTGATAAAGTACGTTTATTTTGAATACGGTCAACTTTTTCGACTTCAAAGAAGTATATATATATATATATATATATATATATATATATATATATATATATATATATATATATATATATATATATATATATATATATATATATATATATATATATATATTTATTTATTGTATCCATAACTCAAAAAATAATGGATCGATTTTGATTAAAATGAGTGGGTACCTTCCTTTTGTAAGTGGCTTGGAGAAGCTCGGCAGCCAGGAAAATCGGAGTAGCTTTTCATGGAATATTTTGGGTTTTATTTCGAAAATTTTGCGACTGCAGTTTACATGATACATCTTGCTAATAGAAGTTTAACGCTTTGTAGTTTTTTTTCCTGCTGGGGTGTTTTTCGTTATTTTTCCATGGCTGGAATCAAAGTCTGGTTATTGATGAAAACTTTTATTAAGGAATTTTGAGTGTAAGCTGTCAAATATAATTCCTTGGGGCTCTTAAAGTCTGGAATTCCATTGATGGGGGTTTATTAGTTAGCTAACCCATACACTGGAGTTATGCAATTGCTAATTTCCATGATGATCCAGGAAAACTGTGGCAAAAATGTGGCAAAACACATAAGTTGCAAAGTTGATTAAGCAGTGGAAATGTTCATCCAACTTATATATAGTTTATAATGTTTGAAGGTTGGCTTACCTAATGTCTATATAAACCATAAACGCCGACAATTTTAACATTTGCCTGATTTTTTTATGTAAACAAGATTTCACGTGCACTTTCGTGGAAAATATCATTAGTACAAATCATGTAAAGTTCCGCTAGAAATAGTTAATTTACCAACAAACATTATAAGTAGATACAGTACATTGTTTATTTCCTTTATTACAATTAAAATGTTAGATATTATTAGGTTAATGTTTGACAGTTTGTACAATTTCATTAATGTGATGCAATTGAGCATGATTGACTGCACACCACATCCAAAAGAACTGCCATCATTTAACGCAACCAATTTTGGCGATCATGCCAGAATTTTAGGTAACATTATATAATCTGGATTTCATGTGTTTCATCCGCAAATTTTCGTGTAAAAGGAAACATATAATTCGTTTTCGCAACAATATTATTTAAGCGTTTTCATATAAGTTATTTCTTGTCAAATTTTTGTGAAATTCATGTAGAGTATAATTGTTTAGCAAATTTTTGTTTAAAACGTTTTTAGCAATTTTTACAAACACATTTTTATATAATTTTTGTGTAACATTACTTACCCTATTTTTTGAAAAAAAAATTATACATTTTTGTAAAAGAAATTGTTTGCAATCATTTTGTTGGGAATTTTTGGCAAAAAGCTTTTTGTGAATCAATATATCATTGCAAGTGTAGCTTTTGTGTAAATTCCTCAAATAGGTTCGTTGGCCAGAAAGATGGGACCAGTTTTGCAGAAAACTTAAAGTATATTTATGGAAAATTTTAAACCATAAAGTTATTTTGATGAAATGTGATACATGGTTTCTACAGTAAGGCGTTTGATATCAAATTTGATGGCGTTCAGTTAAAAGAAGGATATTTCTGACATTAAAAACATTTAAAGAAAAATTCGCTACCATAATTAATTTACGGCGTCCAGGCTTTTTCAAACGTTTTTCAGAATATACTGTAAATTAACTCGGATATGTCACGAATAGTGATTTGGTTGAATACCGAATACCGAATATTCGGTAACGCTTTCGGCAGAAGCGCCGAATATTTGGCTGTCGTACGTTCGCCCTAAAACGTGTTATTTCGCGGCGCGTGACAGGTTACGACTTGTCTCCCTGCGTTGCATGCAGCGGTGACGAGGCGGGAATATTTATTTCGTTTTTGAGTAGATCGTGTCGCGACACGCATTATTTGTTTAAAATTTCATTACATAGTGTTTTACTAATAGTCATTTTTACTAAAACAATATCACTGATTGCCAAAAGCTTCATAAAATGGCATCATTTAATAAAAAATCGCCTATTTAGGATTATTATGAGACTTGTAGTGAAGATAATAATTAAGCTGTGTATTTGCTGTGTAACAGCAGCAGCAGAAGCAGGTATTGTTTACGAACAAAAGAGCAATCGTTTGCTACCAACTAATGCTGAGAAAATTTTCTTCATTTACCACAACCTATCACTACTGGTTTTAAGTATCGTAGCAATCATTTGTGATTAAAATAGGTACGTTTTTGAGTAATATGTTTGTTTTTTTATGACCCGGTATTCGGTATTCAGCCGAATAGTATGCAGTATTCGACCGAATGCCGAATATTACAAACAGTGGCCGAATATGCAGAATACCGAATAGTTGCCGAATATACGTGGCATCTCTAAAATTAACATCATCGAGATTGTGGCATAGTATTTGATTAAGTTGCGTGTCTGCAAGGACGAAAATTTGCAGTGGCAGTTGGGTACTCGGTTCCGTGTATCATGAGTGGTTGGGTACGTTAAAAATCCCTTCTTTCGTGTAAGAAAAGGCTTGGCAAAATTTCCCGGATAGTGAGGTTAAAGTGCTCCGTGGCGTCGGTGATTGGCTGTAGTCGGGGCAATAGACCCCTTAAGCCATGAGTACTTGCGCAATAAAGCTTTTCAGTGTATCCGCTGTAATATTGCAGACGACCCCATAGGACACAAGCCCAGGGGCGTAGTTTATTTACTCATAATTTCCCGTTTTAATTTTCAATTAAGTTTATATTACAATTAATTTATGTCATAAAGTTATATAAAAGGACATTGTTGTACAGTATATAGATGACTTTTTTATTAAATTATATCACCTACTAGAATTTAGCTTAGTTAAATATTCATTAACTTTTTGTGCTGAATTAATTTTCGATGAATAATTTAAGTTGAAATTCAGTAACGTTGTATAGACAAAAGAAAATACATGAATAGTCAAAACAAAAAAAGATGTGATTTATGAAGTCTGTAATGTAACTATATTAATTACACGCTACGATTTATTCGGATTCATTAATAATATGCTGATTCATTTGTCGTTAGTTATATTTGATATGGATATCATATATCATCTTGAAAAAAGTGAGTCCACCTACAGCAAGCAAGTAAATCTGCCTTGACACAAGACGAGGAAGTGTAACTTAATAAAAATATGTTTACTTAAATGATGTAAGAGTTGGATATGACGAGATGTTGTTTTCATGTACCACGATCGCTTCAATACTACAGTTTGAAAAAGACTGTTTATTAACCTTCTATCACATCGCGTTGCCAATTGGTATCATGCCATGGTTATGATAATAATAAATAGGAAAATTCTCTTTTGCACTTAGCGGCATAGGGATGACAATTGACACATATTACTTTCGTGTTTCAACAGGGTAACAAAATCCTACAATGAAATACCAACCTAGAGTATCAGATATCAATATGGCATCCTGCACTGCTGCTGTCAGCTGTTGATCGGGCTACTTTACCCGTTTTTGGAGATCACAGGGTGAGTGTTCTCTAAAGAATTAGGATGCTACATATGATAGACCAAATTTACTTGAATATTGTACATTAGCAGGTCTAGGAAACTATGGGTTTCCTGAAAATTGTTGAAAAAACGTTTCTGTTCAATTGGCATCAAAATGCAGAAACGACAAATTAGTTACGCTGCCAATTAGCATATTCACACATTAAGGCTATATTATGTAGTGCTAACATTTTTATTTTTCATTTGTTACAGCAGTTTAAAAATCACTGAGTGCCTTTTAAAGTTAGACACAATACCAATGGCTCATTTTATAATAAAAGGCTGTTTTGAAGGCAAGTATAGAAGAACAACATCTGATGTCCGAAGAAATAATTTGTGGTAATGAAGATGACGATATTGGCTGTCATGATGAGATATATTGTGACCTTGAAGACCTCGAGGATCTGATTTTCATGGGACTGACCTTTATGAAAGCGATATTGATCTAGCAGACTCTGATACTGATCTGGAAGAAGGAGAAACCGCCTGAGCGGAAGGTAATTCCGAGAATATTGATCCCCAAGATCCCTCAGAATCTTATCTTATCCAATTAAAAGCTTATGAAAAAAAGTATGTAAGAAGACTAGTAGGCAAAAACCAACAAAAATTTGCAAAAAGAAGAAGTCTACTGCGCAAAAGCGGAAACCATCTAAGAAGACGAAATCAGTAGCTTCATAATGGTATTTAGGACACCTCTCAAAAACATCTGAAGATCTGAAATTCGGTGGATGTATCAGTCTTATATCGAGAAATTTGGTGGCCAACTGGTGAATTGCGACCAGGGTTTCCTAGCAGCAAGACATACAGAGAAGTAACAATGCCACATGTAAGTACAATTCACACATATGTGGTGTGGACTTACTAGACTCATTAAAAGGCCGGTACACAAATCAGCTGCGATCTAAGAAATGGACATTTCGCATTCTTTGTCACTTTATAGATATTTTTGTTGTGGGGTCGTGACTTCTGTATCGGAGATTTGCAATAGATAAACCTGAAGCTAGCATAAAGAAGTTGTCTCTGACGGAATTCAAGATTGAAATCGCTTAAGGATTATCTTCTGTAAATAATCCACAATGTTGAAACGCGGAAGACCTCGCAACGACTTAGAAATCGCAATACAAACCCAGCGACTACGGGAACCACCAGCACCAGCTTCTACTGTAGATGTAAGAACTGATCAGTATGCTCATTGGCCAGAAAGGACAACAAGTATGGAAGAGTGCAAATTTCCAGGCTGTAGAGGCCAATCTCGTGTTAAATGCATGATGTTCATCGTTTATTTATGCCTCCATAGGCATGGCAACTGTTTTGTGACCTATTATAACACGAAATCCTATTCTGTGCCTTTTTTCAAAATATACCATAACTCGGAGTGTTTAATTTTCATTTTACCATAACCTATCATTTTTATTTCTTAGTTAGTAGCATTATGTTGCCAATCGCCATCAAACCATTATCGGTGGGTTTGTTCCGCATTTTAATTTAGAGATTATTTTTGCTAATGATTTACCTATTGAAGTGCCTAACTTATCATATCTGTTTTTTGAAACACCTGAAAAATATCATGCAACAGAGGGTTAATTCCCCTAAAATTGTTTAGTTTCAATTGTACCGGCCCACTTTAAAACATATATTTTTTTATCTAATACTCACCTAACCAAAGCGTTTGGCTTTAGTCTTTGGAATCTTGGACTGTCATGGCATCAGCGACACCCTGAACATGTAAAAAGAGACAATCGATGAGTGGAAGTTAGAATAGGCATAAGTGCCAATTTCTCAAAAATTTAGTTTTGTACATTCGGAAATTGTCTTAAAGACATGGTTTATAGGAGATTCTAAGTGGTATAATGCTTAGCGTATATAAATGGCTCGATTACGGGGCCTCAATCTGCCTACTCCCCAAATCTCGCCGGAGATCGTCTGTGAGGTCTCAGTGTGTTTGGCCCTAGGCCTCAGATCTCTCTCTCTCTCTCTCTCTCTCTGAGGCCTAGGGTTGAACACACTGAGACCTCACAGACGATCTTCGACGAGATTTGGGGAGTAGGCAGATTGAGGCCCCGTACTCGAGCTACAACAACCCAACCCACCTTTGTCCACCGCTCTAAGGAGTAGGCAGATTTAGGCCTTAGAGTGTCCTTACATATTTCCTTTACCTACCTTTGTCCACCACTCTAATGAGTAGGCAGATTGAGGCCTTAGAGTGTCCTTACATATTTCCTTTACCTACGTTTGTCCACCACTCTAAGGAGTAGGCAGATTGAGGCCTTAGAGTGTCCTTACATATTTCCTTTACCCACCTTTGTCCACCACTCTAAGGAGTAGGCAGATTGAGACCTTAGAGTATCCTTACATATTTCCTTTATCCACCTTTGTCCACCACTCTAAGGTGTAGGCAGATTGAGGCCTTAGAGTGTCCTTACATATTTCCTTTACCCACCTTTGTCCATCACTCCAAGGAGTAGGCAGATTGAGGCCTTAAAATGACCTTACATATTTCCTTTACCTCTTGAAAATGGCTCCAGAAACAGGAGCCGAAACGTCGAGCTTCCATAAATTCTGGACGCGGTTTAACCCGATAACCAAGTATGTCTCATATATATATATATATATATATATATATATATATATATATATATATATATATATATATATATATATATATATATATATATATATATTTATTTTATTAATTTATTTTATTTTTTCTTTATTGTATTCAATGTATCCCACATGTAAATCTGCAACTGAAAACTACTTGGTAGGTTAGTATAAATTTAGGAAATAATATGTAAATATAGCAGTAGTGTAACCGAAATTTGTAATTATTAGTTTTTAGGTGATCCTCTGTCTCTGTACCTTTGTAAACCTTTTGTTGTTATCAGTGGTCCCGTGAGTTTGTCTTAAGTCGCCCTGAAGGGCCCCTGGACGCAAACGTGTCCCTGTCTATCCAATCTACATGATTAAAAAAGACTGCAAAAAAAAACAAAACAAAAAAGAAAGGGAAAACATAAAGAAAAAGTTCGGCACGCAGCAAGTGCGTTATAGTAGTGAATTTTCATAATACTTGTACACTATTAGTAAGATATACTATTAAAACTAATTCTTTAAATTCAAATGGACCTTGGAGATCAGTTTTAGAGTCCCAGATAGCGATTATTTGCAAAAAATTATATTTTATATGAAGCTACAAAACTAAAAATCGGGCTTAGATATAATATGTTAGTACTGAAAGTGTCCTTAAAAAAATTGTGTTGCAATGTCATTAAAGTTACAAACATTTCTAAGAAAAAAAAAATTATTTACAGGTATTTTTCCATATTAATTGCTTGGATGGTTTTGTTTTAGTCAACCCATCCAGTTTTTGCAAACAATAAATAACAAAAAAGGTTTTTCAGAACAAATTTGTAGTTATCCGCGAAGCTCATTATGTTATTTTTCTTTAATATAGTACCCACGTGCGTTTACATAGGTGTTACTATGGTTCAAGATTGAATATTCTGGCTTAAGGGGAAATTTATAGATCTATCGGATTTAAAAATATTTTTACGAAAATTTTCTACCGCAATTTATATATATATATATATATATATATATATATATATATATATATATATATATATATATATATATATATATATATATATATATATATATATCACACCGATAACTCAAAAAATAATGGGCCGCTTTTGATTAAATTTGGTGAATACCTTCCTCTTGCAAGTGGCTTGGATAAGTTCGTTAGCCAGGAAAATCAGCCCAGGTTTTCCCGGAAAATTTTGTTTTTATTTCGAAAAAAATTTATATCTCCGGAAATAACAAAGTAAGGGCAGCCAAATTTAGTTTACTGGTTTACGTCATTATAGGTAAATTATCTACCAAAATCTATACGTTGAAACACAACAAAGTTATGTGCATTTAAAGAAAAATAAATTGAGGTTTTCCTCGAAACGTTAAAGTCGCGATTTAAGACGTCAAAGTTGGCAAGATTTAGGCAAAGAACCTGAAACTAATACGAGCTATGGAAAGAAAATGTCTCAGGAAGAATGTTTTACAAAGCCTGAAGTCTTAGCTGCAACCGTCATTGTCCTTCATTTTACTAAAATTGATTTCAAGTCGACCCTTTCTCTGATGTTTTGGCAGTAGTCTTAGCTATAGAGTTTATCGTTTAATGGTATATAACAACAAACGACTTAAAAATTGGTACGCAAACACGTCTGTCTATGTTCTCTTAAGTTGTAAATATTCGTTTCAATCACTTAGACAATTTGAGAGATATAGCGTTTTAAAAAATGTTATTTAATTTTTTACTAAGAAAAATTGGCCGCTAAGATTTGATGAACGAACTCATTAAGAAAATATGGATAGGATAATTCCCAAATTTGGTCCAAATCAGTGAAGTATTTTTTGAGTTATCGGTTGGATACTTATATATATATATATATATATATATATATATATATATATATATATATATATATATATATATATATATATATATATATATATATATATATTAACTGACCATGGGAATGGGTTCCAGAGGCCCTAATTCGTGCTCATTTGAAGAAATTTTCCGAAAGTCTCACCATCGATACCTCTCTAATTTTCTTAATGAAAATTCACTAAAAAAAGAAAAAAAAAAAAGAAAAAAAAAAGAAAAAATAACCAAAAAAACATCAAAAAAAGAAATAAGAGAAGAAAAAAAAAAGAAAAAAAGAAAGCGAAAATAGTATAATGTATAAATAAGTTTAGATATTGTATATTTGTATATAGGTAGCATAATTCTGTCTTCTAGCTTATTAATACAAAATAATGTGTAGGTATTTGTATATATTTGTATATATAAAATAGCAAAAGTCTGATGAAATTACTGCTCCACGGTCACAATGCCTCCACCACCATCACCAAGTGCCAGAGTTGAAACTGAAATTGTAAGAGCTACTCATAGATGAAAGTGTATATATGTAACCACGCGTTTCAATTGGACAGGTCTTATACGTCCTAAGTTTTAAGCTTACTCTGTGTTCCCTGATTTATACTAGACATGTGTCGTATAGAATGTGTGATTTACATTTCTGTTGTGTATTGTAACTTGACTTCTAACATTAAAATGGAAAAAGAGATTCAGCGAAAATAAGTAGTGGAGGCAATTTATCTTTTAGTAGTGAACAAAATCTTTGAGATGACATGAAAGGTCATACAAAATATATAAGGAGAAGATAGTACCTAAAAAACCATATCTCTAAAGAGTTTATTCCAAGTGTGTATGTTGCAGTTCAGTTTTTGCTCTAAGAAGATCCCTAGATATACTTATAACTTCATTGGAAAATTTATATGTGTTCCATTCAGAGTGGGAGCTTTTAAATTTAGTTTACCTCTGTTCGTGAATGGGGCAAGAACTGCCTTATGAGGATTGACTTTAAGCCTTTCTGTCTTACACCAGTTCCTTACGAAATTAAGGGCTGTTTGTATTAGGCTGGATATTACACCATCATTTTGCCCTTTACTGTTGTGACAATATCAGCAGCGTATTGTTGCTCCGCTCAATGTAGTCAAAAGTTTATCAACAACGAGCAACCACAGCAGAGGCGATGGCACACACACACACACACACACACACACACACACACACACACACACACACACACACACACACACACACACACACACACACACAGATATATATATATATATATATATATATATATATATATATATATATATATATATATATATATATATATATATATATATATATATATAGCCCTTTCGATTGGTATGGAGAAAAAAACATAGACAGGCGGTGCATATGTTAATAAGTAAATAAACATATGAGAGCTGACCGTATTGCCACATCTTCAGTACAGCGCCACTCTAATTCGATGCCACTGTTAAGTAGTCATCTATTTATGTCATTCAACGGTTTAATAAAGACTCTCGGTGGTCTAGTGGTAAGTACGTGTGCCTCTGAATCGAATGGTACTGGGTTCTATTCCAGGGCTCTCCTTTCACTTTTTCAGTAATACTGTAACATTAACATTAACAGAGGTTAAGGTGTTGTGTTTGAGTAAGTTGATTGTCTGCACGTTTCGCCCTTCGGAGGTCGTTTAGCCGTCTGTCCCGTTCCCATGCGATGTTGGGCACGTTAAATAACCCTACCCTCCTTACAGAAAGGCAGGGGTTCGCAAAATTTCCTAGATAGTGTGGTGAAACTGCTTTCTGGTGTCGGTGATTGGCTATAGTCGTGGAAGTAGACCGAAATTAAAGAAACAAAAAAAAAACAAACAACGGTCTAATAGAAGCGCCATAAAATCAGAATGAAATTTAGCATTACTTCCATGATACTGAGCAAAAGTTTTAACACGTTTTCAATATTTGTCCAAAGATAATTATTGAAATATTAATATTAAGCAAACTGAAACATTGCATGTTATTCACCTCTTTTCTAATCACCGTCGTACTGAACAAAATGAGCTGGGCACTTGATATCGAACTTAGCTATACAGGCATAACCTATCCAAGACTACACACACACACAGATATATATATATATATATATATATATATATATATATATATATATATATATATATATATATATATATATATATATATATATATATATATATATATATATATCGCTCACTCCTCAACACTATAGAAGAAATTCTCTGAAAGGCAGGGTTTCAAACTATTTTTAAAAGTTATCAATTTCGAAATCACCCTGATGTCACCTTATCGACTTTAGTCTTTAGTTCCTGTATTATTAGGGTGATTTTCTGGTACATATGATATATTCATAAAAATAAAAAGCTAACTTATATTACGGTACCATAGCAATATATAATCAAGGCAAGGGTAAAATTTTATGGCTTATAAATAATGGACGGCAGGATCTTGAGCGACCCGCATTCACCAAACATTTCACAACACAGTTTTGCGCATTTTTACTTTTTTATAATTCGAAGAGTTGCCCTAGGAAATGATTCCATATGTTAATAGAGAAACAACAGATCCAAACTAAAATCTCCTCGAGTTGTGACAGCCTAGGACCTATTTTAAGTTCCGAAAGGGGTAACATAAGCTATTTACCCTATTGCTAACATAACTACAATGTGGACTCCAGCTGAGTGTATCGTCAAAGAAATTCACCGACTGCCTCTTCTCAAGGTATTGATCACATAAATAAATTTTATTAAGTTCCCACCTGAGGAGTACGGAGGCAAGAAAGTTGGGTTTACTAATATTGATAGAAAAACCAGAGTTGGAGAACCAACTATTCGGCTCCGAAAGGGCATGAGCCGTCAAAGCCTGCGAATCCACAAGCGTTCTGCTGGAGACGAGAGCTGTTGTATCATCAACATATAGAGTGGGATTTAACGAAGGCATGTCAGGTCAGTTCAGGTTATAGCAAGTTGTTCGTATGAACAACGCAAAGAAATATTCTCAGTACAGAACCCTAAAACACTTATACCTTTTTCAAGACAGTTTGATGTATA
The DNA here is from genome assembly GCA_964006375.1 of Tillus elongatus. Lineage (NCBI taxonomy): Eukaryota > Metazoa > Arthropoda > Insecta > Coleoptera > Cleridae > Tillus > Tillus elongatus. The sequence continues at coordinate 70,687,540 of OZ023265.1, forward strand.
GCGTTGAAACACGACAGAATTGCTATGAGACAACTTAACAGTGAAACCACCCCGACAGAACAGCCCCAATCGGGTGGTGGGCCTTACCTCTTACTCCTAATGCACATAATCTATCGAGCAGTATTTTGTGACTGACACAGTAAAAATCCCTACTTCGATCTCAGAAAACCCCATCTCGATGCCCGTGATTTGACAAAGCATGAAGAACTTCGCTCAAAAGATTACCCACGGTCTAACCTGTGGATTTTCCGGATGTGAACCCATGCTGATGTTGGCTTGATATGTAATATTTAAAAAAATATTTTAGACGACTAAACATGCAACGTTCAAACATTTTCGACAAACAAGGACTAATAGCTGGTTGCGTCACAACTCCACTAGACAAGATGCAAACTTGTACCCTTGCAATGAAAAACCTGAAAGTAAAAAACCTGCAAAGTGAGAATTCGTAAATGAAGATTAGGCAGGATATTATTCGTCAATTGTTGTTGCCTTATTTGGTGAAACCATTTAATGCTGAATACAGATAAAGGAACTTCTTATCTGAGAGCCTCGGTGGTCCAGGAGTAAGAACGTGTACCTCTGAACGGGAGGGTACTGTGTTCGATTTCCAGGGTTTTACTTTCACTTTTTCAGTACATACTGTAACATTAACATCCACCGAGGTTGTGGCATTATATTTGAGCAGCCTGAATGTCTTCACGTTCCTTTCTTCCGGGGGGCGTAAACCCGCCGGTCCCCTGTTCATGCGATATTGGGCACGTTAATTATTCCTGCCCTTCCTACAGAAAGGTAGGGGTGAGGTTAAACTGCTCCCTGGCGTTGTTGATTGGCCCTAGTCGCGGAAATAGGTTGATGTTAAAGTAGACAAAAAACTTCGTGTCTGACTTCACAAGTGATTGTTTTCTTCTCTCTAACCGGTTTAGGCTTTTTACGCCATCGTTAGACTGGAGAAAATTATTTTGATTTACACTCATTCATGCCAATATGTTGTGTGATGTGTGTCAATATTTAACGTAAAAATAATGTGAAATTATAACGATAATAACCATAAAAAAATATAATCATTTGAAATCTTTAGATGATTGAACCCCGGAGGAAGCTGATAATTTAGAATTAAATATTCACAATATTTTAAAAAATTAAAAATTTTGTTTTTATTACCACTTTTTGTGGACCTGGAATAAAAAGTACATTATTTTTAGAGGTTCATTATTAATATTTTTTCAATTTAGTAATAAAAGTGGCCTAATTCACTAGGCACCTTTTTATCAACGTTTCAAAATTAATCATTGGGTTTTTTCTTGCATCTGCCATGAAAAGACATGTAACTTTGAAGGAGTAAGATTTAAAAAATATATACCAGAAAAAAGTTAGACTGTCTTAAACCTACTTTTTAAATTTTTGTTAGTTTTTTCAGTAGGACATGGGCACTGTTCATGCTCTCACATATTCAATTGTATCCTTAATATGCCGGAAAAAGTATTTAAATTGTATTGGGATATAATTATTGTGACATACTTTTCTGTAATATGTATCTTTAGCACTGATCGCTTTTATTAGAAATATAAATTTATTTAAGCAGAGAATATATGTGTTAAACCGTATATTACTTTAATGTTATTAAGAATATAAATTAGGTACACAGAATGTCAACACAACCTTGGGTAATATTGACTATTATTCTACAAAATTGAAACACATATCTCACTTTGTTTGACATATGTATCTATCAATCCTTTAAACGTATAATTGGTCATTATAATGATTTATTATACAGTAAGAGCCAAAATACTTTGTTTATTGTAAAGAGGCAATAAAAAAATTAATACATATATATATATATATATATATATATATATATATATATATATATATATATATATATATATATATATATATATATATATATCAGTCACCAAAATTGATGACAGCGATCAAAACAGGAGGCTTTGGAGATATTTCGACAGTAGCTTGGTAATTGTCGAAATATAGCGTCGGAATATACAGCCACGAATATTTTGTGTTGAAAAAATTAATAAATATGGTTCCATAATTATCACGGTTCAACAATTATTTCATCAATTCAATGTTCTTTGTGCTTCGAGTGAAGTGTAATTTCATATTTCTGCGTAATTGGCAAAATAATGGGCCAGTTTAAAAAGACCATTTGGTAGAAGACCATTTGCATGAAATCCCGAAAAAGCTGGTGAGACAATTAATTCTTTGAGACCTAGTCGATCAGTAGGATGACACGCAGCAGCGTTAAATACATCTGCACTTAATAGTGCCGTATTAAGCTGTGTATGAGTTTTTTGGAGTTAAAAATAATTCACCAGATATCGCAAAACGTTCTTTTATGAGTGACTTAGCTCACTTTTCTTAATATTCCGTGGTGAATAAAGATAATTATCAACTCTGGGCTGCAGAAAACCCATGCGAAAGACTTCTATATTCGCCAAAAGTGACTCTTTGGTGTACCGTATGATCATCAAGAATTAGCAGCTCGTATTTTTTGAGAAAAACAGTCATAGTCAATTTTGAACGGTATACCTGCACATATTCTCCAGACATTTCTTACACCGAAAGCCTAAGAAGATGAATGAAACTACTTCGTTTGATCCATTGGCATCTAAATAGCTTGTAATTTTATTAGAAAAAAATATTTTGAGAGTTTGCAAATATAAACTTAAATAATGTTAGAATTATTATAATTTTCTTAACAATAAAAAAACCAATAATTGTTTATTAATTAGAAAATGAAGGAGATTAAAATTAACAGGTACCAGGTATGTCCCATAAATAAACAAACAGATCTTATAAATGCAGTACTTAAATTGAAAAAAAAAACGACAGGTGTGACAAAGTCAATTTAAAAATAAATTTATTAATCAGTTACACAATAATAAATTCGTTATTAAATTAAAAAAATAAATAAAAATTAATCCTGCTGGTGTACTGTGAGCACACTGTCGTAACCATGTAACTTGGAGAAAAAATTGCAGGGCTTGGCGATAAGCAGTCAAACTTTTATAAAAGGTTCCAAGAAATCTTCTATTTATTAATTGTTGTTGAGCTTACTTGGTGAAACTGTTGCATACTAAATTTGGAAGCAGATACTTCTTTTCTGGGTTTAAAAGCGCTTGTTTAAAAGTTTGAAGGAAGTTTCGCTTTTTACGGCATCTTAAGGCACGAAAAAATTGAATTTATTTATCAGAATTTATTACCACTATAAATACAAATCCGTTGCGATGTTAGGGTATTTTGATTTAAAAAACCTTCAAACATAAGACCAACATGACAGATGTAGTTTCTAAAATGACTATGTGATTAATGTCAATATTTAACTTTAACAAAATCAAGTTACAGCAATAATAACCATCAGACAATCATAACAATCAAAAATTAATTATCATATTTTTACATAAAATAAGGTATATAAATCCCCAACAAAATCAACAAATAAAATCCTACATTTCAAACATACAGTGTGGTACAGCCAAATGGAATAAATTATGCATCTGTAATTTCTGAACGTCACAACGTCTGGGTTAGACATATTTCAAGGTAAAAAGAACAGAACAAGGCTATACTCCAGACTTAATTTATTTAGTAAAAGCCCTACGCGTTTCGGCCCATATCTCAGGCCATCATCAGGCGCTTCCTGAAACATAACAAAAGGTGATTGTGTCAGAAACAAAGTTTCCGGTAGGTCGGCAAGTATCACACGACACAAGCAGTTACAAAAGTCTAAACAGAAACTAAAGTCAACGTTAACATGCTCTACAACAGTTACATTCATAAAATCAAAGCTAAAAGTTCAAATTTGAGAAGTTAAAAACATCAAAATGTCCAAAGCTTGGTCGGGACACCTTCAAGCAGCAAAAACAACAATGCAAAAGCAGTAAATATAGCAAAAAAAACCCCGGATAGAAACCCGTGTAAATTAAGCTTAAAAGTGCACTGATACACCAAAATCTAAGGTCTTTAAACAAAGGCTGCACAACCAGAGCAGAACTTTTAGAGAAAAACACTGAGTTAAACATATGATACCTACAAACAATAAAACCAAAATGGCTAAACATACTTACGTTCTGTTTTTTATAACAGGAACTGAACTTAACAATAAATCTATCATAGTGGCTGTTTTCATCTACTGTCGCTCTTGTTTCCCTGCACTATATGAGTGAAGGCACAATTAGAAGCATCAAAACCTCAAATCACAGCAACGGACACACGGAAATACAAATAAAAATTTCGCATTTGAAATGGAGGACAGTTAAAAGCCGAATATCAGATGTGAACGGGAAGGGAGCAAACAAATGAACTACGACTAAAGTGACAAGTGACACTGACATCTACCCGGCCGTGCCGAGCAGCACACAAGAAGTAACATTTCCGGGCTCCTCGACTCCACAGAATACTAAAGTTTTTCACTGCAGATGGCACTAGTTCAGTATATTTCTATAAATTGGCGGAAAGCTATTCTCACTGGCATTAGAAGCAGTTCTGGGAGAGCTCTAAGCACGAGAATTTCCGAACATCTCAGGAGCAGAACCAATGCTGATAACGTCACTTCAGTTTTTCGTTGCCACCTCAGAGAGGCTGGTCATGTCTTTGATTAAGAAAACAATGTTAAAATCCTTCACCCATCCACTCTTGAAACTGAGCAGTTCGTCCTTGAGGAGATGGAAATATACAGATACACCTACAACTTCAACAACACTGTTCTAAATGCTTGTAATACCAGTGAGAATAACTTTCCGCCAATTTATAGAAATATACTGAACTAGTCCCATCTGCATAGATATATTATGCTGTGGCTTTGAACTGAAAGTGTAGCATAATATAGTAGATATCAATTTAAGTGAAGTTTTAAGAGGAACTTTTAAAGTAATTTTTCTGGCATCTTGACCTTTTTGCGCCAAGAAACTTAGTATTTGTCTTGAACATACAAAAGATTTTGTTATCCGCACAAAATATTTTGCTCTTTGCAGTGGCACCCAAAAATGTTTCCCTTAAATACCTATAACTTTTTTTCTTGCACCCTATAGGTCGAAACTTTTGTATATATTTTCGCTTTTATGACATAAACCCGTGTACAAAATTTGGTTACCTTAACTTTGTTATTTCCGGAAATATAAGAGTTTTCAGAAAAAAAAAACAGAAAATTTTTCGGGAACAACTGGGCCGATTTTCCTGGCTACCGAACATACCCAACCCATTTGCGAAAGGGAGGTACCCACCAAATTTGATCGGCGAATTATTATTTGACTTATCGGTGTGATAACAATATATATATATATATATATATATATATATATATATATATATATATATATATATATATATATATATAATAAATTAACCCCGGACATGAGTTTGAGGGGTCCTAGTTCGCGCAAATTTTCGCACTTTTACAGAATTCAAAAGTACCAAAAAAAATTAAAAAAACACTTCAACGTCAACGTAAATGATGTTCATGCCTTAGACGTCTTGGCAGCATCCAAATCGTAAATAAAAATGTCTTTTGATGTTAATCGATCTCTGTGGTGTGCCGACTTAACCGCAATCGTTATTCCTCTTCTTAAATCGCATGGTTTATTTTGACAATCACAGGCTGACTCATAAGTCGTTGGTGATACACATTTTTTTTAATAGAACACCCCTTATCTTATTGCATTTTTGTATTTTCCATCGAATTATAATACATGTTTGTAAGGTAAGAAAATTATATCTTTCATCGTTTTTGAGTTTTTTCAATTGTTTCGCAACTTTTCACGTTTTTGACACATATCACAAATTGTAATACGGCGTTTTTACCAATAGATAGCGGAGGCCCATGAAAATCACGCATTCAGAGCACTTTTTGTCTCTATTACTCGTTGAAAAAATCGAGCTGAAGTTGAAAAGCTTTCGCGGAAATGTTTTAGTGTTTCCGTAGAGATCAATTTTTTAAAGATTTTTCTGATATGTTGGTAATTAATAATAAATGTTTTGCAAGTTATTGTAAAAAAAAAGTTGTTGAATTTTTGTGAAAAATATAATTTGGTGTAACATTTTTTTTTTTTTTTTTGTTCCCTCAGGGCTCGTCCGCGGCCTTGCCGCCCCGATAGCACCGCAACCCTTGGTTGATTGTGCATTTGGTGTAACATTACTGAAGGCAACTTCTGTAAAAAAAATATGAATTTTTGTTAAAGAAATTTTTGCAAATTTTCATAAAAACATTTTTCTCATTTTTGGTCCTAAAGCTGTTTTTAATAATTATATATTGGCAGGTGCGTAAATGGCTTCAAGAGGTTCGTTAGCCAGGAAAATTGGACCAGTTTTTTCTGTAATGTTTAAATTTATTTTTGCAAAATGTTTGTACTTTGTGGAACAACAAATCTCTTTTAATCAAATATGGTACATTGTTAGTTTATAGGTTATACTGCCGGCCAAATGTCCTTTTAGTGAATTTTCTTGAAAAAATTCACTAATGAGGAGATCTCGACTTTTGTATTTTGAAAAAGTTTCTTCAAATGAGCGCTAATTAAGCCCTCCAGAACACATATCCGGGGTCAGTTTCAATTTTTATATGTTTTTATATATATATATATATATATATATATATATATATATATATATATATATATATATATATATATATATATATATATATATATATATATATATATATATATATATATATATATATATGTACAACTCAAAAAATAATCGGTGGATTTTGATTAAATTTGGTGAATAAATTTCCTTTGCAAATGGCTTGGATAAGTTCGTTAGCCAGGAAAATCTGCCCAGGTTTTCGCAAAAAAAATTGTGTTTTCTTTCGAAAAAAATTTATATCTCCGGAATTAATAAAGTCAGAGCAACGAAATTCTATGTATGTATGCAGATTTATGTCGCTATACGTAAGTTACCTACCAAAATTTAGCTATGTAGGTCGAAAGACAAAAAAGTTATAGGCATGTAAAGAAAAATAAATTGGGGTTTTCCTAAAAACGTCAAAGTTGCGATTTAAAACGTCAAAATCATTTAGGCAAATAACTTGAATCTAATACGGGCTATGGAAATCAAATGTCTCAAGAAGGATGTTTTACAAACCCTGAAGTCTTAGTTTCAACCGCCATTGTCCTTGATTTTACTAAAATGTTTCCAGAAAATTCATTTCAAATAGACCCTTCTCTGATGCTTGGCAGTAGTCTTAGCTATAGAGTTTATCGTTTAATGGTATATAATTTTTGTCGAATTTTCGTACAAAATCAATAAAGCTCAATATATCCGTTATTATACAAGATATGAAAAAATTTTGTATATATTAATTATAAGGTGTCTTGAGCTACATCTTAAAAAATATTTCTACAATCACAGGCTGGCCCATAAGTCGTTGGTGATACAAATTTTCTTTTTTTTTTTCAATCAAACACGCCTTATGTTATTGCAGCAAGTGCGTTACGGTAGCGAATTTTGATCAAATGCTTCATATTTGAATAGCCCAATTTGCTATTAACCTATAAGGTTTACCAAGAAACGTGTTTTTTCGGGAACACTTTAAGTTTACTTTTGGAAATTTTTGTACATTTTCACACAATAAAGTTATTTTTATAAAACATGGCACATTGTTTTTACTATATAGGTTATACTGCTAACCAAAATTGATGCCCGCTTTCTTAAAAAGAAAATACACATATTTGCAATAAAGAAATTTTTATGAAAATTCACTACCATAACGCACTTGCCGCGTCCAGAGTTTTTATTAAAACAAGACACATTTACAATTAAAAATAAATTGACGAAAATTCGCTACCATAACGCACTTGTTGCGTCCAGACTTTTTATATTGTGTTGTAGCGAAGCGATGAGTTTTTTTTTACTTTTAATTTTTACAATAAATTTGAAAACCATAGAGTTTTTGAAAAGAGAATGGGGAGATTTTTTAAATGAGATATTATAAGCCCTGCTTAAAGAAGGTTGAACGTGGGGATACTGTTTTCACGTTGCAGGATGTCATTTTTAATCTAAAGTCTCTGTGTTTCGGCCTTTTTATTGAATTTTCTTTAAGAAAATTCGCCAATAGGGAGGTAACGATGGTGATACTTTCGGAAACATTTTTGATATGAGCGCGAATTAGGCGCCTAGAACCCATATCCAAGATCCGTTAATATATATATATATATATATATATATATATATATATATATATATATATATATATATATATATATATATATATATATATATATATATATATATATATATACCCGAGCAATAACTCAAAACATTCTCAACTGATTTGAACGAACCTTGGCACAAGCCTTCACTTCATCACAATCGCTGACGAGTTCGTCAGTCAGCTATAACAAACATACTTTTCAAAAATATTGTTGAATTGTTGAATGCGCTATATTTTAGATAGTGGTAAATTTACTGGAAGGAAATTTTACATGTGGGTAGAAATGAGGTGAATAAACCTTTCTTGTCAAATTTGAGTAATTTGGTTCATAAAATATTGAGTTTTTTCCAAGTTAAAAATAAAATGTGCAATACATGAATTGAAACAACTTACGAGGGTCAAGTATGATGCCAGACCAAGGCAGAGTAGTTACCTGCCAGGCCAAAATTGATACATATACCACAAGAATACATCATAATACAACGATAACGTTCATACCCGAACTGTGGCGGTCCCACCCTAATGACCGCCTTCGGGTATATTCGGATGCGCGGATTTGTAGGAGAAAATAAGGAAGTTTTATATCAGCCACTTGAAGTAAAAACCAGATGGGATAAGGTGTTTTGTTTATTCATTATGATTTGGCAGTTGTTTTGAGGTTATTGATTGTATATTGCTTTTAAAATTGGAAACTATAGAATAGTTTGACCTTTCTGTTTTGAGGTTAAGTAGTAGACGATGGTCATTGAAATATATATATATATATATATATATATATATATATATATATATATATATATATATATATATATATATATATATATATATATATATATATATATATAACAACTTGTACCTATAGTATGATTTTAAAATTAGAAACTAGAGAATATTAACATGTTTTGCCTGTTTGACAGTTCTGTTTGAGGTTACATAGTAAATGATTGTGTGCAAATGAAAGAATAAGCTAATATCTGTTGATTAATTGTTCAAGCAGGTAAGTTGTTTGAAGAACGAATTGATTTCTTGGGTATGAATTAAGTTTCCCTCTGATAAGCTTTTGTGACTTTCCTAAAATTTGTAATATAAGTTTCTTTTAAAGAGACACAATACCTAGATTCACCAAATTTTAATTTTCTAGTGTCATAGAGAATCGGCATTCAAAGATTTTTTCTCAAAAGGAGCTAGAATACAAGATTTGATTTTCATTCATTCAAAATAGAATATAAAGAGAGAAATTCTTCAGATGAGCTTGTATTAAGACCTCTAAACCAAATCTTCGACGTCTGTTTAAATTAAAAGTATTACTTTGACTAATATGTCGCAATAATAGTGTTAAATTCTTATAAAAATTAACTATTGTAACGCCCTTGCTGCGTTCAGAAGTTTTTTTAAATAAATATGCATAATAACAGAGATACTGAATTTATTCCATTTGGACGTTCCACATTCTAAAACACTTATGGGTGTACCCTCGTAATAAGATGAGCTGATTTTTAAGGTAGGTGTGGCCACATTGTAAACGGATGAAACAAACAAGGCAACCAGAAGTCTCAAAACACCAGATCAATCAAAATGCAACAGGTATGGGCGCGGAACCAAAAGGTTACGAGAAGTTCTAGATCAAGTTTTAAGAAATCTTTATTGACGAAATAATAAGTTTGATTGCTGCCGGACTAGACGTTAATGACAAGCAATTAACAGGTCTGGACAAACATTATAGTGTTGTAATCTACTAATATAGAGTGTCAGATAATGGCATTCAAATAATACATTTTATAATGTTATCAACATCTCAAATAATCAATGCATGCCAATATATAATTTGCATTCTAATGCAGCGATACTAAAGTGCTTAAAAATGCAAATGTAATTTTGTTCAATCAGCGAAATAAGTACCTTTTAAATTATTTTATGACAGTAAAGGTCGAATTTTACTAACGTCAAAAAAACATCAACTAATTTCAGTTTTTCGTTGAAATTTTTATTAAACCTAAAGCAATTATGGATATTTTTTACAAAAAAACGTACAAAAAGTTATAGTGCATCATCCATTTTGGTTACTAGCTTTTCTTTGGTACAATTGGTGATTATGTACAGTTTATTTAAAAACTTAATTATAGTCTGGTTATACACGGCGGAGATGATTGCTATCATAGAAGCCCTGAAATATATTCTATCAATCCAACACACTACGTTTGTTATCTTATCAGATAGCAAAGGTTGCATAGGAAAGTTAGAACACCTTTATACCACCAAATCAACTAACTACATCTTAAAAGCTATCAATGATTTCCTTGTGGAAATTTCAAAACAATCAAAACGCATAACTTTCTGCTGGATCAAGGGTCATTGCGGACTTAAAGATAATGAATGTGTGGACAGCTTGGCAAAATTTGCTATCGAATACGGGGAAGAAGGACCTTATTTATGTCCGTCAACCATATTGACATCTACGCGAAGAAAATGTACTTTTAAAAGTGGCAGAAACATTATAAAGCAGATCGAGTTGGTAAATTCTACAAACAGCTTCAGGCAGACTTACAGAGAACGCCATGGTTCTACAACACCGATTTAAAAAAAGAATGGATCCGCATTATCTGTAGACTCACATTTAACCATTTGCTAATTCCAGCCTATCTAAACAAAATCAACCTAAGAACGAGTCCTTTGTGTGAGTGTGGTGATCTGGGCGATTCAGAACATATGTTGCTGCAATGTCCCTTGAATCTTTCCAAGATAGATGCCTATGTAAGTCATATCTATAAAATGAAAATAGTGCAACTACCATTCAATTTAATGAATTTACTACAGGGAAGAAACTTAAACATATAGAAATTGGTAATAGACCTTATAAAAGAAATTAGAATAAAAATATAAAATCGTCTGCATCGTATTAGAAATAACAAATAATAATGTGTAATGTATATGCGTTTATAATGTTAAAATATTAAATTGAACTCCTTCTGTCTACCCCACTGTGATTATACCTGTAAATCCGTGGTCCGTCTTGTGTGTCTAGAAGTGGCCATGACAGACCCCTTGGTCCAAGTGTGCCCGTTTATAATCCCTAGTAAATAGATTTAAAAAAAGTGTAAACAGCTCAAAAAAAAGAATATCCATCATATTTAAAACAAACAAAAACACAGAAGTATAGTATAAAAATATATAAAAAGTATCACAACATGTAAACTAATATCTCTGTTACATATGTATGTATATATGTGTATATATGTATATATCAAAAGAAAAGTAGCATACAGATGTGATCCAAACCAAGAAGCCGGAAAAAATGTGCGAATGGTCTGACGACCGCAGCCATGAAAGAAGACAACACACACACACACACACACACACACACACACACACACACACACACACACACACACACACGCACGCACGCACGCGCGCGCGCGCGCGTCTGGTACTAAAATTTAGGCAGTGATTGATAGGAAGGGAAACAGTCTAAGATAGCGATTTCATAGGAAGCTACAATTCTTGTTATAGGGTTGTGATATCTTCTATTTATTTTCTTTAAGTTTTCATCAACAGAATTTGGATAGCTTGATTCTGGTAACAAATACATAATTAAGTTCGACCATTTTATTTCATTTACTATTTATTGCATATTAAATTAAAACTAGCAGGAACGCAAGACCAGCAAGGCGAAATTCGCAATAAAGTGCATGAAAAATATTAAAAAGTATATGGAATTTTTTTAAGACAACCCGTTGTTATTTACGGGTGCAAAAACGAAAAATATAGCTGTATTACCTTCACATCGTCAATACATGTGAAAGTATGGCATCGGCTACAACAATTTCAACATTTCTTGTTCGCTTAAGTGTCGTAAAAAGTTTAAAAACATATCGAAAACCTGATTTCAAAACGATTTTTTTTTGGTTTGTCCATCTGCCGATCTGTCGGTCTGTCGGTTTGTCAGTCGGTCGCTCTGTCGGTCTGTCAGTCTGTAGCTCTGTCTGTTTGGAGCCAGGATAACTTTATAACGAATTGAGATATCGTCTTCAAATTTGGTATAGAGTTGGCACCCGACAAACAAGCGGTTCGGATTGTTTTTGGGTAAAATAGCTCTAGGGGGATGAATGAGGGTAATTTAGTGAAAATTTATATTTTGCCTTAAAACTTGAGTAATATAACATTTTAGGGTTTGTTTAAAACTTTCAATTTCATCAAAAATCTGGTATTGTGTGCTGAGATTAAATTAGGAATTGCTGAAACGGTGCAAAAAGTCTCAAAACATATAGAAAATTTCATCCTGGAACGAATTTTTTTTTGTATGTCGGTCGACCGGTCTGTCGACCTGTAGTTTGTTTGTTAGTATGCGCAATAACTTTCGACCAAATTTAAATATCATCTTAAAATCTGGCATCCAGTTGGCACTTCACAAATGAAAGCTTCTGCCCAGTTTCACAAAGCTCGATTAAATATTGAGCGGCCGGTTAGTTAATCATGGCTTTAGACAACCAATCACAAACTATGATTCGGGTTATTGCTATGACCACCAAATATTTTGAAACTGTTATTGGTTGTCTGAAGCCTTGATTAACTAACCGGCCGTTAAATGTTTAATCGAGTTTTGTGAAGCCGGGCATTCGAGTTGCTTTTAAGTAAGATCGCTTCAGGGAGTAGGGGATAAATGAGTGGTGATTTGGCAAAAATGTACATTTTTTCGTAAAAACTCGAATAATATAACGTTTCAGAAGTTTATGGGTACAGAAATACGAACATTTTTTTTGTGGACAAGTTATAGACCCTGAATTCATTTCATGAGACAGTTTTTCTTCTATCATATCGTCAATACGTATGGCATCGGCGACAAAAATTTCAATTATTTTTTTTAACTTCAACGTCGTAAAAAGTGACAAAACATATAGAAAACACGATTTGGAAACGAAATTGTTTTGTGTCTGTCGTTCTGTCGCTCTGTATGTCTGTCTGTTTGTAGCCACGATAACTTTAGAAGGAATTGAGAGATCGTCTTCAAATGTGGTATGGTATGGCAGCACCCAACAAACGAACGGTTCGGATTTTTTTGGGTAAAATCGCTCCAGGCTTTAGGGGATGAATGGGCGATAAAATAGTGAAAGTTGACATGTTTTACTATAACTTTAGTAATACAACGTTTTAGGCTTTGTTTATTAGAAAAGTTTCCATTTTATCAGACATTTTAAAAGATGCTTCACTGATTTGGACCAAATTTGGGTGTTACCCTTATTTTGTTAATGGCTTGGATGAGTTCGTTCATCAGATCTTAACGCCCAGGTTTTCTTAACAAAAATTTTAAAAATATTATTTAAAACGCAATATCTCTCAAATTCTTTAAGTGATTGAAACTAAAATCTACAACTTAAAAGAACAGATAGGCGTGGTTGTGTGTCAATTTTGAAGACTCTTGATCAAAAAAAAAAAATTCGAAATTGATATTAAAATAATCCTTGACATCACTTCAGATTCTTTAATGTAATATCTACAATGTTGGACAAAGAAAGATGACGTTACCTGTACTGCTATGCTATTTAAATAAGTGGTAGATAAAAATCAACACAATGGAAGCTACGTTGCAAGATGTTAGAATGTAAAACATTGTGAAATGTACGACAGGGACGCTATCTCGGTGCGGAACCAGATAGTATGTCGTCACGACAGCTCTGGTTAACACAAAATGGTATAGATAGAGACAACTAACAATTTTGTAAATTGTCAGCTCTGGCCCATTTCTTTCCTAATACTGGGACAATGTTTGCGTTCAAAAGCGCAAAATTTTAGCATGCGACTGCAAGTGGATATCAAACTGGTTGACGTTAGACGACAAGTTGCTTGCAAGCTTAACAAGTGCACTATTTCTACAACTGACTTTTAACTAACCCAGCATATTTAAAACATGGATACAAATATTGATTATAAATATCGGAAGATGGTTATAAATGAAAATTGTGAGTTAATGACTTAAAATAATGCAATTTTGAGTAAAATAGAAAATCAGTATGCCAGTAAGTCATATTCTAAGAGCAGTCTTAACACTTGGTTTTTAATGTCCCTTAATTGAGCCACGAAAACAGAAACCCATAGAAATTATTATTATTGTATAACGGGGGGAAATAACTAATACATTATGTAGGAATAGTAACAGTATTCGCATTTTTTATAGTATGTCTCCGTGCGGAAGACAACATTTGTTAGGTTAGTTGTGATAAATTTCGTACCACGAGCGTGAATGTTCTTTGCAAGTATGAAAACCTGCTTACAAAATGAGAACGGTACTGATAGATAAGTTACTAGAGCCATCATTTTTATTATCGATGATTTCGCAGGTTACTTGGTCAATATTTTTTTCATAAATACTTACCAGTTTAAAGCGTATTTCTGTATTCTTCATGTTTTATGTTTCAAACAGATACAGTCTCCCGCTTACAATTAGACATTCCTACGTTTGTTAGCAGTCCAAACCTATCGAGCTTACTTTACAAGCTTCTTGCTTGCGGTCGAGCGGATATCAGTGTAAACTTGGATAAAATCTACGTTTATACACTCGCGCATTGCGTAATCGCCGCGAAACCTATTCCTTTTGGTTTATTTAAAATAATATCGTAAAATTGTTTTTTTTTAATTAGATTTTATAAATGTACTTTACTACTTTTTGTGTGTATGCAGTTAGATACGATAAAAATGTCTTGTCTACTTTTTTAAGTTTGTGTTACCCCAATGTTAATTAAGGGTGCCCCTTTATTATACTTGCTTAGCTTGTACATATATGTGTAATATAAAAATAAAGAAGAAGTGAAACAGCAGGTGAATTTATTTACTTTGGTTCTGTATTCGATATTATCTAAGAAAGGCCACGAAGTGGAATGTAATTTGGGTAAATTTACAGTTCACCTCACGCAGGGTTTTTAGATTTTTTTCCAGAAAAGTGCTTAGAACCCTTCTTGGATGCACAATCTACAAGGCAGATTTGTTTGCAAACGACCCCCAGAAAAGTTAAGGGACCAATAATGAATAGGGGTGCTGGGCGGGTAGGAAATATGAGCGGAAAAGGCTAAAAACCCATTTAGTCGGACTTTGAAAAGATGCGTTTTTCACATTTTGTAGCAATAACTCCTTTAAACCCTGTCTACCCCGCATAACGCCCATATTCTCCCAGGTCCAGTAACTTTCTTGGGAGTCGCTCCCAAGAAATTTGTCTTGTGCTTTACGCTTTGAAGGTAGTTGTATGCATGCACAAGGGGAAGGAGAACCCCGCCTGCTTTTGGTTGAGGGCACAGAAATACCACCCCCCCCCCCGCCCTGGGGGTTATTCTTTCCCTTCTGCATGCATACAATCACCCACAATGCATGAAACACGGGATTTCTTTGATCTTCAGCTTTCGGGTGTACTTTTGTTGAGTATATTTCCTGTTTATCAATTATTTTGTTTGAGTTTTATATCCAAAGGACTGTCTAAATATTTATGTTAGAGATCATGTTTTTGATTGCCCCCCTTTGCCCTATTTTTTACTGTTCCTAATTAAATAAAGTAATGTTTTAACTTTTAATATAAGACTAAACCATTCCAATATATTATTCTTATGAAAATTCTCTACCATAACGCACTCGCTGCGTCCCGAACATTTTTGTGTTTACAGAAAATATGCTGTATAGAATGTTGTCAAAGTTTTAGTGTTCATCTATTGACTTCAGATTTCCAGACGTTACCCAGGGTTATCAATTATATATATTGTCTGGTAGAAAAGCCTTTTTAGTTCCAAATTTCTTTGATCAAGCATAATCTGTGACTTTTCTGGATTGATATCAAGACAACATTTGTTGTTGTTCGCGATTATTTTGACTGCGGATAATTATCCATTAGCCCATTGTCCGAGTAATTTTCCGGTCGAGCGTTACGTCATGCACTTCCGTATTTTTCTATACAATATTTCATCGTGGCTCCAACCATTATGTCGTTTTTATTATTACCATTATTATTATTTTTAATATAATTAACTAGGCTAAGCACAACAATATTCTTACCATTTAACATATTCATTCGTTTTTTTTTTCTTTTCTTCTTTTTTTTTCTTTCCTTTTTTCTTTCTTTTTCTTTTTCTAATTGGTCTTTTTTCCTTTTTTTCAGTTTTTTTTTTAATTTAGTTTCTTTTTCAATCAGTCGGGAATGCACGGGAACATGAATTCCTAGGGACCCTTCAAAGCTCACAAGACACACACAGACTGGGCCACGGTTTGAATAAGGGTATACACAAATGGGAGATACAAAGCATCTTACAACTAAGCTTTACAAATGTTTCTTTACAATATTTACTTAAATGACTAACAAATGATTAGTACACATATACGGTTCACATCGTAAACCAAATTATTGTTAATGTATATAGTATTTCTTACCTCTCAAATATATATATATATATATATATATATATATATATATATATATATATATATATATATATATATATATATATATATATATATATATATATATATTTATTTATATCCATACATATATACTTCAAGACAACATTTTTCCGAAATTCTAATTAACGTTTCGAGTGCGGAATTTATATACAAAGATTATACGTGATTAAAGGAATGTGAAATTAAAAAAAGCTCTTCTACCAGAGAATATATTTAATTGATAACCCTGGATAACGCCTGCACTTGGCACCACAAGTCAAATATTTTCTAGAATATCAGTATATTTCTCTTTATTAAGAACTACTAGAATACACATGGATTAAACCAACAACAATTTGAGAATCATTTATTGAAGCAGTATTTCATGAATTAAGTACAAATTATCCAAGCATATTTGAGAGCTAAATTGTGCCAAGTGTATTTTTCCCAATAAAAATAAAAATATTTCATCCATATCAACAATTATCAGCACAATCTTACCCAGCAAATAAGCTAGACTGAAAAAGGAAACAAGATAAAATACCTCACGCACGCAGAATTAATTCAGTGAATAAATACTCTAATTATATACTTCAAAAAGCTTTTCGCTACAATCTACCATTTGGGATTAATATATTCTGGCTCTGCAGTACCGAATTACATACATGATTAAAGGTGCGGTAAAAAAAACATCAAAAAGTGTTCGTCATTCGGCAATTTCGAATGGATTTCAAATATTTTGATAATTTATTTTTTGGAAAGTAATTTAGGTGTACAAGATAATGACTGATCCTTTTTTTGCAGGTAATTATTATGTTTTAAATCCATTGCAATATAGTAGATGTTAGCAAATTTTACGTAAACTAGGCTAGATCTAATTATTTTTATTAGATGTACTCGAGTGATAATATTCTGTTGCGGGTATTTGAGAAGTGAAGATTTTTGGTAGGTAAGCTTCCATCATTTAGAACGTTAGTGTAAGCACATTATGTAATTTTCTACTAATTTTGATTCTCGGAACACATTGTTAACACTGAAATAAAGTCAGCTAGTAACAACAAAGGAATAGCACATAAATTATCTAATTAATTCACACATGTCTTGCATAAGTTTTAGGATTAATATAGCAGAGGTGCTGATGCATGCACCAGCCACGTTTAGAGAAAATTTCATATTTTGTAGGTCAGGTTTAGTAGAGACAAGTAACATTTATGTGTAAATCTCATTAGCTATAGGTATTGACAGTGGAACTTAATTGGGAAATGAATTATGTTCGCAAATTTTAAAAAGCGCAATGGCATTTTGATTTAAGGTTACGGATTTATACACTAAATGCCCCCCTATCTAAAAACTAGCAAAAGCTAAATGAATGGGGTCAGTTTGATAAATACTACCTTACACCGAATATTTGTAGAAACGTATGCCCTTCTAGCCAACTATGCTCTTATGACCTGATTTATAAATGTAGTAATTTTTTTTAATTGCGTTAAATTATAAGTATTTTCAAATATCTAATGAACATAAATTACGCAAGGAACGGTTCTACGAACTAACCTGCCTTAAACATAAAAACCCCCTTTTCGTCATCCTATCCAACGATAGTTAACAATGACGAAATTATGCGGGTAAGACGACTTATTAACATAAATCGCATATGTAAATTTCCACTCCTAGATAATCACGGCAGGATTCATGCCCAATTCCTGTGGCACTTTGAACACTAAATATAGTCCTCAGTAGGTGAGCTTTGAGAACGTTCGTCAGAATCTGGCTTTTTAATGTCCCGTTGAGCCGGCAGGTCGAGTTTTTAGTTATTTACTGTTTTATTTTCTGTGGCTTCTTTTTCTCGTTTTTGCACTTTCACACTTTAAATTTTTCAACCTGTTCTTTTTGCTTTGGAGCGATCAGGACTGGGAATAACATGACCTAACTTTAGACTCGCTAAGCCCTAGAGAAACTTCCACCATCTTCCAAGCAGAAATCCTCGCTCTAAATCTTTGTACACAAAAGTGCTTACAAAAAAGAGTCATACATGGAGAACTGGAACTTTCAATGGTAATGCTCCGAATGACGTGTGATCGATTCCAGCCATAGAGCAAAGATCGGTTGTTTCTTATAGCTTTTTATGTAACTGACTAGTTTGAATTTAACTTATTGCTTGTGACTCCATAAGAGTGTTGTTCATATTTGTGGGACCCCAGTCCCGTTTTAAGTTTTTCAATCTTAAATTGTACCTTTCAATAGAAATGTTTTATAACTCCTGACTAGTGTCAGGTCAGGTCATTAGTATGTCAGTTTAAATATTGCATGGCCGTTAGGGCTACTCTGTATTTAACATTTAGCTTTGCTGGACTTTGTATTCTTTCTGTAGTTGCAGTGTTAGTCACTCGCATGGTAGACTTACCAGAAACATAGTTTTCTGACAACCACCTTTTTACATTCTAGGTCTAAACCCCTGAAGATGGCACGATAATGTGTTGAAATGCGTAAGGTTTTAGGAATAAATCAGTTTGTCTGGTAGTAAAAGCCTTTAATTTCCTTTAATGATGTCAAACCCAGACGTTATGACGTTGAGAAATAATAAGAAATAGAGAGACCTACATCCTCTCAGACAGGCAGGCAGAAGTAAAGACTCTAAAATCCTTCAAAACTGAGTCTAAACTGACCTACGACTGTAACAAATCCTTGAAGCAACTGACTACGAAGAACAAAGTAACTTTAATATGGGTACCAGGGAATGAAGAGATTGTGGGAAATGAGGAAGCATGTAGCCTTGCAAAAACGATAGCAACACTATTCTATGTTTCAGAACTGTATTGTGGACTAAAAAGAAAACATATACGAAATGAACTTGATACTTAAAAGAGGAACCAAATGCTGTCATACTGGAGAAATACGCCAAACTAAAGGCAGGCAAAATAGTTTATCACCATATCAACAGAAAAGCCTGAACTGTTTCTTGAATTGAACACAAACGACTTGAGAATAATCACAAAACTTTTCACAGGTCACTCTCCGGTAAGGTATCTTCTACAGGTACTGCACTGAAGCAGCAGAAACAACAGAACACTTGCTATGTGACTGTACTACTCAGTTCTGCAAAAGGCTTAAATATATGGGGGTGATTTCAACACTCCAATAATAGGTTAAATAGCCCCAAAAAACTTATTTATTTATTTATTTATTGAATGCATGCCCAACAGGTTAATCTCATTAATAGGGCGCCAAACAAAAATAACAATATGTAACACGATGAACAAAAATTACTGCCAAAAACAAAACTAAAATACTGTGCAAAACATCACAAGCCAGAAATCACACAAAACAGTACATGTAATGGCCCTAATCGACAAAGTAAGATATAGCCACCCTAAGAATAACCGCAGCCTTATCCGAATACAAGTTTGCAATGTCCTTAAAGTCAGAGTCATTGTATACACAGGTGATGTCATATACAAGTCCTTGGTATTGGAGGTTTAAACACTCTTACCACTCTAGATGCATCCAGTGGAACTGAGAAATTTAATTGCATCAATAAGTCCGGACAACTTTACCATAAAACAAGTTATGCAGGAATATCACAGATGCAACCTTACTACGCGAATAGAAACTGGGTACGCCAGCTTGCATCAGCAATTGGCCAAGATCGCATCCTCTCTGTGGGCAGGGACCAGATTCCCTATATACAAAGTGTCTTAAAAACTTACGCTGAACATCTTCTAGAGCACCAATCTGAACATTATAAAAGGGATCAAAAACCAAGCTACAATATCCAGGCCTCGATCGAATGTAAGCAAAATAGAGAACTTTCAAACTATCCAAATTGGAAAGGATAGTAGACTATATATATAAAAAATTTGAACATTTTGGGAAACTATTAGAAAAAAAAGTCTTGTACAAAACACTCATCGGGGTCGCAGAGCCGAGAGGTCAAAGACCCAGACGATTCATTAAACAATATACATCTGCTGTTTTCTTTGCTTTTCGAGTTCTGAATTTTCCTCTAGCTGTATCCTCGCTGAGGTACTGGCAGCAACTAACACTTGCTAGAATTTTTCGTCCTTTTTTTGGTTTTTGGTCTATCATATTTTGGAATGGCCGTATTTTCCATGGATATATCCTTCTTTCAGTTTCATCTCATTCTTTATCACGGCACTAGTGCTATTTCTTAAGGAGTTTCTTGTTTCAGCCATGATCGAGAAATTCCATGCTTTCTTGAGTTCCGCTACAGACAGGGTGCTCCAAGTATTTTGTCTAAATCTAATCAGACCAAGGACGCTCCTAGTCGTTTTTATGAATTGCATTCGAACCAGGACCCTGAATAATTTCACGATATAAGCCAGAAATATTTATTTTTATTATTAACAAATGTGGAGAAGTTGTCGTCATAATTGATGAAAAAGAGACTTCTCTTCTAAGACAAAATTCTCAAAAGGTCTCTTTGTAAAGTATCGGGATCTCTTGCCGCTAAATCGATTTCTTGTAGTAGACAATTTGCCATTTCCGTTATTTCGGCTGCATCGCAATTTGATTCACTATGAATATGGGAAGCATAAGGCTGAATTCCGCATCTTCCAAATCCTTGCATGGCGTTTCCAGCAGCATTTAGATATGCCTTATTAAAAACTCGCCGAATGTTTTCACCGCTACTGTTTGACATGGATTACTGACAACAAACGGATCACATCTTTGTAAAAACAGATGTTTTCAGGCGCTCAAAAGAGACCCGTCCAAAGGCTTAATCCGATGTCTTGTAAGATGTAGGAAGCCATAACAATTCCATTTTCTCCGCAAAAAATATTGCTTAAAAGGTTTCTTACTGAAATGCAGCGAATTTTTCAGGATACTGAAGTGAAATTGCTGCCTGGCGTCGGTGATTGGCCATAGTCGTGGAAAGAGACCGATGTTTAAGAAAAAAATGTGTTGCATAAATAAGGTTTTGCTTGTGTATGAAACACACACAATTTAGTTACAGATGTACTTTGTCAAGCAAATGTGAAAAGAGAACTTATTATTTTTAAGCAGAATTAGAAGTTTATTAAGAAGTTCCGTATGACAGACCCATTAAAATGCTGTAGAGGTATCTAGCATTGCATGGATTGTAAAATTGTCAAAAGCAGAATTCCAAAGATCAGCTACGTATGTGACAATATCATCCAAGGATCTGTTTTGGTGCAAGCCATAATGGCAATCAATTGGAGTATTCGATTTTCAATGTATATTAGTACAGACGTAGAGACTATTTCCATGACTTTATAATGAGACCTTCTTGTGTAGCTTTGAATATAATTATTAGAATAAAAACCGGACTGTGAATGGTGTAATAATTGCTATAATAAATGCGAATTTGTGTCATCGGTAGACATTTATTAAAAAAACAAAGTTAGTAACGTGATGCAGATTAGATTACGTTTCTTAGGAAACATGTACGTTAGGTATGAAGTAACGCCTCTAAATAATCATTAGATATAGTGTGAAATAAATATGAGAATAATGTAAATGAGCCCCTTTGGACACATCATAACCGATATAGTATTATAATACCATACCATTAATGTAGTATAATTATATCATGCAATTGTATTGTGATGACCCAGGATATGCCACCTTAGTTCTGCCACTTAGGGGGTACTCTCGAGAAATTACTCTGATGATTGATCGTGAGAATTCCATAAGCACAGTTTGAATATAACATCTCTGAGAACTAAATAATCTCTGCGTCCTTTTACACACTACACTGTGCACGAAAACTGTTACATAAATATCTCTCCCACATCTATAATTACGGAACACGTTTACTTGCCTGTTATGAATAATGGTATGATATTTAAAATTAAAATTTTAAATTTATTATGTTTTCGTAAGAAAAAAATTAAATGATGAAAACAGCATTATAATAAATTTTATATCTTTTATTTATATCAAAGTGCCTTTAATATAGTAGCCCAAGAGGTGAGAAAAAAACCATACAAAATAGGGACAAAGAGATGACGATTTGTATGATAATAAGGTCAAAGCTCACAAAACGCTTCTACACAATCCCAGTCAAGAAAATCGTCAAGCATTCAACGACGCAAGAAACAGCTATGTCCGCATCAAAAACCACATCAAAAACAAAGTCCTCTCAAGCTCCAACGGCGGCAAACCCTTCTGGACTCTTGCTAAGTCTATTGGGAATAATTTCTGCAAGAGCACGTTCCCACCTCTTGTCTCAGGCGATGAAATTGTTTCTACCGCCCTGGGCAAGGCTGAACTTTTTACTTCGTTGTTCGCCGGAAATTCTACTCTCAACCCACCTCCAAATGTTCAACCACCAACAGTCCCCAATGTCGCGCATAAAATGACTGATATCATTTTCAAAACTAAAAAGGTACGAAAGATGCTCTCTTCTCTTAATACCAGGAAAGCCTCTGGCCTTGACGAGATCCCAGCAATTGTTCTCAAAAAATGCGCACCAGAACTTGCTCCTGTCCTGACTCGTCTGTTTCAGATATCTTACAATAAAGGCATATTCCCTAGTAACTGGAAAACTGCTCGAGTACAACCCATCCCCAAGAAAGGATCCAAAGCGCTTCCTAGCAACTACAGGCCTATTTCTCTCCTTTCAGTCATCTCTAAAGTGATGGAAAAGTATATAAACACCGAACTACTAAAATTCCTTGAAAAACACAGTCTAATCCACGACAGGCAGTATGGATTCCGTCAGCGCAGATCGACTGCCGACCTCCTTTCCTTTGTCACCCATTCTTGGAACAAGTCTATGGAACAACACGGTGAATCCCAGATTGTTGCTCTAGACATATCCAAAGCATTCGACCAGGTCTGGCACGCAGCGCTGTTTAATAAACTTCCGGCCTATGGCCTACCACCAAAACTTTGTACCTGGACAGCAAATTTCCTCTCCAACAGGAGCATATCTGTTGTTGTGGATGGCCATTCCTCTAAACTGTATCCAATTAATGCAGGAGTTCCTCAAGGTTCAGCTTTAGCCCCTACTTTGTTTCTTCTTCACATCAATGACCTCCTCTCTAGCACATCCAACCCAGTTCACAGTTACGCGGACGACAGCACCCTCCACTCAAATATACAATATTCTAAGCCTGTCTCTTTAGCCCAATTAGATGAGGATCGCAGACTCATGGAGGGTTCTGTCTCCGTAGACCTCCAAAAAATATTAGACTGGGGAAGTAGAAATCTTGTACAATTCAACCCCACCAAAACTAAGTCTTGCTTTCTTTCTCACAAGAGATACAGCAGCCCTAGACCCATCACAATGAACAACCAAGTTATTCAAAGTAATGAGTCCTTTTCTCTTGTTGGCATTTCTGTGGATCGAAATCTTAATTGGCACCAACATGTTACATCAATTGCAGAAGCGGCTGCTAAGAAATTGGGTTTCCTCTTCCGGGCTCGCAAATACTTTTCACCAACTAATCTCTATACCTTATACACTTCACAAATAAGGCCAAACCTCGAATACTGCTCCCACATCTGGGGTGCAGCTGCCGCTTCTACACTCGCTATCCTGGATTCCATTCAAAAGAGAGCTATACGTCTCATTGGTGACCCTACCCTCACCCAAAGGCTTCCATCCCTTGCCCACCGACGTGCCGTTGGTGACCTCTCTCTCTTTTATAGATATCTGCACGGGCACTGCTCAGAGGAGCTTTCCTCCATAATTCCCCCACCTGCTGCCCCCTGCAGATCTACCAGGGGAACAGAGCGAATGCATCCTTTTAATGTCCAGGTCACCAGACATAGAACATCTTGTTATGCCCGCTATTTTGTCCCGAGGACTTCCAAGTTGTGGAATTCCTTGCCGGCACATGTTTTTCCTTCTCCTCCGAACCTCCAAACCTTCAAGTCCAGAATTAACAAGCTGCCTCTTTCCTCCTTGTCAACACCCACGGTACGATAGTATTTAGGCTGTAAGCCCTCGTGGTGTGTTGTTGACATTAAAAAAAAAAAATAATAATAAAAATCTTAGATTTATCAGTTTTGTTAAATGTTTAAAAGCATTTAAATTGTACTTGCCAAATAGTATTTCCTCAAAGAAAAGACACTGCAAGTGCGTTGGTTAAAAGAATTGGTATATTACTATATGACATAAATCCAGATTGACTGACGTATTCAGTTGCTTTCGGTTACTTCCGGTTTCACCGGAAATGTCTGCAAATTTTGATTTTTTAATTGAACCTCCCATATTTTTTGGTTATATTTGATAGATAATGATATTCTGATGACAATGACACCTCATATGTCAACTTTTGATATTTTCGCTTAAAAAATAATAATATTTTAATTGTCAATATAGAGTGTTATGACTATGTTAAAACCATTATCTTTTAATCAACGAGTCATGGAAAATATATTTGGTCATCTAATGGTTTTTGTCTCTTTTTCTGGCGGGTTAAAAGATCTCCAAATCGTATTTTTAATCCTAGGTCAATTTTTTTTCAAATGGAACGAGGGTGGCTTATTAGCATATTCGGCAAAAGTATTTTTTACGAGTAATTTGATACCACACATGGTATTTCGAGTTAAATCGTCGTTATAAACCACCTAATAATTTTATATGATTACAACATTCGAATATGCCATAAGCGTAATGGCATTTGTAATAAGTAGGCCTGGAAATAACAATTTGACTCTATTGCCAAATATCAATAAATTGTTGTTTCCAGGCCTAGTTGTTACAAATGCCATTACGCTTATCAATCATATGAAATTAAAATAGACGGCTATAACCGCAATGTACCCCGAAATACCTTCTGTGTGGTAGCAAATGATTCATAAAAAAATGTTTTTGCCGAATATGCTAACGGCCACCTTCGTTCTATTTGAAAAAATTAAGTTGTGATTAAAAATACGATTTGGCGATCTATTAACCTGTCAAGAAAAGAGAAAAAAATATTAGATGATCAAATTTATTTTTCCGTGAACCCTTGATTAGCAAGTAATGGTTTCAACACAGTCATGACACTCTTGATTGAAATTTAAAATATTATTTTCTTTTAAGCTAAAATATCAAAAAGTTCGGGACGCAGCAAGTGCGTTATGGTAGTGAATTTTCATAAAAATGTTTTTAATAGCAAATATGTGTGTTTTTTTTTCAGAAAGCAGGCATAAAATTTGACTACCAGTATAACATATATAGTAAAAACAATGTGCAATGTTTCATCAAAATAACTTTATTGTTTGAAAACGTACAAAAATTTCCGAAAGTAAAATTAAAGTGTAACCGAAAAAATCCGTTTCTTGGTCAACCTTATAGGTTAATAGCAAATTGAGCTTTTCAAATATGAAGCATTTAATCAAAATTCGCTACCATAACGCACCTGCTGCGTCCAGAATTTTTTTACTTACAAACATGTATTATATTTCGATGGAAAATGCAAAAACATAAGCGTTTTCGACTACAAAAAAAAATTTGTATCACCAACGACTTATGGGCCACCCTGTGATTGTAGTAATATTTTCTTAAGATGTAGCTCAAGACACCCTATAATTAATGTATACAATTTTTTCATATCTTGTAGAATAACGGATATATTGAGCTTTATTGATTTTCTACGAACCTTCGACAAAAGTTATATACCATTAAACGATAAACTCTATAGCTAAGACTACTGCCAAGCATCATAGAAAGAGTCTATTTGAAATGAATTTTCTGGAAACATTTTAGTAAAATGAAGGAAAATTACGGTTGAAACTAAGACTTCCAGGTTTTGTAAAACATTCTTCTTGAGACATTTTCCTTCCATAGCCCGTATTAGATTCAAGTTCTTTGCCTAAATGTTGCGAATGTTGACGTTTTAAATTGTCACTTTGACGTTTTGAGGAAAACCCCAATTTATTTTTCTTTAAATGCCCATAACTGTTTTGTCTTTTGACCTATAGCGCTAAATTTTGGTACGTAAGTTACCTATAGCGATATAAAACGTTGTGCTAAATTTGGTTGCCCTTAATTTGTAATTTCCGGTTATATGAATTTTTTTCTAAAGAAACCAAAAAAATTTCCGGGAAAACCTCGGCCGATTTTCCTGGCTAACGAACTTGTCCAAGCCACTTACAAAAGGAAGGCATTTACCAAAGTTTGTTAAAATCGGCCCATTATTTTTTGAGTTATCGGTGTGACACACACACACACACACACACACACACACACACACACCCACAGAGATATATATATATATATATATATATATATATATATATATATATATATATATATATATATATATAAACATATAAAAACCGAAACTGACTCCGGATATGTTTTCTAGGGGGCCTAATTAGCGCTCAATTGAAGAAATTTTTTCAAAATTCAAAAGTCTGGATCTCCTCATTAGTTAATTTTTTTTAAAGAAAATTCACTACAAGTTGACATATGAGGTGTCAATGTATTCAGAATATCACTTTCCATCAAATCAACCAAAAAAATACCGGAGGTCCTATTTAAAAATCAAAATTTTCAGACATTCCTGGTGAAACCGCAAGTGACCGAAAACAACTTAATACGTCAGTAAATCTGGATTGATATCATCACTAACATACAAAATTTCAATTTTTAGCTCAAAAATTAAAAAGTTATTAGGGTGAGCCACTTCTGAAAAACACCCGGTATATATATATATTATAACGGTGTATGTATTAAACCTGTATTTTTAAATTTATTAAAATTCACTTTTGTCTCATTGGGGATTCAGGCACTATTCAAATTTGTTGTCGATGGTGACAAATAAAAATGTATATTAAACAACCTATTTCTTATTTTTTGAAAAATAAAGAATGATGAGCTTATTAATATCTGGACAAATGTAATGAATTTAAATTTCTCAAAATACTGAATATAATAAAACACTAAATGAACTATGAATACAATAAAAGATATGGGAATGAAGATGCGAACACTTAAACAATAAATCCATCTAAAAATGATTAACTATTATTCTAATTATAAATATCTTACTTGTCTCTAACTTAATAGTGGAACTTAATATTCCTTTGGATTTAAAAGTGGATGTTTTGTTTCGGTATTCTTCCTGTGTTATGTAAAACTATAAAATTTACTGTTTATGATGTCTGGACTAATTTATTTAAATTTTTGTGAATATCTCACCAGGATTTTTTCTTGATACTTCTGATGGATAATATCTAAATTTTTCTGTCGTTATTTACACCCTCTGCCGAATCAGTTGTCTTCTAATTATCTGTTGATAGTGATGCTTTTTTTTTCTAGTGATGTAATATACTCTCTTATATCCCTTTCAGGGTGATGTTCACAAATTTTCCTCTATTAATTTCTCCAGCTACTTTCTGACAACTTGTCATTCCCCTCTCCTCAGTTGATCCTCTTTTTACTACTAATATCAGACTTATCGTTATGCATACATAGTTAGTTCAAATGTTAAAAAGCTTTGTTCTTACTTCGTCCTTATAGGTATGGGAAATTACATCTGAAAACTAAATACTAAATTTTCTTTATTTTGTCACATCTAAAAGCTCACAAATTTAATTCTTTGCTCATGTTTCAAATTTTCAACTGATTCCATGTGTGCGTAGTTTAAAATTTGAATTATTGTTACATGTCGTGTACCCACAGACTCCACCTCAACAAGATATAATTCCCCTTACATCCACTTTAATTGTTTCATATTTTCTATTTGTTTTTGCTGGTACTAAAAATGAATATATATATATATATATATATATATATATATATATATATATATATATATATATATATATATATATATATATATATTCTTAAAATACTACCTACAGACTTGGAGACTACTTCTCTGGCTTTACTGTTGGTTTTCGTTTTTGTCGGTGAAGGACGTAGCCAGCGCGTAAGCTAACTGGAGCAAGTGGCCCTTACGAATTCTGGATGTTCTACGATGTTCTTCAACGTTTCTGTGACTATAGTTTCGCTCCTTGACAGCATTCTCAGACAGATAAAAATTGAGTTAGTACGAAATCATGACAACTGCAAATAAAGATCTGTTGCTATGTTATGATATGATGTTTTGATCAAAAAATTTTATCAAATTGAAAATAAAATGAAACACAGATGACAGATGAGGCTTTCAAAATGTCTATGAGACGTATGTCAATATTTAACATAAAAATAGAACTAGCCTATAATAACTAATTAAATAAGTCAAAGAAAATAAATTTAACTATTTTTTCAAAAAAAGTTGTAATAAGATAATGAGTTGATATATGTCGATATTTTCGTTGTATAGGGACTGCTTTTATACTGTTAATGTTTAGTTATTTTATTGTTGTAACTGTTATCATAGTTATTATAGGCTAGTTCTATTTTTATGTTAAATATTGACATACATCACATAGACATTATGAAAGCCTCATCTGTCATCTGTGTTTCAATTTATTTTCAATTTGATAATTTTTTTTGTTCAAAACATCATATCATAACATAGCAACAGATCTTTATTTGCAGTTGTCATGATTTCGTACTAATTCAATTTTTATCTTTCTGAGAATGCTGCCAAGCAGCGAAACTATAGTCACAGAAACGTTGAAGAACATCATAGAACATCCAGAGTTCGTAAGGGCCACTTGCTCCAGTTAGCTTACGCGCTGGCTACGTCCTTCACCTACAAAAACGAAAACCAACAGTGAAGCCAGAGAAGTAGTCTCCAAGTCTGTATGTAGTTTGGACAAGTTTGGCCAAGTAAGGGCAACAACAACAATGAATATTCTTAAAAATTTTGGGATAGCCGTCAGTTGCAATAAAAATTCTTTATTAATTTCCGAGCTTTCGGATAATTATTTCCATTATCAAGGATATAACGCGAGATTTACTTGCACCAATTATTAACTTACAAACACGACAAAAACCTTTTTGAAAATTTGACTTCAGTCCACGAACATTAGAACGCATTGAGATATCGTCTTCAAATTCGGTATACTGTTAGCACCCAAAAAAAAACGAACGGTTCGGATTATTTTTGTGTAATATCGCTCTAGGGGGTAGGGGGATGATTTGGTGAAAATTAACATTCTTGCGTTCAACTTTAAGTAATATAAAGTTATAGGGTTTGTTTATTAGAAAACTTTCAATTTCATCAAACATCTGGTATTCTGTGCTGATATTAAATTTGGGGTTGAATGTACGTGGGTGGCACATCGACGCCAGAAATTAAGAAACGCTGTTATGCTAAAACGGTGCAAAAGTCTCAAAACATAAGAAAACTTGATTAAGGAACAAAATTTTTTTTGTCTGTCTTTCGGTCTCTTGGTAAGCGCATTAAATTTCGAACAAATTGAGATATTGTTTTCAAATTTAGTATCCTGTTAGCACACGACAAGTGAACGCTTGTTTTTGAGCGGGATCTTTTGAAGAGGTAGGGGACAAATGAGGGGTGATTTGGTGAAAATTGACATTTTTTCGTTAAACCCGAGTAATATAATGTTTCACAAGTTTATGTGCATAGTAATACGAATATTTTCTTTGTAGTCAAGTCTTAAATTAATTTCATGGGAATGTCTTTCTAAGGAGAGTAGATTATCACAGCTATGTAGAAGTTATGAATCAATTTGCAGCACTATTTTTAAATGTTACGCTGATTGTCGTAGAAAAAATTTACGACGAATCAATAGATGGCGACCTTAGAATTTTGAAAAAATGTCTACAAATAAGCGCAAAGTAGGACCCCAGGGACCATTATCGGTGTCAGTTTTAATGATTATATGCCTGTAGCTATATATATATATATATATATATATATATATATATATATATATATATATATATATATATATATATATATATATATATATATATATATATATATATATATGATATGTGTGTGTATAAATGTATGTACCGCACTGATAACTAAAACAGTAATAGGCCGATCTTGATGAAATTTGGCAGGTACTTTCCTTGTGTAACTGCTTTGAAGAAGTTCGTTAGCTAGTTAAATCGAACCAGTTCTTCCAGAGAATGTTTGGCTTTCTTTCAGTAAATTTTTATATCTCCGAAATTAACGAAACTATGGCAACCAAATTTGATACGTAAATTTCTATTATATACCAAAATTTTCAAATTATAACTAGGTAAAAAGAAAAAAAGCCATAGACATTTAAAGAAAGAAAAATTGTGTCACGGAAGGGGGCACAAGACCAAAACATTTGTGCGTTAAAGTAAACCTATTAAATACTATAGACAAATAATAGGTTTTCTTGGCGTATATATATGGTGTTTCATAAGTATGTTAAACAATTTAAGTGGCATAATATTACGATACTTTTGAAAAAACGTTCATATAAACAAGTTGCATAATCTACGAGATACAGGGTGTTGAAAATTGAGAAAAATATGTTGTCTTTTCGTGATAACTCTTTTTCACGAAACTTCAGCGACAGTGCTTTGTGAATGATTAGATTTGACATAAGCATTAGTAATTTGAATAATAAACAAAAGCACAGCCTACTCAATGTAATTAAATCGGTTTGCTGAGTTTGCAAGAGCAGTTATTTAAATTTTGCAAATCAAATTTGCCATGATATATTGGCAGATAGGAAGAATTGTCAGGAGCTGATTTTTGTTACGCATTAAATTCTCAATTGAAAAATATAACTTGATTTTTTTTAACAGGTACACACTATTATTTTTTAGTTCAAAATCTTGAGGTGATTACCCATATCTGCGCCACTGGTCATCTGAGCAGCTTGATAATACCGGGCTTTCAAACTACTTATTACAGGTATCCTGTGTACCAAGTTTGGTAAAAATAGCTGTAGCTGCAAAGGAGTTATGATGAAAATACGATATATTTGAAAAAAAATTAACATTCTGTATCTCCTAAACTACGCAACTTAGGACAAATATTTATATAAACATTCTTACTCAAAATTACCCCTCTGAAATTTTTTAACGTACCTATGAAACAGCCAATTTAATTTCTGTAAAAAATTTCCTTAGTTCATTTCTATGAAAATTGGATGTCATATAACGCACTTGCTTGCATCAAGACTTTTTTTATAATAGCTTTACTTGCAAAAAGCAAAATTTATTCTGTAGAAAAAAAATGTAGCGTGATGTATAAAATAATAGATCCAAAAATCTATTTTTTGAAGTGTTGTTTTATCTCCAGCAGATTAGGTACTTTTAAAAATTTCACTGTGTTAAACCTCCAGTCCTAGAATAAAATAATACTGAATAGGTTGAACCGTTTTTATACATTTGTAGTAACTTTTTATGTACAATTAATCTACAGTGTACGTTACTTATTCAAATATGTACAAATTGAACAGTGTTTTTACATATTTTATTTAGGTAAACATTGTAGCTGTTTGCCAGAAATTATATGAAGAGACATCTGTCGAACTATACTAGAACTAGATATAAACAGGATTTAGAATTACCTGCTTAAAGTGATTGTTCTGGTAATTTTTTGTGTTATGTGGAACTACATTGCATTTTGAAACACCTTTGTGGCGCCATCTCGTTATATTCAAGTCCGTTTCCATGTATTCTTCACTTAACACTAAATTTAAAATAGTCAATAAATGCTGATACTACAGATTTCTATTATTTATCTGTTTGTAAAACTAAATATTCGCTGGGTCTTGTTCTGTTGCTGCAATGGCAACGGTTTGTTCTCTGCAGGAGAAAGTGAATATAGGAACTAGACTTTGTTTTTAGTTGGTAGATTGTTCTGTAGATGTCACTGTTCTTAAACACACAACTAATCGTTACTATAGATTTTATTAGTTGTACGATCTGTCACGGGATAATTTTTAAAATACGGAAGGGAGAGAAATGAGCAAAACTATTTAAAGTAGGTATGTATCACATTTTAAAAAAAACTTTATTTTCTTTATAAAATTTCCGTATTAACCTTTCTATCTTTTCAAGGTTCAAAAATTTTAAAAAAAAATACTACAACGTGTCTCTTATAATAATTATTATTGACCACACCATCGGCTTTGTTTAACACAAAGAGTTTATATTTAGAATGCCATTTATCATAAATCATTACCTTTAAAAGCTTTTAATCAAATAATCAAACAAAAAATTTGAAAAGCATCGAAAATTTAATAAAAATTAGTACCTGGCTATTAAACTTATATCAAGAATACGATCACAATATGATAGAAGACTCCCATACCTTACCATCACTATAAGAATAATTATTAACATATGTTCCCTGGAGATTCTCACCATGTGTTTGATAATCTAGTACTGTATTGTGAAAATATGTGTCAGTCTTGATTGAAGGGATTAGCAATATTCGATACTAACCAAATATTGGACTTGTAAACATTCGACTCGTAGACACGCTCTGCTTTAGCGAGTCCGTGATGGTATCAGATTAATTATTTAGTTATCTTAGTTTATTTCGTTCATGATATGGGAAAAAACCAAGTCTGTACCTACTTACAATAAGTTCATTTTTTATGGATTCTCATGTTCCGCGAACGATGAGTAAGCTATATTGATATTATTATTATTATTATTATTATTGACTGCAGCCTGAAGGGTTTTCACACTCCCTCGAAGGGGAACATTCACTTGTCCCAAGTATCTCAGATGGCAAAGGGAATGAGCTCACATGTAGCCCTTTGCATGTTATCGGGCCCTAAACGACAACGGGACACATCTTCATTTTTTTTGGAATCTCCGCACGGTGAGGGCATTTGTAAGTCTTACCGTCTTCTTTATAACCTTATAAAGATGCTCTCCAAGGACCAGTCTCTTAATATTCTCCCAAAGATTTTCAGCAACCACCCCGACATGACTATTGGAATGGCTCGGACACTATCTGCCCTCGATTGTCTCCTTACTGGTATCTCCAGGTTTCTGTACTTAATGATCTCATTGTACTTTATCTCTAGATTATTAGGATTCGGAATGGCGACATCATCAGCCTCACTTGGTTGCAGGACTTATCGACTATTATTTTATCTGGCCTGTTGTGGACAAACCGTTGGTCTGTGAGGACGGTCTGATCCCAGTGCAACCTGTATCCTGAGTCCTCTAGAACAGGCTCAGGAGTGTATCTATAGTAGGGAACCTTACTAAGATTTAAAAGTCCCAGTTTCAGAGCCAGTTCTTGATTAAGTATTTTCGCCCTCTCTTTATACTGTGTTGCCGCAAACACTTGGCATCCTCCGGTGACGTGCTGTAGAGTCTCTGATGACTGACACCCAAATCTGCATTTGTCATCGTGGACCGAATTACCTCCAACTATGTACTTCAGGTAGTGGCCTGTTAGGATGACCTGGTTTTGTATGGCCAGCAAAAACCCCTCTGTCTCTGGAAACATCTGTCCGGATACCAACCGATCGTTCGACACCAATTTGTTGACATGTACCTGGGAGGTCTTATTCAGATGTCGCCCATGAAGAGGCTTCTGCATCCAAGATTGCAGCTTGTCCTGATCAGTCCGATGGTGGCTTTGTATTTCACTTAATTGTAGCGGTGTTGAATCATCTGCTTCGTATGTGGTACGGTGCAGTTCAGAAGTAAGCGCCTGCTGATGGAAATATGTACCCAGGTTCACAATCTGCTGGTCCAACTGTTTACCAATATCCAACACTCCTCTTCTACCTTGGTGTCTAGGTATGGTTACTCGCTCGATAGCACTACGTGGGTGATGCTTTTTGGATTTTGTTAGGAGTGTTCGCACCTTCCGTTCCAGATTTTCGATGACCGTTTTACTCCAGTTCACAATCCCAAATGAGTAGCTAAGTGCAGAACATGCACATGTATTCAGAGCTTTAGTCAGATTCTTGCTGTTAAGATGTGATCGCACCATCTGCTTTACTCGTTTCATAAATTCATTTGTCAGGTCGTTCTTCATTACCGAGTAGTTTATTTTCCTCGCTGTATTCCCAGGTATTTATGCCACTCTTCTACATCCACTGAGGCAATTTGTTGACCATTTTACATTTCATATACACTTGGTTATAACTTCCCTCTGACTACACATAAGGTACGACATTTGTCAAGTCCAAACTGCAAGTCAATATCTGTGGAAAACCCTTCCACGATTTTAAGGAGTTGTTTTAGGTGGCTCTTTGTGGAGACTATCAACATAAGATCATCCATATAGAGCAGATTATTTAGCATGATTTGCTCCCTGCCATCTATTTTTATACCGAAGCCATATCTGATAGAGTTTGATGGTGGATACAATGCGACGCAGAACCACAATCGGCTTCGGGAGTCGCCTTGAAATATGCTCTTTTAATTGGTATCGTGCTGATTACGATGTTATTACCGATTGGTTGTTAAAGGAACCACAGGATATAAGTATCGATCTTACAGATCATCAGCACACTTATAAGCCATTCGTGTGGAACAGAATCAAATGCCTTTTTGTAATTTACGTATGCACCAAAGATATTTCTTCGTCCATTGTAAGCTTAATTGCACACAACGGAATTCATTATTAGCTGTTCTTTGCATCCCATAAATCTTTGGCACACCCTTCAATTTAATTAATTTAATGCCGGCTCGCAATTATGTTGCTTCGTTTGCAGTGCGCATATATACGTTTCTCAAAGCAGGATGTGATCAACTTATATAGGGTCGGAAGACAAGTTATTGTCTGTATCTTCCGGGGACTGCGGAACACTGCTGGTCCTTTGGCAGAAGATTGATATCACTTTGTGTAAAAAAAAAACAATGGCATCTGCTGTGGGTCAAGTATAGCATCATTTTGTAACACCGCCAATACATGTGTTCACCCAAATTTCGCAGCCAAAAGTTTTGGATGCCACCAGGCCGGGTTGCCTTTCAATTATGAAGCTCTATAATAACTTCGGAAACTTCATCTGTGGTAAACGGCTCATGATAAATCTGTTCATAACTCTGACAACCTCGGTTTTCTTCGTTAACCCAGCTGGCGCCAATATGCAGGAAGATGGTATGGCTAGTTGACTTTTCCAGAACTATTCAATTTTTCTTTATTTGGAGAAGTATCGGTGGCTGCATTCGTAGCTGAATTAACCTGGCGGTTGAAAGTCCTTTCAGAGCGTTCAAACATTGTATTGCGGCACTGTTTCTCTCTTTATATCTCCTCAAGAGTTCTGCGTACAGAAAGCGTCTGTTTTAAGGTGTCCAAATATTGTTGTGCAGTGTGGTTGACTCGTGCTGAGTGCTGTCGAACTCGGCCTCTTATTTGCTCTATTGGTTTCTTCAATTTTCTTGTGTGTACGTCCCTCATGTAGTGCGTCAGTGGCCCAGTTTCTTTTCGAAGTGTTTCCACTCTGCTTATCAAGCTTTTTTTCCACGGGGACACCCTTTGACGCGAGTTGGTGATTGGGAGTTTGACCAGAAATCTCAATGCCTAGAATTTTAATTGCTGCACACTAAATCGGCGTTTGTATGTGCTCCAGTGTGTTGATCTCTAGAAATTGCGATGGAAAAATTATTATTTTGAAAAGTTTCAAAATAATTGCCAGCTTTCTAGGTGATCTTAGCCTAGGCAGTGGCGGCCTACTAAGTCTACCCCGCGATTGCACGTCTCATTTCAGTGGAAAATTGGCAATTAGTTTCTTATTTTCTTGAGTACCCTCGATGTGATCTTCTTGATCAGTATGTACAGGTTGCAGATTACTACCACCAAACAGCATCTCGTTATTTTCCGTAACCGTTATGTTAGTAATTTCCCATTCAACTTTCTGTTCGATGGTATTCAGTCTCGTTTGTGAAATAAGGTTATCCCTAAGTATGGCACGATACTGATCAGCTACTCTCTGTTGAGTCATCTGTATGTTTGGGTACATTCTGAGAAATTTGGTGTGAAGTTGTTGCCTATGTTCGGTCGTCTGTTGTCATAGTTGTGTTCTCTTTAGTAAATGCGTATAATTCTTTCATTCATATTCATAATCCATTCCATCCCCCGTCTTGGTAATCCCACCTGGGTGAGCCCTGGCTAATTTTCTTGCGCAGGATCCTTAATGCGTGGAGCTGTCGGTCTTACTTGACTCCTCTGCTGTTGATTTGGGGCTGTAATTTCTCGCATTACAGAGGTCCGCCTCATCAGCACCCTGCCACCGACGTCCCGCATGCTCTCATGTCCAGCGCCGGCTCCAGACATGCCCTGGCGAACCCCAGGTAGCGTCATTTTTGCGAGGCTTTGGTTTTGCTCCATTCCCATGGGTGTGCCACAAATTAACCCTGGTGGCCCAGGCATGGACGGGGAAAGGAAATATGGTTAAGGAAAAAGAGGTTTAATAGGACAGCAGACAGCTGGCGTCGCTGACTGTACCGTCTACGTCGTTGCGAGTAGCGGTGAGCATAGCAGTACACACAATGGTCAGACAGTCATGTGACCCTAGCCAGGGACCCTCAGAGGGTGCTACCGTCCGGGACAGACGGACGCTGATTTTTTAACGTTGTTATTACTCCACCTCCTCCCCCTTACTCACCCAGGCTTGGGACCGGCAATGGCCGAGTTTTATTTATTATTTTTTATTTATTATTATTATTAAAATAATAATAATAATTATTATTATACCAAATATTCAGCTCTATGATCTTTTAGGTTTGGTAGTTATATTGGTTTTTAATTTTAAAATACTAAAGTTTTATATGTAAGATCAAATGAACTACAAAAAAGACACAGCTTTATAATTTTAATAAAAACAAGATAATGCTGAAATGCTGCCTATAGTTAATGAAACATAGTACAGAAAACTTAGCAAATTGACGAACTATGTATGGTTCGTAACAGGCTTGCAGAAGGTAATATAATAATTTTTAATTTTATTTTATAAAATTCATGTAGAATGCTAACCACTGTAAAATCCTTGTCCTATTTTCTGAACAAATTTAAATCAAAAGGCGTTTCAGAGGCAGACAAATAAGGTCTAACTTATAATTGGTAGTCAATTTCGCTAAATGAAATCATTTCAAAATGGCGATAATGTAGGTCTGAAGAAAGATTTTAGAAACTCTTCTGGAGAGAGACAGACGAAAGCCTTGCTGAGAGAGTCATTCAGCCAACGAGCAAAACCACTGCTTAAGCTAAGCACGAGAGAAATAAAACTTTTGACAGACCTGATAGCTCGTCACTGTCAAATGAAAAAACACCTTTACACAATGAGGCTCAACTAAGGCCATATATGTGAAGGATGTGGAGGGAAAAAAACCTTCTACACATTGCAGGGCATTTGCAAGAGTACGGCGCAAGTTACTAGTGGCTGAAAAAGAGAACTAAGTAACGTCACTACATGATGATATTAGACTTCGTAAGGGCTGGTTATCGTCTCACTAACAAAGTTAGCGTCATCAGAGAATGAAAACTGTTAAAATCTTAACTACTCAACATTATATTTAGAACCTAGGAGGTTCAGGGGTGAGAACGCGTGCCTCTGAACCGAAGGGTACTGGGTTCGATCCCAGCGTACTCCTTTCACTTTTTCAGTACAAACTGTAACATTAACATCAACCGAGGTTCTGGAAATGTATTTGAGCAAGTTGAATGTCTGCATGTTCCGCCCTTCGGAGGGGGCGTAAAGCTGTCGGTCCCGTGTTCATGCGATGTTGGGCACGTTAAAGATCCCTACCATCCTTACAGAAAGGCAGGGGTTTGGCAAAATTCTCAGGATAGTGAGGTGAAACTGCTCCCTGGCGACGGTGATCGGCCATAGTCGCGGAAATAGGTTGACGTTAAAGAAACAAAAACACACACACAACAGTATATTTATATTAGGTGTCTGGTACATAGCGACCCCGTAAAGAGACAAGGATCACAAGCAAAGTCTCCACGTTTATGTTTTAATTTAATTGCAGGAAATTCTTTTAACAAATCCCGTTACGGCTGTTATTACTGAATTTTGGCAACTATTTTATATCGAAAACAGTGCGAACAGTAAACTAGTTGTCAGTGGCGGATCTTGGTTTAGGCAAACTTTGTTGTTTATGGCCTTAAATATATAGACACTCTCGTAGGCGTCTAATTTCACTAGTTGTCTAACATTTTTGATAATCTTTATGTTTTCTTTATCTATGTGGTGATTATTATAACAAATATGTTGCGTAACGCATGGCATTTGGTTTCAGTGGTTCTTCTGGTATGCCCAACGTATTTAAGAGTAAAATCTTTACAACTTATCTCATAGATACATGATTTTCGGTGGCTTTGTCCTTATCTTTTAAATTGCCTAACACATTTTTAAAATTATTTTTGCCAAAAAAAGTAGGTTGTAAATCAGCTTTTTACAAATTTTTTTTTACAAAAATTCACCTTTGAGGAGATCCTGACATTTGAATTTTGAAAACGTTTCTTGAAAGGGCGCAAACTAGGCCCCTTAGGACACATATCCCAGGTCAGTTTTAAAAAATTCGCTATTGGGAACCACTATTTTTGAATTTGGAAAATATTCCTTCAAAGGGGCGCGGATTAGGCCTCCCTATAAACCATATCCCTGGTTAGTTTCAGTTTTTATCTGTTTACATATATCCAGGGTGACTAATTTTTACGGTAAATCTTAATATATCCGTTATTATACAAGATACGAGAAAAAAATGTGTACGTTACGTTTACGGGTGCCTTGAGCTGCATGTTATAAAATTATCTTGACGATCACAGGTTGGCCCATAAGCCGTTGGTGATAAACATTTTCTGTTTTTTTTTCACTCCCCTTATAGTATTTCATTTTTACATTTTTCATCGAATTAAAATGCATATTTGTAGAAAAAGAAATTGATAGCGTTCATCATTTTTGAGTTATTTCAATTGTTTTGCAAAATAGGAGGAGGTTCTATGTTCATCTGTATGTATATTTTTTTATGTATCTCCTCCGATATTTTCGTCAATTGTGGATCGAAAAAATAGTTTTTGTTTGAAATGTGCTACTCCCGAGGTGGTCCCATTGTGATCAAGTCGGGATCTTATGATGGAACCCCAGAGAAAGAGATGGAAATCCTTAATAATTATTTTTTTATGTATGTTCGCCGATATTTTCTACATTTGTGGGTTACCCCTGAGGTGGTCCTATTTTCACCAAGACAGGATCACATAATGGGATCTCAGGAAAATCGAGGGAAGTCCGCAAAAAAAATTATCTATGTTCCCTGATACATTTTCATGAATTAAGGATCAATTAAAAATATATTTTTTGTTTGAAATGGTATACTGCTGAGGTGGTCTCGTTTTCACCAATCTAGGATCTAATGATGGGACCTCAGGGAAATCGAGGAAATTCGTCCAAAAATTTTTTTTAAGTATGTTCACCGATTATATTATAGCAGTTGTTTTCTAATACCGTACTCAATACATAGGTATATTTACACTAAGAATGGAAAAATGAACAAACAAAAATTAGGCCGACTCCAAAATAAATAGCGAAAGATAACTGGATTACAGGTTTAATTCAAAAGGCAAATATAATTTTAAATGAAATATTACTATATGCGCTACCTTTTTATCTGTTTGAAGTCGGTGCCAATCCCAAAAACAACAACACTTAGCTATATAAAGAGCTCAATTAATAACGGATTATACTTCTAATGAAATACCTAAATATGCTCTTAATGATCAAAGACCAGTCCACGCTCACGCATTCCGTCGCGTGCGCGGAGAAACTTGCGATGTGACGAGAGTGGACCTAGCCTATCTACTTACCACCTAATTGACTTGGCACTGACTTGAGACATTTGATGGTGCATATAATAATATTTCATTTAAAATAATTTTTGACTTTTGAATTAAACGTGTACTCCAGTTACCTTTGGCTTTTTAGTACCTATTTTGAAATCGGATTCATTATTTTTGTAAAGTTTGTTTATTACCAATACATAGGAAAGTCTCATTAAAGTGACGCATTCTGAGAGGTTTTCATTTATATCATTTGTCGAAAATATCGAAATGCCGTATAGAGAGCGGTCTCAAATAATAACTGAATTTGAAAAAATAAAACTCTCCTAACACAATTTTTTCAAATTGAACAACTCCCTTTATCTATAGACTCTAGTTTTGGATATGTTTTTTGTATTTCCTTTTTTTTCAATCTTAACTACAGATTAGGTATCTATGTTCAAAAAATATGGAATGGCTTCGGAAGATGGATCTACTCTTCCCTTCAACACAGACTTAATTAAATTCAGTGTTGCAGCAAGTATCGAAGCGTTAAAAAAGGAAATAGAATGGCAAATAAATCCTTTACAAATGATTTTCCTATCCTACACTTTCATCTTGATTTCCCTTTTGTTTTCATTTTCTCTTATTTTTCCCATTTTTTCCATTTTTTTCCTTTTCTTTGTCTATTTTTTTCCTTGATGTTTTTTCTTCCCCCTTTTTATATATTACATATTCGTTATATAATTTGAATTTTATGTATTCTACGAGCGAATTTTTTGTAAAAAGCAGTTACTTAGAAATTATGTTGTGTTTCGGGAGAAATCATTGTTCGTAAGAATTTTTTGACATTTTGGTAATTAATTAATGTTTAATAAATTATTGTAAAAAAAAATCTTTTCGGAATTTCGTGATGAAGCTCTTTACTTTATTTTGGGAGCTTTGTCGAAAAGCTTATTGTGAATAATTATATTATGGTAGGTGTGTAAATAACTTGAAGAGGTTCGTTGGCCAGGAAAATCGGACCAGTTTTTTCGGGAACATTTATCGAAAATTTTTGTACTTTTTTAAACAATGTTATTTTGATCAAATACGGTACATTCTTTCTACTATATGGGTTATATTGGTAACCGACTTTGATGCCTGCTTCCATTAAAAGTAGACATATTTGCAATTAAAAACATTCTTATGAAAATTCATTACCATAAAACGCTTGCTGCTTTCTGACTTTTTTTAAATGCTCTCGAGAGACCTCGTAACTCGCGCTTCAAAAGGTGAGCAAACAAACCTTTTTTCTCCTTATCTTTTCTGAATGTCATGGATTCCACTAACATTTTCTGTGTTCTGTATCTATTAATTTTCCCACTAAGCAAACAGAGTATCCGCTATTATTAAGCCACGTTCTTAATGTACTCGAATTCTCTGGTACATCTACTTTTACCTAAGGGAAATTGTTTTCATCGATCTACTGAAAAAATTAGAAAATAAATTATCTGTTTTTTGTGTAAATGTATAATGTGAGTCATTTGGAATGTAACTTAGAGTGGTGGGTTTTTTCCCGGCGACATCAAGTTCAAGAGGGTCATCATTAATAATTATTAGTACATCTAGAAAAATCCTGGACGCAGCAAGTGCGTTATGCTGGTGAATTTTCATAAAAATGTTTTTAGTAGCAAATATGTGTGTTTTTTTTAAGAAAGCAGGCATCAAATTTGGTTACCAGTATAACCTATATAGTAAAAACAATGTGCCATCTTTCATCAAAGTAACTTTATTGCTTGAAAACGTACAAAAATTTCCGAAAGTAAACTTAAAGTGTTCCCGAAAAATCCGTTTCTTGGTCAACCTTATAGGTTAGTAGCAAATTCAGCTTTTCAAATATGAAGCATTTAATCAAAATTCGGTACCATAACGCACTTGCTGCGTACATAATTTCTTTTCTTACAAACATGCAGTATATTTCGATGGAAAATGCAAAAATCCAATAACATAAGGTGTGTTCGACTAAAAAAAGAAAAAAATTTGTATCACCAACGACTTATGGGCCAGCCTGTGATTGTAGAAATAATTTGTTTTAGATGTAGCTCAAGACACCCTATAATTAATGTATACATTTTTTTAATATCTTGTATAATAACGGATATATTGAGCCTTATTGATTTTTTACGAAAATTCCACAAAAATTATATACCATTAAACGATAAACTCTATAGCTAAGACTACTGCCAAGCATCAGAGAAAGGGTCTATTTGAAATGAATTTTCTGAAAACATTTTAGTAAAATGAAGGACAACGGCGGTTGAAACTAAGACTTCAGTGTTTGTAAAACATTCTTCTTGAGATTTTTTCCTTCCATAGTCCGTATTAAATTTAAGTTTATTGCTTAAATGTTGCCAATGACGATTTAAATTGCGAATTTGACGTTTTGAGGAAGACGCGAATTTAGTTTTCTTTAAATATCCATAACTTTTTTGTCCTTTGACCTACATAGCTAAATTTTGGTAGATGATTTACCTATAGCGATTTAAACCTGCGTACCAAATTTCGTCGTGCTTAGGTTAGGTTAGATTGTGAGTGGTCCATATCGGTCCCTCCACCGCGACCATAAGGTCTATTGTGGCTCACGCCTAATGTCTATATTTCGCCCAACAAATCCAGCCTCCTACAGAGGTCGAGAACCTTTGCGGGCGAAAGTTGATCCAGATCCTCTGGAGCAAGCTTTACCTTGCCAAAGAGCAGGTGTCTAGTCCTATCCGCTGCCGGACAGAAACACAGCACGTGCTCTGCAGTTTCGTCATTCTCCATACACAGCCGGCACTCGGTCTCCTGACCGATCCCAATACGGTGCATGTGATGCCGCAAGCGACAGTGTCCTGTATACAGGCCGACTAGAGTACTCAGTTGTTGTCTGTTGAACTCTAGAAGTTTCTTAGCCCTTGACTCAGACAGGCCTTAGAGTGAGCTAATCCTGGAAGATTTTGCCAATATTGAATTGTCCTTCTATCTGTCCAGGTCTTTAAGGTGCGTTTTGCTGTGCAAGATGTTATTCCCAGCACCGGTTCTGGTCCGACAAAGTCACACTGGACACCACTCCTGGCAAGCGCGTCTGCCGCAACGTTGCCATCATGGTCCGAGTGACCCGGTATCCAGACCAGCGACACCTCATTACAGCTGCCCAATTCGTTAAGGGCAGATTTACAACTCCATACCGTCTTTGAATTGCACCGGTAGGAACCAAGAGCCTTTATTGCAGCTTGGCTATCTGCATATATCTTTATCGATTTGTTTGTGCATAGGTCTTTTAAGCTTTCCCTTGCACACATCTCGATGGCATAA
This sequence comes from Tillus elongatus, assembly GCA_964006375.1. Lineage (NCBI taxonomy): Eukaryota > Metazoa > Arthropoda > Insecta > Coleoptera > Cleridae > Tillus > Tillus elongatus. The sequence continues at coordinate 70,731,028 of OZ023265.1, forward strand.
ACTTCTGCCTGGTGTATGGTTGCGTACTTGCCGAGGCTAGCTGATAGTCTAGCATCGGTGCTGCCCCCATATGCGCCGGCTCCTACTCCCATATTGGTTTTGGAGCCGTCAGAGTACCAGCAGAGGTCCGCTCTCAACAGGGTCGATCGGTTCCGGTCCCAGTCCTCCCTTTCCGGGAGGACGGTCTTGAAAGACAGATCTCTGCTGATTTTTGTAGGCATCAAGTCCGAGACCATTCCCAGAATCCTGTGACAATCACTGTCATCAAGGAGTCCGGACCCCCTCAGACTGACTTCCCTCGGCATGTTATCTGCCGTTTGTATTAGTCTGTACGTTGTCCACCTCGCCACCCTCTCCAACCATATGTGAAGTGGGGGAATATTGAGGAGGACCTCCAGAGCGACTGACGGTGCGGTGCTTATCGCTCCCGTTATCATCAGACATGCTTGTCTCTGTAGATCAGCCAGTTTGGCCCTCGCGGTACGCGAAGTACCTTAGGCCACCAAACTATGGCTCCATATGTTATCATAGGTCTGATAACCACTACATAGAGCCAGTACATCTGTTGGGGGTTTGTTCCCCAGTTGTTCCCACAGATTCTCCGGCAGGTCCACAGGGACATCTTAGCCCTGCGGATAACATTTTCTAACTGTCTGTCCCAGTTGAGCTTCTTATCTAGGATAACTCCCAGATATTTTGCTTGGTCCGAAAATGGAATGTTTGCCCCCATAAGATTAGGTGGTTTTAATTTGTCCAACCTTCTTCTTCTGGTGAACGGGACAATGATCGTTTTACGAGGGTTCACAGACATCTGTTCCCTACGGCACCAATCATTGACTACATTTAGTGCTTCTTGAAGAGTACTAGACAGTTCCTCCTCAGACTTGCCTCTAACCATTATGACGAGATCATCCGCATACGCCTGGACCTCAACCTCCCAGAGTCCGAGGATAGCCAGCAGGTCGTCCACAAAGAGGGACCACAGCAGGGGGGATAGAACGCCCCCCTGAGGACACCCTCTCGCAGCCCTAACGCTGACCACCTCTCCCCGTAATGAGGTAATAATGGTCCGATTGTGCAGCATGTTTCCGATCCAGCCACAGATGGTAGGTTCCACCCCCCTAGCGATAGTGGCCTCGTAGAGGGAGATCGGTAATGCATTATTAAATGCTCCTTCTATGTCGAGAAATGCCGCCACCGCAACCTCTCCATTTTTCAGAGAGTGTGTGATCTTCTCGACGAGGTTATTGAGCGCTAACTCAGTTGATTTGCCAGTTTGATAGGCATACTGGTGGGTATTTAGGGGGTTCTTGGGTAAGATGTTCCCCCTAATGTGTCCGTCCAGTATTTTTTCCAATCCCTTCAGGAGGAATGATGTAATACTGAGAGGTCTCAGTGAAGTAGGTAGGAGGTCATTACGTCCCAATTTGGGAATGTAAACCCCCCTAACCACCGTCCAGCTGGAAGGAATATAGTTCCAGGCCAGACTGGCTCTGAACAGCCTGATAAGGAAGGGTAGGAGAATCTCCAGTCCCTTTTGTAGTAGGACCGGTACCACCCCATCCTCCCCTGGCGACTTGAATGGCTGGAAATGATTCACAGCACACTCCACTGCCGAGGCTGTAACTATTATCCGAGCAACTAGCCAGTCCTCCCTTTGGGGGCGTTTAGATCGTCCCTCAGCTGGTAGGACCTCACCGTTGCTCAGGATCAGACAATCTGGGAAGTGTGTGTGTGCTAAGAGCTCTAACGTTTCTTTCCGAGATTCAGTAAAGGAACCATCTGGTCGTTTTATCGATCCCAGTTCCTGTACACGGTCGCGTGAGAGAATCCTGTGGATTCTGGCGCTGCTGGCCAAATTTTTAATGTCCCCGCAGAACCTCCTCCAGGACTCCCTCTTAGCGTTCCTGATCTCTTTATTATAATGTGTTAGAGCAGTTTTATATTGCTCCCAGTTGCCTGTAATCTTAGCACGATTGAAGAGACGTCTAACTTCTCTTCGTAGTTTATCGAGGTTATTATTCCACCAAGTAGACCCCCGACTGTCTCTCTTTGACCTCAGTGGACAGTTTTCCTGATAGGCAGAGACCACAGCTTCCCTAACCTGTTCGGCCGCAATCTCGATCTCATCACGATCCCTCACTGTGGGGATTGCGGACCCAAGTCTGCCGGCGAGGGACTGTTTGAATCCCTCCCAATCCGTCCTCCTCGGGTACCGATACTCCACCACAGGTCTAGGGCCTGTTTCAATCTCAAATAGGATATGGGCATGGTCTGAACATGAGGGTTCAGACGACACCCTCCATTTGAGGATTTTTGAGCTCAAAAGCCTTGAGCTGATCGTAAGATCTAAAACCTCTCTCCGGTTAGCTGTAAGAAAGGTGGGTTCCGAGCCTATGTTGTTGACAACCAGCTCCTCCCCTAAAATGTATTCAAATAGTGATTCACCTCGTCTGTTAGTGTCCGTGCTCCCCCAAGCCAAGTGATGGGAGTTCGCATCACACCCCATTACGAGGTGATAGTTGTTCCTCTTGCAGTAGGCGATCAATTTCCGCAGCTCTGCTGGAGGTGGTTGTTCTGCATCTCTGTCTCCAGGGAAATAGGCCGAACAGGCCACTACTTCCAGCCTGGTCCCCCCGGAGGTGATCACGAGATGGATGGATGCCATGTCCTTGGTGCAGTACTCTGAAAGTGTAAAATACTGCAAGTTGTTTCTGATCCAGATACAGGCTCTGGGGTTAGTACCAGAGCCCACCTCTACTATCTTACCAGAAGTGTTACCCAGCCCTTTAGTTCGTTCCGAATTAGCGGTCCAGGGCTCTTGGAGAAGAGCAATATCTATTTACTCTTCCTTTAATTTCATGCTAAGGAGGTATGTCGCAGCCTTAGCATGATGCAGATTAGCTTGAATGCACCTTATGTTGGTGGGCATGGGGGTAGGAATATAGGAATGTATGGAGGAAAAAGGAGTAATTTAAGGAGCTTAAAGGAAAAGGGAATTATGGTGCAGGTTCCTCCTCCTTTTTAGGAGCTCGATAACCAAGCTTCCTATAGGAGGGTCTACCTTTGGTAGTTGACCTAGGGGTGGACTTTCCTTTCCCCTGTTGTTTCCCTCTGGAGGTTCCAGTGGAAGGTTGAATCCTGCCACCTCCTCTATTGGGTCTGTGTAAGTCGTGTCCATGTTTGGTCCCACGAGCAGCAAGGGAAAATAAACCTCCATGGAAGAGCCCCGCATCCCATGAAGAGGCATTTTACACAGGGAGGTCGCCCGGTTTCCCTGGGGAGGGTTAACGTTAGCGACAGAATTACCATCCTGCCAATGCCCGGCCATTTTGGCCAGAAGCATCATCGCTTCGGCACCAACCCGCCAACGACCTTGCGATGTGGGTTTTTTATAGAGGACTCTCCTCGCAATGCCGGCCAATGAAGGCAAGCATTCCCGGCCCTCCTAAGACATGACTAGGAAGGGTTACGGTTTGGTTAGTTCATTTAGTTCACGTCTAATAGTAGACGCTATCCAGGGTGCACCACGGGGAGGCGAACTAACTTTACACCCCGTGCTTACAGTGTTATTTCCGGAGATATAAATTTTTTTCTAAAGGAAACACAAAATTTTCCGGGAGAACCTCAACCGATTTTCCTGGATAACAAGCTTCTTCAAGCCATTTGCAAAAGGAAGGTTTTTACAAAATTTATTCAAAATCAGCCCATTATTTTTCGAGTTGTCAGTGTGATACATACATATATATATATATATATATATATATATATATATATATATATATATATATATATATATATATATATATATATATATATATATGTGTGTGTGTGTGTGCTTTGAGGGTGGGGGGGCTAATTAGCGGTCATTTGAAGAAATTTTTTCAAAATTCAAAAGTCGGGATCTCATAATTAGTGATTTTTTTTAAAGAAAATTCACTAAAAGTGGCTTATTATTAATTTCTAATTGATGAAGGACTATCATTAAGTCAAGTTGACTGTTCAGTCAATTCAGAAAATTGTCTACTTCGCATATGTCGCAAAAATCTGGTCCACATAACTAATTCGTACTCCAGGAAAATAATCACATAATTTTCTAAATCCGTTTCCAATCTACTCATGAAACAGTAAGCATTGAATGGAAAGAGAGAGAGAGAGAGAGAGAGGGGGGGGGGGGTTGTCCATTGCCGTGCATTGGGTTTGTTCAAAACATTCTTTATTAAATTGAAAGATCTATTGTTTTATACAGAAATTTGTTAAAGTTAAATATTTTATGCAAACCTCTTCACTTGTGTTGTTCATTTTCAACAATTGTTCTAAGTACGTTATCGTTTGTTTCCTGTGCATGCTAGGATACGAAGGGGCTACATCAAATAAAATCAAAACTTCACCTTTAACAAATTAGTATCTTTAATTTGATTGATCAATTCAAGTGAATTTGATACTAAGAACCTGTTCTGTTTGACAGTCAAGCCTAACCTATTTTGTCAACTACTTATCTATATTATATGTCACAGAAACTATAACCGAAATAATAGGTCTCACCAACTTTTCCGGTTTATGAATTTTTGTGAGACGATATTTTTTGCGGACTTTTGGATTTGTAGATTGTAACCTAAAGGAGGTTGCAAGTTACAAATCCAAAACCTTTGCCAGTCTTGGACCTATTGGTTGTATGTCAACGGACCCATACGGGACTATAACTGGTAAACGAGTTACAAAGATCAGGATATCAAACATTAAGCGACGAAAACAAAACAGACCGATTTGCGTTCAGAATTATTTTTTTAAGAAACGCTGAAACAAGTCAATTTTAACATTGAGGGGGACATCTTTTGACATAAAACTCAACTTTGTTACATCAACCCCTTAAGGGTGGTGATAACAACCCTTATATTTTAAATAGGGAACATGGGCCGAGTGTTACATCATTTAAAAGCTCTTTCTTTTCTGAATTCAGCACACAATTTTTTTTACTAACTCGTTTAAAAATTATTCACAGTTGGAGTTGCAAGAACGTATTTCATTCATTGTGATAAGAAATGCACCAATTAGTCAATTTTTCGTTAAAAAAAACCTAAAAAGCAAAAAGAAGCGCTCAAAAATATTTATTCAGTTCAGTATGTGTTTAAATTGTTGACCACCAGCTTCCATACAAAAGTACAAATTTTGTTCAAAACGAGCTCTGACATTCTAGAGCATTTGTGGAGTTATCAGACGGCATTTTTCAACACTGCGTCGACGTAATTCTTCCAGAGACTCCGGTTCTGTTGCGTAAATTCTACTCTTTAAATGGCCCCATAGAAATAAGTTTAAAGGAGTTAAATCCTGTGATCTAGGGGGCCACTAAATAGCGCCTCTACGCCCAATGCATTGTCCTGGAAACTTTGTGTTAAAAAACTCCCTAACACATTGTAAAAAATGCGGATGAGCTCCATCTTGTTGAAAAATTAATTGATTTTCTTGAAAGCGATCATTTTCAACAATGTCAATTAGTAAAGGGTGAGCAATATCTTCTAGTAACTCCAAATACGTTTCGCCATTCAAATTTCCATCAAGAAAAATTGGTTCGATTAAACGGTCTCCAAAAATGCCAGTCCAGACATTCAATTTCTGTGGAGTTTGAGTGTGGACTTCGTGAAAATTTCTTGGATTATTATCTGCCCAAAAACGACAAATATGACGATTGACTGTAGAGTTTAATAAAAAGGTACACTCGTCTGACAAACAGATATTAAACAGAAAGTTCCCGTTATCAGCTATTCGTGCAGTCATAACTTCACAAAACTCCAGCCGCCGATCAAAATAATCTTGATTCAGTTGTTGTGCAGGATGAATTTTATACGGGTGAAATTTATGATGCATCAATATTCGCTGAACAGTTCTTGTTTTGATGTTTGAAACAGTGGCCAATTTTCTCGTGCTTAAAGTTATGTCTGCAGCAATTTGTCCTTAAACTACAATCTCAGTAGTCTCATTTCTAACCGGAAATTCACGTTCAGGATCCCGTTTTTTGTTGGCTATGAACCACTTTGTTGAAACTTTGCAACTAACTCCAAAATGTATTTTCTGTTAACATGTCTGTTCGGATGTCGTTCATTAAACAAATTTGCGGTACGGTTGGCACAGTCGTCGTTTTTGAAAAAAAGACTAATTATTTCAACTCTTTCTTTTACAGAATACACCATTGTGAAATTAATTTCCGGTAGTACTATCAAGTATCGGACCGACCGATAAACTGAAATAATAAACCGCATTTCTCTGATTCCGATAAGAAATGTTCTGATAGTCAATTTTTTGTTTACAACCCAACAAAATATTGAATATCAGCACATTTCTCATCGGAATGAGTGAAATGCGTTTTTGCATCTTCAACTGTGAATAATTTTTAAACGAGTTGACAAAACTTCCAAAAAAATTAGTGTGTTGAATTCAGAAAAAAAGAGCTTTCAAATGATGTAACACTCGACTCATGTTCCCTATTTAAAATATAAGAGTTGTTATCACCACCCTTAAGGGGTTGATGTGAAGTTGAATTTTACGTCAAAACATGTTCCTCTCAATATTAAATTTGACGTGTTTCAGCGTTTCTTAAAAAAATTCTCTGGACGCAAATCGGTCGGTTTCGTTTTCAATGCGCCACCCTATATTGCAAAGCTCAAGTACTAAGTTGAATTGTAGCATGATGATACTTATGTACCTATTATCATTAGTCACCAAATATTTCCAGTGAGATAAACGTTAATCAAACTCTTTGTGTGTATATTACGTAGCACTTAGCAATAAGCGAATATTTTATCTTCCTTGGTGTCAGACGTTGCTAATTATGGAAGGAACTAATTTGCCTTAATAGATAAACAAAAATAATGAAGCAACTAATTATCCAAGAAAATAATGCGGAAGAAAAAATTAAATAACAGCTATAAAAATAAAGTATTTGTAAAGTAAATACATGTTTATGGTACATCAGAAACAGTGACGGAGAAAATAAGGATAATCATCACAGTTTCTCTAAGCCGATCTAAAATACCAAAGATAGCGCCAAAGATATTTCAGTTTCTAAAAGAGTCATCTAAAGAACATATTTGGATCTTCACTGACACACAACAACTTAAAGAGAAAATTTAGCACAATTCGATCTAAAAGAGAGAGCTTTATTTAAAAAATTATTTGATTTCCATTGCAAATTGTTTCTATACTACTAACTTAATCAAGTAATCTTTGTGATTAATGTCCTAGTAATCAGTAAAAATAATAATCTAATGTTAACGGTATTTAACAAAGTCATAATTTAAGAAAATAAGTTTGTCTCGTATCTAGGTACCAGTGTTAATAGTTTTCGAAATTAGGCTGTTTTTCTTTAAACAATCTTTGACTCATAAAAAGTATTTTATATATTCAATTCTAGTGCATTAAGCTGTGTTGATATCCATGTAAGGTGCAAAATGAGTTGCAGTTGTAGCTCTGTAAGTTATTATTCTATTTGCACCTGTGACTGAATCTTGCAACCTGGAATGAGCACTGATAAGTACAAATTGGAGAACCCAATTCATCACAATACAGTTTTCTGATCTGACTCTTTCTTCGCTAACAAAGTTAGCGTCATCAGAGAGATGGATAAACTAGCGAGTAAAGGCAATAACTACTATTTATATGTAAGTTGCCAAACAGTAGCGAGCAGCGTCCTCTAGGAAGGTATACAGACAGACCCCCACTGTTGAATCGTAGATCTCTGTAATTAAAATTGCACACCTGCTTTTGTAAAACTGTGTGCTATTATCAAATATTCTTTTTAAGGACATACTGATTATTAACATACCAGGTAAAACAATGGATTACACAGAACTGGACCTGCTCTATTCATACAAAGATTTTTGTTCAAATTTCTAACTATATATACATACACACATATATATATATATATATATATATATATATATATATATATATATATATATATATATATATATTGGATTTTTGTATTTTAAAAAGTCTACATTTTTCTGATTACAAGATTATCACAGGATACGATTACATCTTATCTGCTATCAAAATTTGAAACAAATTGTTGCTGCAGAGAGTGCTTTGGAAGGGACACCATTAATTTTAACGATCTAAATATTGACGGTGCAGCCCAACTTTGACGTTTATAGCATTTCCGTACAGAGAAACATCATATAAATATATATTATAAATATAAATATATTACTTACCTAAATTACAGAAACGCTAGTGTCACTGTTGAAAACTATTTAAATGAATATCCGGAAAGGCGGCAGCCACGGTATTAGTGAATTTTCTTAAAAAAAATTCACTAATGAGGAGATCTCGACTTTTGAATTTTGAAAAAATTTCTTCAAATGAGCGCTAATTAGGCCCCCCAGAAAACATATCCGGGGTCAGTTTCAATTTTTAGATGTTTATATATATATATATATATATATATATATATATATATATATATATATATATATATATATATATATATATATATATCTATATATATATATATATATATATATATATATATATTTATATATATATATATATATATATATATATATATATATATATATATATATATATATATATATATATATATATATATATATATATATATATATGTATCACACCGATAACTCAAAAAATAATGGGCAGATTTTGATTAAATTTGGTGAAAAAATTCCTTTTGCAAATGGCTTGGATAAGTTTGTTAGCCAGGAAAATCTGCCTAGGTTTTTCCGGAAAATTTTGTATTTTCTTTCGAAAAAAATTTATATCTCCGGAATTAACAAAGTAAGGACAACCAAATTTGGTACACAGGTTTATATCCTTATAAGTAAGTTACCTACCAAAATTTAGCTATGTAGCTCAAAAGACAAAAAAGTTATAAGCATTTAAAGAAAAATAAATTGGGGTTTTCCTCAAAACGTCAAAGTGGCGATTTAAAATGTCAAAATTGGCAACATTTAGGCAAGTAACTTGAATCTAATACGGGCTATGGAAATAAAATGTCTCAAGAAGGATGTTTTACAAACCCTAAAGTCTTAGTTTCAACCGTCATTGTCCTTTATTTTACTAAAATGTTTGCAGAAAATTCATTTCAAATAGACCCTTTCGCTGATGCTTGGCAGTAGCCTTAGCTATAGAGTTTACCGTTTAATGGTATATAATTTTTGTCGAATTTTCAATATATCCGTTATTATATAAGATATGAAAAAAAATTGTATATATTAATTATAGGGTGTCTTGAGCTACATCTTAAAATAATATTTGTACAATCACAGGGTGGCCCATAAGTCGTTGGTGATACAAATTTCCTTTTTTTTTTAAATCAAACATGCCTTATGTTATTGCATTTTTGCATTTTCCATCGAAATATAATGCATGTTTGTAAGAAAAGAAATTCTGGACGCAGCAAGTGCGTTATGGTAGCGAATTTTTATCAAATGTTTCATATTTGAACAGCTCAATTTGCTATTAACCTATAAGGTTGACCAAGAAACGTGTTTTTTTAGGAACACTTTTAGTTTACTTTTGGAAATGTTTGTACATTTTCACACAATAAAGTTATTTTGATGAAACATGCCACATTGTTTTTACTATATAGGTTACACTGGTAACCAAATTTGATGCCTGCTTTCTTAAAAAAACACACATATTTGTTATTAAAAACATCTTAATTAAATTTTTTTTAATCAAACACGCCTTATGTTATTGCATTTTTGTATTTTCCATCGAAATATAATGCATGTTTGTAAGAACAAAAATTCTGGACGCAGTAAGTGCGTTATGGTAGCCAATTTTGATCAAATGCTTAATATTTGAATTGCTCAATTTGCTATTAACCTATAAGGTTGACCAAAAAACGAGTTTTTTCGGGAACACTTTAAGTTTACTTTCGGAATTTTTTTTACATTTTCAAACAATAAAGTTATTTTGATGAAACATGTCACATTGTTTTTACAATATAGATTATACTGGTAACCAAATTTGATGCCTGCTTTCTTAAAAAAAAGCCTGGACGCAGCAAGTGCGTTATGGTAGTGAATTTTCATAGAAATAATCTGGCACAAAATATTTTATAACTTTTTTTTCTTGTAACATAGAAATCTAAACTTTGGTGTATAGTTTACTTTTTATATCGTAAACCTACCTACCAAATTTGGTTATCATAGATTTTTTATTTTTTAAGATAAAATTTTTTTCAAATGAAAACTCAAAATTTTTCCGAAAAATCTAGTTCGATTTTTTTGATTAACGAACTTGTCAAAGCGATTTACAAAAGAAAGGTACGTACCAAATTTTGTCAAAATCGGCCTATTATTCTTTGAGATAAAAATTTTTTTCGAATGAAAACTTAAAATTTTTCCGGAAAACCTCGTCAGATTTTCTTGACTAACAAACTTGTCAAAGCTATTTACAAAAGAAAGGTACATGCCAAATTTTATTAAAATCGGCTAATTACTTTTTGAGATAAGAATTTTTTTCGAATGAAAACTCAAAATTTTCCCGGAAAACCTCGTTCGATTTTCCTGACTAACGAACTTATCCAAGCTATTTACAAAAGAAAAGTACATGCCAAATTTTATCAAAATCGGCCCATTATTTTTTGAGTTCTCGGTGTGATACATATATATATATATATATATATATATATATATATATATATATATATATATATATATATATATATATATATATATATATATATATATATATATATATATATATATATATATATATATATATATATATATATATATATATAAATATATATATATATATATATATATATATATATATATATATATATATATATATATATATATATATATATATATATATAAACATATAAAACTTGAAACTGACCCCGGATATGGGTTCTAGGGGTCCTAGATCGCGCTCATTTGAAGAAATTTTTTCAAAATTCAAAAGTCGAGATCTCTTCATTAGTGAATTTTTTCTAAGAAAAATCACTAAAACACACATTATTGCTATTAAAAAATAGTTTTATGAAAATTCACTACCATAACGCACTTGCTGCGTCCCGAGATTTTTTTTATTTGAACGGACTAGGTCGTAATATAAAATAATATGGTTCATTTGGAAAACCCGAAAACAAGTATGGTAGTAGAATAAGCGACGTTGACGAAAATCTAGTACTACAACCTAGTCCATTAAAATAAGAATAGTGTGGTTGCCGCCTTTCCGGATATTCATTTAAATAGTTTTCACTAGTAACTCGAGCGTTTCCATCATTTTGGTAATAGATTTTTATCATGTCTCTCTTTTCTTTATTTATAAAACTCATGATTTTTTAATAAATGCCACAGAGACAATGTACAGAAATATTATAAACATTAGAGTTTGGCTGAACTGTCAATATTTAGATCGTTAAACAAATTCATTGGCGTCCATTCCAAAGCAGAAGTGATTTTTCCAGATTTTGATAGCAGGTAAGATGTGATCGTATCGTGTGGTATATCATTGTAATCAGAAAAAGCGAGACATATGGCACCCATAAGAAAAATCAAAGTAAAGTATTGTAACTCTTGCATCAAGAACGCCTTGGAAACTATGATGACATATCTAGATTGGCTATAAAAAGTGTCCTACCAAGGTCATAATTAAAAAAGTTTACTTCTTTCGGTATTCGCTTGAAAACAAGAAAAAAAAAACAATTTAAAATTTCCGTACTTTTTGAATTATTCAAAAATTAAATGTCGCCTAAATCACCTCAAATTCTCTTTCAGGTATGATAAATTTGTCAGCATCATAACGCGTTATTTTGCCCCAATTTAACCATCCCCGTATCTCTTACGGTTTACAAGATCCCACTGGTGATGCTCGAATTTGAACTACCCTATATATATATATATATATATATATATATATATATATATATATATATATATATATATATATATATATATATATATATATATATATATATATATATTTCCTAGACAACAACAAATTCAATTAGACAATAGTTAGCTTTATATGCCAGTTTGGCACTTTTCGACTTCACTCAAATTCATAAAAAGGTTTTCTTTTCATGTTTGTTATTGCATAATTAGTTTAGTAGAACTAACGTTATATGTAAGTATTTTAAACTGTTATATTTTTCCCAAGTAAATTGTAAACTTTTTTTCTTTCCATGTTGTAGCCTTGATTTATGTTTCCTATTGGCAACAAACTTTTCTATTTTGTTCTTAGACAACATTTTGATATTATTTATTTTGAAAATGGGTTTGCTAATTTAATTTTATATAAAATATATTTTATCAATGTAAATTTCTGCAGTGTAGTTTTCAATATTTACATAATTCTACAATGTCACTTACAAGTTCTGCATCAAAATTGATAGAAAACAACATTATTATTTTCTAAATAGGACACCCACAAAAAAGGAGTTTACAAGGAAGGTAGCTATGGCAGCTTAAAAAAGTAACAACTGTATATCTTTACAAAGTATGGCGTCATTAACTGCTTCTCTCATTATAACGTTACGTAGTCTTTAAACGTTGAAAGATGTACTATCAAAAGCACTTAACACTAGGAAGGAAGGATCTGTCGACGTAATTTATCTAATCGGAAATCATTTTATAGACTATTACTTCATACCTGAAGTTACATAAATTTGAATACAAAAATGTTCAAAATCCATGTGTAAATTTCACTCTGTATAAGGGTTTATATCTTTCGATCTCTCTCCATAACTATTACTAATGTTGCAAATAATTATTTACTTCGACGCTATACAGAAGCGTTAACCAGGTTTTGGGTAAAATATTTCTGGCTTAGATTTTAGTGAAGTTTCGTAAAGAAAATTCACTAATGGGGAGATTCCGACTTTTAAATTTGGAATTTTTTTCCAAATGGGCGCGAACTAGGACCTCTAAAACCCATATTCAGAGTCAGTTTAAATTTTTATATGTTTATATATATATATATATATATATATATATATATATATATATATATATATATATATATATATATATATATATATATATATATGTATGTATCTGAGCTATATCTCAAAAAATACTAAACTGATTGCAATAAAACTTGTTTGGGCGAAAACCGAGATCGAGTTCGTTAATTAGCCTTTATGCTCAAGTTTTTCTGGAGGAAAATCGGGGAAAACTTTTTGAAAACGCTGTTTTTGTCTAAGTATCAGAGTAACTGGAATGACACTCTACATGTGGCTAGAAATAGTACAAATAAATCTATGTTGTGAATTTTAAGTAATTTGGTACACAATACTTAGAGTTTTTCCAAATTAAAAATAAAATCACAAACACATACATTGCGACGACTTAGTGGTTAAAGTCCAATGCTTGACAGACCGAGTAGTTAACTGCCACGCGTAGATTGATTTATACAACAAGTATAAACCATACATCAACGGTAACCAAACTAAATATATACCCGGAAAAAAACATACCCGAAACAACAATCGTGAAATCTCGGCCGCAAGTATGGAAAATGACAGACGACATGAAATTAAAAATTTGCCAAGTGATTGTTATTTAACTGAAGGATTTAATCAGTTATTACAAGACACTATATTTGTAGCTTTACGAATGGCCTCAAATACAGTTTTAGCGCAGCATGGGTATATTATACTGTCGCATAATATAGTAGAAATGTAAAGAAGTTCAAGCCAAGTCTCTACAAAAATGATTATAAAATAGTTTCTTTTAACTTTAACTTAAACATAAGACGTCCTATAAGACCAAAACAGTCGTGGGATGTGTTTCAATGGTATACGTAACAATTAATTCTCTAATTAATTGTAAGGTATACTTTGAATATAATATCCCGGGCACGAAGCCGATGCATTGTATCATGTAAACAAAATGTTAGTTGATGTATGCCTAGATAGCTGAGAGGCGTTGCGCTTGCCTCATGAGCAGAAGGTTACACGATCGAATCCAGCTCGATTAATGCATGTTTGTTTTATGTTTTATTTTGACATTTGGAGAAACAATAGTGCACATATTTAATACGTTTTGAACAATATCTAATTTTTGTTTAAAACGCCCAGATAAATTTGGTAGCTTTCGTCTGGAACTATAATTTTGTTATTGTTGATATTGAAAAAACCGGCATGTAGAGTATTGCTAAATATTGACTACAGTAGTTGATGAAGTGCCATATCCACCATCAAAACGTAGTGAGTTTTTTTACGAAATGATGTGACAATGAAGATAAGATTTTTTTCGAAAACCTCACATTTGTCTAAAAATCAAGTTATCAAGGAAACCGCAATAGCTAGGTATAGCAATCCTTGGAGTAGGTGAACATTGTTTTTCCCAGGGAATTCAAAAACGTTGTCAAATACCGGACATTCCATAAGAAAGAACATAACTTTGAGGTGCCATACTTTTTTTAATTATCCTGTATATCTAAAAATGATTTTAGGTTGTAGTCCTTTTCAACCTACACAATCTCCGTTTGAAATAAATTCGAAATAATAAAAATTATAGACGTGAGACCTCGTGGCGTATGTAGTGGTCACCCTGTATATATATATATATATATATATATATATATATATATATATATATATATATATATATATATATATATATATATATATATATTCATTCGTAAGGATCTAACTGTCGCGACTACCTGACATTTTTGATTAAGTTTAGATTTTCTCTATCTACGTAATGAGTATTATCTCAAATATGCTGATCAATGCATGATTTATCAATAGTGACATATCTTAGCTGCGCTAATGTTCTTCAAATCTAGTCTCAATGGTTCTTTTAGTTTGCCCAGGATATTTAAGTTTACCATCCTTGCAACCTATTTTATAGATTCCCGACACTTCTGTGGTTTTATCTTTATTCCTTGAGTTATCTAGTAAATTTTTTAATGTAATTTATGGAGTAAATGGTAGCTGTAAACTGCCCTTATTAAAAATGACATTAGAAAACAGACAAAAGCGTTGCGTGTTTACAAGTTAAACTGCGAATCACTAGAGGTTTTAATAGCATTTTTAACAAAAAACACTTTACAGCTAACATTTTCTACAGAAAATACATTAAAAAGTTTACTAGGTAACCCAAAGGAAAAATATAAAAACATGGAAGTGTGGAGAATCTATGAAATAGATTTTCATGATTGAATAAGTTGGGAAACTAAAGGAACTATTGAAACTGGAATTAATGAACATTTAGCGCAACATATATATGGCACTATTGATATATCATATATTGCACAGCATATTTGGCATAATAACCATCATGTAGATAGAGAAAATATAAAATTAACGAAAAATGCCAGCAGTCACAACAGTTAGCTGCTTACAAAATGATATATTTCGTTACAAATTTTTAATGTTTGGATGAATAGGGTAGGTCCGGTTCTGTGTAGTGCATCGTTTGAAGTCTATTATCTTAATAATCAGTATGTCTTTCTTAGAAACAATAGTTGATAACGACACACCGTTTTTAAAAGAGCAGGTTGCAGGTTAAATTACAGGGATCTAAGACTCAACAGTGGGGGTCTGTCTGTACACCTTCCTAGAGTACTATGTTCGCAACTGCTTGTCAACTGACATATAAATACTAGTTCTAGTTTTTATTCGCTTGCCTTATTCACCCCTCTGATGACGCTCACTTCGTTATCGAAACAATCGTCAGGTATGAAAACTGTATTGTAATGAATTGGGTTCTCCCAATTAGACTTATCAGTGCTCATCGCAGGTTCCAAACTTAACGCATTAAACAAATCTTTATTTGTATTTGTCATGATTTCGTATTAATTCAATTTTCTTCTATCTGAGGATGTTGTCAAGCAGCCAAACTGGCTATGGACACATTGAAGAACATCTAGAACATCTAAAATTCAGAAGTGCCACTTGCTTCAGTTAGCTAACGCGCTGGCTACATCCTTTATTTACAATTTACAGAAAATAAAATCAACAGTAAAGCCATAGAAGTAGTCTCCAAGTCTGTATTTGTTATGGAACGGTTTCATCAAGTAAGGGCAACAACAATCAATGAATAAAATTATACTCCATATTAATTTTCCACTAATAGATAAATCTGACTATCTTTACTACCAACTGTACTTTCTACATATACAAGCCAATCCTAACCCCTATACGATAATACCTCGATTCAAGTACTTTTACGCAAGTTCTAAAGCTGGTCAGCTCGTTAATAGTTGGCTGGTGTGGTATACTTGCAACATGGTAGGTGGTAGTGGAATTTTCCTTTACGTGATAGTAAAGGATCTTTTTCACGCCCGAGGAGGTACCACCCCGTGCATCAAGGGGCCGGTGAAGTCTCAACGGACGTTTCCGGTTCTGGTGTATGAGTCGGTTTCCCTTATAAGCAAAAATGATTATGGCTCCTCCTTGTACAAAAGATTCCGGAGGCAAAATACCCCTCCATTCGGATCTCCGGGAGAGGGGCGTACAGGGGGCGCCAGCATCGAGATTTACAGTATCCTTCTCGAATCTATGTGGCCTAAATTCTAACCTAAACTCCGTCCACCATTTCCTCCAGGCTAATAGGCCCCAACTCCTCTTCCTGACCGAAACTCAAATCAGTGCCAAAACAGCCACTAATCACCTTAATTTCCCGGGGTGTGAGCTCCTTACTTCTTTTAGATTGCATGGAGGCGTGTGCGCGTACGTCCGTAGCAATCTACCCTGCACCAGACTCCCCAATTTAGAAGCTGGAAGGAAAGACATACTATGGATAAAACTCTCTCTCAGGGCTGCAACCAAATTCATATGTTGCATTTACCGGTCACCTTCTGACAACAACTTTGTCCAGCTCTTTGACTCCCTTTCTGAAAAAATCGACCATCTGATTTCTGAATATCCTTCCTCCGAAGTCACTATTCTTGGTGACTTCAATGTCCATAATAAGGAATGGCCAGGATCTTCAAAAACGGATCCACAAGGAAGAGCAGCGGAGGCCTTTGCAGTCAGCAATTCTTTAGCCAATATGGTTCAGCAACTCACTTACTTTCCTCGCATCCCAACACATAGCTCAAATCCCTTGGATCTCCTTCTTACTACAAATCCTGGCTGCTATAAGATATTAGTCACCGCCCCCCTGGGTCGCTTATACCACGGCATGGTCACTGCTTCCTGCGCAATGCAACCCGAGGTCACACAGTCATCACACCCACGTATTGTTTGGCACTACAACTCCGCGAACTGGGACGAAATGCGAGATTACTTTTCCTCATTTCCATGGGCGTCTGTCTGCTTCTCTCATCCTGACCCCTCTGATATTTTACAAAAACGTCACCGAAATTATCCAAGCTGGCATGTAATTATTTATCCCACGTACACAGAAAACCTCTGCAGCCACTCAAAAGCCCTGGTTCTCTAAATCCTGTGACAAGGCCAGACTTGAACAGGTCAAAGCTCACAAAAAGCTTCTACACAATCCCAGTCAAGAAAACCGTCAAGCATTTAACGACGCAAGAAACCGCTATGACCGCATTCTTTCTGAGGCAAAAAACTCGTTTAATAATCACATCAAAAACAAAGTCCTCTTAAGCTCCAGCGGCAGCAAACCCTTCTGGACTTTTGCTAAATCTATTGGGAATAATTTCTGCAAGAGCACGTTCCCACCTCTTGTCTCAGGGGACGACATTGTTTCTACCGCCCTGGGCAAGGCAGAACTTTTTGCCTCGTTGTTCGCCGGCAATTCTACTCTCAACCCACCTCCAAATGTTCAACCACCAACAGTCCCCAATGTCGCGCATAAAATGACGGATATCACTTTCAAAACTAGAAAGGTATGAGAGATGCTCTCTTCTCTTAATACCAGGAAAGCATCTGCCCTTGACGAGATCCCAGCAATTATTCTAAAAAAATGCGCACCAGAACTTGCTCCTGTCCTGACTCGTCTGTTTCAGACCTCTTACAATAGAGGCATATTCCCTAGTAATTGGAAAACTGCTCGAGTACAACCCGTCCCCAAGAAAGGATCGAAAGCGCTTCCTAGCAACTACAGAGCCTATTTATCTCCTTTAAGTCATCTCTAAAGTGATGGAAAAATATATGAACACCGAATTACTAAAATTTCTTGAAAAACACAGTCTAATCCACGACAGGCAGTATGGCTTCCGTCAGCGCAGATCAACTGCCGACCTTCTTTCCTTTGTCACCCATTCTTGGAACAAGTCTATGGAACTACACGGTGAATCCCAGATTGTCGCTCTAGACATATCCAAAGCATTCGACCAGGTCTGGCACGCAGCGCTGCTTAATAAACTACTGGCCTATGGCCTACCACCAAAACTCTGTATGTGGACAGCAAATTTCCTCTCTAACCAGAGCATTTCTGTTGTCGTGGATGGCCATTCCTCTAACCTGTATCTAATTAATGCAGGAGTTCCTCAAGGTTCAGCTTTAGCCCCTACTTTGTTTCTTCTCCACATCAATGACCTCCTCTCTAGCACATCCAACCCAGTTCACAGTTACGCGGACGACAGCACCCTCCACTCCAATATACAATATGCTAAGCCTGTCTCTTTGACCCAACTAGATGAGGATCGCAGACTCATGGAGGGTTCTATCTCCGTAGATCTCCAAAAAATATTAGACTGGGGAAGTAGAAATCTTGTACAATTCAACCCCACCAAATCACAGTCTTGCTTTCTTTCTCATAAGATATACACTAGCCCTAGACCCATCACAATAAACAACCAAGTTATTCAAAGTAATGAGTCCTTTTCACTTGTTGTCATCTTTGTGGATCGAAATCTCAATTGGCACCAACATGTTACATCAATTGCAGAAGCGGCTGCTAAGAAATTAGGTTTCCTCTTCCGGGCTCGCAAATACTTTTCACCAGCTAATCTCTATACTTTATATACTTCACAAATAAGACCAAACCTCAAATACTGCTCCCACATCTGCGGTGTTGCTGCCGCTTCTACAATCGCTATCCTGGACTCCATTCAGAACAGAGATATACGTCTCATTGGTGACCCTACCCTCACCCAAAGGCTGCCATCCCTTGCCCACAGAAGTCTCTCTCTTTTATAGATATCTGCACGGGCACTGCCCAGATGAGCTTTCTTCCATAGCTCCTCCACCTGCTGCCCCCAACAGATCTACCAGGGGAACAGAGCGAATGCACCCTTTTACTGTCCAGGTCACCGGACATAGAACATCTTGTTATGCCCGCTCTTTTGTCCCGAGGACTTCCAAGTTGTGGAACTCCTTGCCGGCACATGTTTTTCCTTCTCCCCCAAACCTACAAGTCCAGAATTAACAAGTTGCCTCTTTCCTCCTTGTCGACACCCACGGTACGATAGTATTTAGGCTGTAAGCCCTCCTGGTGTGTTGTTAAAATTAAAAAAAAAAATTGTACTAAGTGAGCACCAATACGCCTTCAGAAACAACCCCTACCAAGAAGTTACAGACGTGCTCTACGTCTGTACAGAAAACATAATAGCAGACGTTAATGAGGATCCTCATTGTAGAATTAGGATAATTAAATTCAAACAGCCAATCAATAATTGTGAACAAGAGACTGTCAAGTAACCATAAGATTCAAAATATGACCACAGACGCTTTATGCTAGAGACTCCAGAAGAAACCATGATACTAATTAAATGTTCAGGAGAAGAAAACACACAACTTATACAAGGCACATATAAGGTGACAGTAAAACCACGATGTCAGTTGTCAATTGGGGGTAAATGATACAGCGCAATACAAAGCCGAGTTGGGGTACAACAATTCTTCTCCTTACTGAAGTTGGAACAAGTCCCAGAAAATAAAATAAACGCAAAAGAATTGCCAGCAATGGAACTGGAAAATGTCCCTCTGCACGATATGAACAACGTCGGCGCTCAGCTGCAGTCTATCAAACGTAGAATTCCTAACAAAATCAGACTCCCGTTGTACCACACAAGTATTTGGACGATCCTACTCTACATTATATTACTCCTTCTACCAGCAATATTTGTCGTAGTTTTTGCCAAAATAACATGTGCCATGCAGAATGAAAGAAACAGGCAGAAGCTGAACACCCTTTAAGAATTCCGAAATCACAGGGTTTCGTCATCTAATGGGGAAAGAAGTGAACATGTATATTTTCACACTGAATTCACATAGCCAATATCAGGTTACATTTTCATGCCGCAGTGCCCATTATCGAGAATGTTAGTATCAGTATATTCCACGAATTTCTACCGACCGTTTGAGATAGAGTCAACAGTACGAGTTCGTCGATAAACCAGGGCAGCATGTTCTTGCGAGAACCTCTACCGGACACTTATTTTACTAGTATAAAAAGTCGTTTTTATATATTACATGAATTCAGTTTTATTTATGGAGTTACTATGTTAGTTTGTTTTTTAAAAGTTTAAGTAGTTTAATAATTAAAAAAGCCCAAATATAAGTGTTGTTAATTCGCATGACCCACATTTCGATAAAAAAATCACGATTGATGTTACGACGCTTAGGCAGATGACGCCACAAAAAAAGACCAATTATCTCAGTAAAGAGACGTTTACAAATGAAAATTGAATTCATTTAAATTTTCCTTCAAAGTCCCCATTTTGGAAAGAATTTTTTTTTCATTTGTACCATAGTGTGTATCTGAAGCTGTGTGCGTGGAACAAAGTAAACTTACATAAAAAGTGAGACATACATTGGATGTAAATCCAAATTATTACGTGAAAAAGAGAAGAAAAAAAACAATAGAAAATGTGGAAAATAACTACAAAAAATCATTTTAAATTAAATATATGTATATAGGAAATGGTCTGTGAGTTTATATAAACATAGTATGTCTATCCCAAGCTAGTAAGCATATGTAGCCTTTCAAAAATCTTTATACGAAAACACAAATAAGTCTTTATTGCTCATATTTGTAAGAAACATATTTATATCAGCCTCTGTTTAAAAAAACAGGAAAAGAAGAAAGAGGACAAAGAAACAATGAGGAAAAAAAAGGAGGAAAACAATATTGTAATCTGGAAATTCATGTTTTAAATTTATAAAAGTCTGTGACCAATGTACGCCAGATTTGGATGTAAAATATGAAGGTCCTAATTAATATAAAATCTCGGGATGCAGCAAGTGCGTTATGGTAGTGAATTTTTATTAAATGCTTCAAATTTGAATAACTCAATTTTCTATAAACTTAGAAAGTTTAATTTTGGTATGTAGTAAGGTATTTCCTAGGGCAAAATATCCACAAAATTTCGTTAAAATAACTTTGTAATTTTAAAGTAAAAAATTTTTTTGAAAGAAAATTAAAATTTGAATAACTCAATTTTCTATAAACTTAGAAAGTTGAATTATAATACGTAGTAACATATATAGTAAATTTCATTAGAGCAGCTTTGTTATTTTCGGAGAAAAATAATTTTTTGAAAAAAACTCAAAATTTTCACGAAAAATCTTGTCCGATTTTTCTGACTCACGAACTCATCCAAGCCATTAATAAAAGAAAGGCACTTGCCGAGTTTCATTGAAATCGTTTTATTATTTTTTAAGGACTGGGGTAAACTGACCCCGGATATGGGTTCTAGGGGTCCTAGTACGCGCTCATTTGAAAAAAATTTTGCAAAGTCTCACCATCGATACCTCTCTAATAGTGAATTTTTTTTAATAAAAAATTACTAAAATCTTAAACGTATTAAAGATATGATTTTGTTTTACAAAAGTTCTCTAAAATGTTGATTGGCTGTAAGAAAAAGTGTAGTACAATTAGTTTTTATATTACTTTCTAGCAAAACCGGTTACACAGAAGAAATTTTTACAGTTGTGAAGCTATAAAAAAGTCTCTGCGTCTATATCTAGTAGTTTCTACTAACTATTAAAGCAGGTTTATTTTCATTATTTCAACAAAAAGTTTTTTGTATCTTCTAATAAGTGACACATGCACTGATATATGAAGATTTTATTTTCATTGTCTAATTAAACAGTCGTACTTTTCACATAGTTAGACATATTACATACACAAATACAATTATCTAGACTTTAAGTTTGATATTTTATACAAAGAGATCATTTACTGATTTAATTGAAGCAATAACGCCCACCAACTTATAGCCCCAATGAAAGAAAGTGTGGTTTATAAAACAGATGCCATATGATACTAAAGAAATCCCTGATTGCAAATTCCAACCAGCATTCGTAATGCATGTCAGACAACAGGTGCTTGATTGTTAAAACATTTATGTTCTTCTTCTAGAAGAGTTCAAGTATAAAGTGAGTATTGCATCGTACCTCTTGCTATACACAGGGTTGGCACTAGTCAAACACAGGCCATTGGGAGCTGGGAAATTGTTAGTCAAATAGAGTATACCGGAGTTATGGATTTATAAGCTCAAAAATCTGGCAACAGTAGATCATCTAATGTATATTTGACGGTTTCAGAAATATCCCAAAATAAAGATCACAATTGTCTTTGTGTGGTTAGAGCCTCTTTATTTCTATAAATAATTCAATGATGTTTCGGTTTTCGGTATGAGTGAGATATATTAACATAGTGGAGTACTTCGATTTTTTACACATTAAAACATTTCAAACTGTGGTTTCCATGAATGGATACCCCATATTGATTTTTTTAATAAAGGTAGAATAGTTGTATAATATGGTATATTTTAGGAATTAAGAACAGATAAAAATAATTTATGTTTAAAATAACATTAATAAACATGAATACGTTTCTACCTAATTCGCTTCCCCTTCTGGCTACTCTTCTGGCTAAAATGATCGGCTTTTCATCCGCCTTTTTATGCACATTGATACGTTAATTTCGACCGCAATCAAATTACCGGGCAGGCCTGTCTTAATACTTTCTTCTAGGAAACTTGACGAATCGGGTCTTAATCGCAAAGACCAAATCATTTCCTTGTATTTATACGAAATTTGTGAAGGAAGGTTGAACGCAGCTGCTGAAATTAGATTACTAAAATAAAATCACATTAACACGTTAACTTTTACTGCAATCAAATTACCTGGTGGCCTGTCTCAATACTTGTTTCTAGGAAACTTGAAGAAATGGGACTTAATCGCATAGACCAGGTCATGTCGCAGTAATTTTTTATAGGAAATTCGTAAAGGGGTGTTGGGAGCAGCTGCTGTGATAAATTTTCAGAATAAAAGCTAAGCATCCTGGAAGCGTGTCAGTGTTATTATCTAGTCATTTATTCGATTCCACTACCAGTTACCTTATCAATCCGTGAGCAGTATTACGCTATTACTAAATCTTATATATATATATATATATATATATATATATATATATATATATATATATATATATATATATATATATATGTATTTCGTGTGTCTTCGACTTTCAAATTAACATGCATCCCTCTATATGTTAAAACACAATAGACTTCACGTTTTTGAAAAGTAATGCATTTTAAACGTTCCTAAAGAAAGTGTATTGAGGAAAGAGTATGTTTCCCATTGTTATTCTGAAACTCTGACACAAAGTGGTAAGATTATTGCGGAAAATTACATTTACGAAACACAAGATGAAACAACAAATGCGTCTGGATGGTATAGATCCCATTTATTAATAGCAATTTCACATGAAATCTTGTAGGTCCATTTCATTTGATTACGTTGGCACATTTGTAAAAAACGAATGTTTCTATAAATCAGTCTATAGAATAGGGGCTTTTGCGCTTCTGTTTGCCCTCTTACTAACCAAGAAGATCTTATTCACAGTAAGGGATGGTGTAAAATACAGTGTTAATGCTGAGATTATTTATTTATGTAACTGGTATTTTATTTTTACCTGTCTTGTTTTGCGTCTTGGACAAGTGTGGTACACTTTATGTACGGGTAATTTTATTGGGTAATTTTCTATACATAAACTAAGTAAGTTTAAAATGAAAAAGATGCTAAAATTATGCAAAAGTGAATTCTAGAGCACCGATAATTAACTTCAACCGCTTCAGAGATTTTGTGAAGGCACAAGGTTATTATTTTGTTGAAGTTACTTTAACTTGATTTAACTATTTTTGACCAATCTAATTCCAACTTACAAAGCCTATCGCAGAGACCGCATAGGGAAAAAAGAGGCGGTGTTGTCTGGTACATAAGGAAGATATTTAAGAGAAAAACACTTTTAGATATTTACCGTACCTACTTCGTCTGACCAGTTGTGGTTAAATATTTAAAAGTTCACTTATGCTATTGCAGTTATTCACCCGTCACCAGGCATCACCTGCGACACTTTGTTAAAATAGTTGGGTCTTGTTTCTTCCCAATTTTATACATCTGTAAAAATCCTAATATTATTTTAACACTTAATTTTACGTGTCTTAAAAAATGGCAGTGAATAAAATACATTTTTTATAGGTTAAGCTGTTGATAAAAGGTGTACAATAAAGAAATAATATGAAATTTCAAGAAATTTTAAGTATTTATTCCATTTAGTTTTAAAGTAAGAACGGCAGTTTCATACATAATTTACAAATAGCCACTACACTTATATGAACTAAGTTTCCTTTTGGAAATCTTTTGTATAACTTTAATGAAATTTGTAATACAGGTTTCTTTGAAAGAGACTTACACTCTCTACAGATATAGCAAAATTTAATTCTGTAGCTTCATAGAAAATTGAGTTTTCGGCATTTTCTCAAAAGGAGTTAGAACACAAGATTTTTTGATAATAGAGAGAAATCAATGGTAACACTTTCGAAAGAACTCTTCAAATGTGCGCGTACTAGGACCTCTAAAATCGATTTTCAAGGTCTGTGTAAGCTTCAAGTATTAACTTTACTATTATGTCGTATAATAATAGTGTTCAATTCTTATGAAAATTCCCTACCGTAACGCACTTGCTGCGCCCAGATTTTTTTAGTTTTTTAATTTTTAAATTAGCCAGTCATTATGTTAAAGTAAGTATGTTGTTAAAGTAAGTATTTTCCTCAATATCAAGAATGAAATTCAATTAGTTATAAATTTTTAGTGAAGCGTTTCAATCAGCTGAATTTCTTTTTTTACTGTTAATTTTAGCAATAAACTTAAAAACCAAACCATTTTTGAATAGAGAATAAAGATATATTTCAAATGAGGTATCACAAGCCCCTACTTATTAAAATTTTTTGGGGTTGCAACTGCCATTCAAAGGGAACTGAATGTAAGGGAGAAGTTTAGACGTTGCAGGATGACATTTTTAAATCTAAAATTGACGCATTTAGCGATTTTATGTAAATATGCACAATAATGAAGATCTGAAATTATTCCATTTTTATGTTCCACACTGTATAAATAGTTACCTAACATGCAACTTGAAGTACCAATTAAAAAAGCATTCCCATTATCTTTATAATAAGTATGTATTTTATAAAACGGGTTTAAATGCAAATTTGTGTTATTTGTTTATATGTAGATGACATTGACCTTGCCTTATAGTAACTTCGTGATGCAGGAACTTAACTGTTTTAAAGCTGATTGCAAATTTCCCTCATCTTTCAGACTACCTGTTCGTGTATTTCCTCTTTTACACTAAAGAAGCTCCCGGTAATAGCCTTGACTTCTGGTAGGGATCAAGTGTCGACATGATGATAAGATGTTATATATGTACGGTCGGGATTCACCAAAGACCAGTGTATGGTATCTGGTGTGTGCAATTTGTGAAAGTTGTTGTCATCTTGTTATTGTGACTACTACTGCTGCATCGCATGTGAATGTCCAGCTTATACTTGAACTTGAAGATCATGTGGATACATCAGGTGTGTGTAATTCACTCTTTATTCTTCGATAGTCTATATTCGATCTATTTAATCACATGTATTCTAGTATAGTTACTGTAGCTAAACTTACCATCAGGTTTCGTGCATATTGCACGATTATAAAGTGAAAATAAATAGTATCCTCTGTGCATATTGCACGATTATAAAGTGAAAATAAATAGTATCCTCTGTCCACTATGTAAAGATTGGAACCTGTGATGAGCACTGATAAGTACGCTTGGAGAATCCAAATCACTACAAGACATTTTTTGCAGACAGACGATTGTTTAACCAACAAAGTTAGCGTCATCAAAGGATTTTTTATCCCCTGTGAAATTGGTTAGTGAACGATCGTTAGGTCTTAAAAAATGTATTGTGGTAATATGGGTTCTTCAAATGTACTTATTAGTATTTTTGTGATGCGCGTATTGAACTAATAAAAATATTAACACATAGCGCCGATGTTAACACAGAAACGCATGTTTTCTTAGTTTTTGTTAGTATTCAATATACAGGTGTTTTCAATGGGAATCACGGGTGTACTTGACGCAAAATATAAAGCTTTAATAAAACTTACCTCCATAGCAACTTGTACTCACCCTGAGAATGTATAAGGATTTAACATTTCTGCAGAAATGAAAGAAAATAGTATATCAGAAAACGTATAAACACAGTTAACACATATACAGAATCACTATAGACCTTTACTAACAGTAAAGCAGCCTCGGTGGCCTAGTGATGAATACATGTCTTGGGTTCAACATTCCAGTAGGGTTCATTTCACTTTTTTAGTACATACTCTAAATTTAACATCAATCAAGGTTGCGGCATTGTGTTTGGGCACGCTGAATGTATGCATGTTCCGTGTACTATGTGATGTTGGACACGTTAATTATCCCTATCCTGTTTACAGAAAATCAGGGGTTCGGTGAAAGTGCTAGGAGAGTAAAGTGAAACCGCTGCCTGCGGCGACGGTATATCGCCACTATCATGGAAAAAGTGGGACATTAAATAAACTGACGGTAATTTCAAGTTAACTACAATTTTGCAAGTAACGACCGTGAGCGACTTATCCATTAAACAATATATATATATATATATATATATATATATATATATATATATATATATATATATATATATATATATATATATATATATATATATTCGCTAGCTAGTGTCAAAGAAGATAACACTAATTCAGTTACCAATTAATTCTAAAACCTTTTTTGTATAATGTATATATTAACAATGAAATAAATAATCCAATGTCACCGAAATGGCATAGACATGTGTATGTTTATCTATAGTGGACAATAACAAGAACACATATAATCAATAAAAACAATTAAGATCTTTTGTTAAATAGCACACAATTAAAAGACAAAAAACAACAATTTTAAAACAGTAAATACGTTTAAAAGAAAGTTGCAGATTATCGATCTCAATCTGCATTGGTTTTTAGAAAGCACAAGTTGCGAATATATATATATATATATATATATATATATATATATATATATATATATATATATATATATATATATATATATATCATGGCAACAAAAAACTATATTACTAATAATCAGTGCATATCATTAAAACTCTGGACGCAGCAAGTGCGTTATGATTGAATTTTCATAAAAATGTTTTTAATAACAAATATGTGTGTTTTTTAAAGAAAACAGGCATCAAATTTGGTTACCAGTATAACCTATATAGTAAAAACAATGTGCCATGTTTCATCAAAATAACTTTATTGTGTGAAAATGTAAAAAAATTTCCAAAAGTAAACTTAAAGTGTTCCCGAAAAAACACGTTTCTTGGTAAACCTTATAGGTTAATAGCAAATTGAGCTGTTCAAATATGAAACATTTGATCAAAATTAGCTACCATAACGCACTTGCTGCGTCCAGAATTTCTTTTCTTACAAACATGCATTATATTTCGATGGAAAATGCAAAAATGCAATAGCATAAGGCGTGTTTGATTTAAAAAAAAGGAAATTTGTATCACCAACGACTTATGGGCCACCCTGTGATTGTAGAAATATTATTTTAAGATGTAGCTCAAGACACTCTATAATTAATATATACAAAAAAATTTTATATCTTATATAATAACGGATATATTGAGCTTTATTGATTTTTTACGAAAATTCGACAAAAATTATATATCATTAAACGATAAACTCTATAGCTAAGACTACTGCCAAGCATCAGAGAAAGGGTCTATTTGAAATGAATTTTCTGGAAACATTTTAGTAAAATGAAGGACAATGACGGTTGAAGCTAAGACTTCAGGGTTTGTAAAACATTCTTCTTGAGACATTTTATTTCTATAGCTCGTATTAGATTCAATTTATTTGCCTAAATGTTGCCAATTTTGACATTTTAAATCGCCACTTTGACGTTTTGAGGAAAACCCCAATTTATTTTTCTTTAAATGCCTATAACTTTTGTCTTTTGACCTACATAGCTAAATTTTGGTAGGTAACTTACCTATAAGGATGTAGACCTGCGTACCAAATTTGGTTGCCCTTACTTTGTTAATTCCGGAGATATAAATTTTTTGAAAGAAAATACAAAATTTTCCGGGAAAAACTGGGCAGATTTTTCTGGCTAACGAACTTATCCAAGCCATTTGCGAAAGGAATTTTTTCACCAAATTTAATCAAAATCGGCCCATTATTTTTTGAGTTATCGGTGTGACACACATATATATATATATATATATATATATATATATATATATATATATATATATATATATATATATATATATATAAATATAAATATATATATATATATATATATATATATATATATATATATATATATATATATATATATATATATATATATATATATATATATATTTATCAAAAAATTGTGGGAACGCCGTCAGTTGTGGAATAAAACTCTTTATTATAGGCCGAGCTTTCGGAAAAATTTATTCCTTTATCAAGGCTACAACATGGAAAGAAAAAAGTTTACAATTTACGTGGAAAAAATATAAAAGTTTAAAATACTTACATATAACATGAGTTTTACTAAACTATTTATCTAATAACAAACATAAAAAGAAAACTTTTTGATGAATTTGATTGAAGTCTAATAAATGCCAAACTGACATATAAAGCTAAATATTGTTTAATTGAATTTGTTTTTTGTTTTTGTCTAGGAAATATAAGAAGGGGTAGTGATTTCTAAAATTATTATCTTTCTTTAAGTTTATTAAATTTTCGTTAAAAGTAATTTCAAATTCTTCTAAACACATTCTTTTATTACTTAAGGTTTCACAGTGTAAAATAGAATATATATATATATATATATATATATATATATATATATATATATATATATATATATATATATATATATATATATATATATAAACATATAAAAATTGATACTGACCCCGGATATGTTTTCTGGGGGGGGGGGGGGGGGGGGGGGGGGGGCTAATTAGCGTTAGCGCTCATTTGAAGAAATTTTTTCAAAATTCAAAAGTCGGGATCTCCTCATTAGTGAATTTTTTTTAAGAAGATTCACTAAAAAGGGGAGCTTGTAAAATTCGCCCAGAGTGTTATGTTTACTCTTTCCGCTTCCCCATTCAGTTGTGGTGTATAAGGAGAATTTAGTCTAAAATGATACCTTGCTTTTTGAACCAAGATTTTATTTCACTGTTTATATACTCTTCACCATTATCACATCTTATGTTTGATACCCTGAGGTTTTTAGCAGCTTCCATTTATTCAATATACTCTTTTAAATGTGATTCTGCTTCATTCTTACATTAAAAAAGATGCAGAATTGTAAGTGGGTAAAATCGTCTAATATAGTTAACAAATATTTTTGTTATCCTAAGACATTGGACTGTTTGGCTCACAAATATCTGTACGGATAATTTATAATGGTCTCATATCTCTTGTTCTTTTACTTTCAAAAGCCAATCTAGATTGTTTTGCTTTCAAACAAACCTCACAAATGGCTACTATCCTAGTGCAATCTTTCTTGCTTATGTGCCTACCTGTAAACATATTTTTATCAACCAAATTTTTTGTATTCAGCACACCCAAGTTTCCCAGCTTTCTATGCCAATTTGTTACTTCCTCGTCACTACTTGGTGCTATCATTCTATCTTGTTTTTCGTTAATATCCACAATATAGATTTCACTTTCTTGCTTATTGACTTCTAATTTCTTTTTCGAATTACTACGTAACTTTTTTGAAATTACTGTTTTTGCAATGTCATTCACTGATAACTTCTTACTCGCAGCTGAACCTGGAACAAAGAATACATGCTTGAATGTGCAACTACCTCCTACAATAATCCCTATTCCAGTTGACTTTATAGATTCTGCTTTCTTTGCAACCGAGAGGTACGATGCCTTATGCGTTAGCTTTCTAAATCACTTTCTGTCATTTGACGTATAACTTATGCAGGCTAAATCGACTATAACCGTACTTTGCACTCTTACTACATGAGTAGTAAGTAAGAATGATCTTACTCTCTTGTGTCTTGCTTTAACGATTTTAAAGTAAATGTTAAATTATCTAACTTACATATTCAGACTTATATCACCTCTTTTTCAAATGTAAAATTAAGGAATTATCGCAATAGGCTGCACTTTTGTTGCTCAATGTCTCTTTGATATATAGAAAAAAAAATACCAAACATTTCTTTGGCACTATTATATGCATCAGGAACTTTGTATCAACTCTAGTTATTATACTTTGTTGAGGCCTTGTATTTTTACGTTTCCATCCAATTTTATATTTCGTTGGTGCTGTTACAACTTAATATAGGTCATGTGCTCTAAATAAAATAGATACTTGAATCTTCTACAGCTTAAAACATTAATTAGCTTTCCAATCTCCATATTATAGATTTCGGCAAATGTTTACTTTCTGCACACGTGTTCGATACACATGAAAATTTCTATAAAGGCGTCTTTAAGGGTATGGATGATGAAAATCGCAATAACAATGAGAGAAGAGGCGAACATTTGGAGTTATTTGGATTTTTTTTTGTAGAAAAATACGTTTGAAACGTGCTTTTGTTATATTTTACACACTATTGGGGATCGTTCGTTTTATAGACACCATAGAGTGAGTATTCACGACATAACTCATCAATAGTTATCCATTTATTTTCTGATTTTCCACCGTTATTTGCTAAAAATACTGTTGGAAATGTCACTTACGAATATTTTATTCACACGAAGTTGGCTAAGTTAGTATTATCTTAAAGTTTTATTTCATATTGTGCGGTTGGCTAACCTGTTGATTTTCAGCAGCGACAAGTATTTAAATTTAAAACAGGTAACATTTGACTACAAACTAGACAATTAAAAATTTCAACAACATGAAATTGCATACATTGTTGGTGTTAAGTCTTTTGCAGTTACATTTTCAAATTATATTAAGCTTAATAAGGGGGTATTTCTCTATTATATTTGATTTTCATATGCACATGCACGCACTATATGATTTATGAGTATCTGTAGATTTCCCTTCTTTTCATCAAGCTAAAAAGGGTATATTCCTCGATTATATTTTATTTTCATATATTACGTACACGTCCTATAGTACTGTTTCCGCGTCTCTGTAGAGATCCTTTCTTTTCATCGTGTTAAAGAAGGATGTATTCCTTTATTATATTTCATTCTCATATAATAAGTCATGCTCTATACTGTTTACGTCTCCTGTAGATTTCCCTTCTTTTTATCGAGGTAAAGAATGGTGTGTTCCTTATTACCTATATTTAATTTTCATATAGAACCCGCACGCCCTATACTGTTTGCGTGTTGCTGTTGTTGCTTTTTTTTTCTTTTGACCGAGCTAAAGAAGTGTGTATTCCGCTTTAATATGTCATAAAAAATAATAAACTTTTGCTAATTTTATTATAATATGGCGGCAAATGACAAAATACATAAGCAGAATCACCAACATAATTTACACCAACAAATGGCATATATGATACTGTTTTAGTGATCTCCTAAGTTGATGTTGACATATAAAACCCATGATACAAATAACAAGAGACATGATATTCAGACTACCTATTTTAAGACCTGTCACGCGCATGGTGTCAAGTGGTGAGTCCAATGCAACAATAATATGCTGTCGTGCAGTAATGTTTGACCTTTCATCACAACCTCTTAACAAATTACGTATTTTACTAATATTTAAGTGCATACAGTTGGAGGTAATAAAAATGAAAAAGATTAAATTTAGTGCTGCGATCTATATTATCCGAAAAAGACAATAATTTCAACCGCATTAAACTGACGTATACAAACTTTTTGATTGCGAATGACTTTGTTTTAAGTTTGTAGTTGGACTTCTATAACATTACTCACCACGTGACGTCATAGGGGGGGGGGGGGCAGATGCGCAATATCATATCTCTTCTAAGTCATTATATCATATATAAAACCAGCTTCGTGTCATACAATTTGGAGTTTGACATTATTACAAGAAGCAAAAGTTAGGAATAACATTTTTCAAAAACGAAACGGGAAAACCACGAAAAGTGAATCTGTTCAGTGAAATAAGGTACTAGAGCATTACATGAGTATATTTATATCGGTCATGTGAAGCGAGATATGTTCCAAAAAATGTCTCAAATGTGAGTAGAACGTACGCTTTTTCTACAAGAAAAGCCAACTGACTCAAAAAGTTTGCCTTTGCTCTCATTTTTATTCGAATTTTCGTCATATAAACCTTAAATCACGTCTGTATACAAAAATTCCTAAGAATTGAACACATGTGCGGAAAGTAAACGATTACCTAAACTACTCCCGAGACTGCCATTTTACTTTGTCATTTTCTTTCACCACACTTATGTCACAGTTAACGTCTTTTAAATTTAACTTTTGCCCGAAAATAGACTGTTTAGAAGTTTATTTTGACACACAGTGTTTTATATTAACGTTTATTAACTAAAATGAAACTTTTTACATGAAACATAAAAAACGACTTAGTTATATTTTTTACGACCTTAGTCACACAACCACCAACTATTTACTTACCTCACTTATTAATTTGCAACAATTGTAAAACAGTGATTCTTGGTACAGAGCAGTGCAATGTTTATATCAAATGCATATTAATCTGATCTTGTTTTGAAAAACGTGAACCTGTACTTCTAGGATTTAGATACTGGACTGTATCTTGCCATGGTCCTTAGAGGTGTTTCGGCAAGTGTGTGAAATTTACGTTTACAATTATTATTGGCTGGCTAATTTTTAAAATGTCTGGACGCAGCAGGTGCGTTATGGTAGTGAATTTTCATAAAAATGTTTTATAGGCAATTTTTTTTAAAATAAAGGACATGTGATTTGATATAACCTACATATAGTAATAGAAACAGTGTACCTAATTTCATCAAAATGATTTTATTGTTTGAAACGAAACTTGCCGTTTTCTTTACAAAAATTGGCTAAAGTAATGCTACACGAAAATTATGTGTTTTTACGAAAATTTGCAAAACAATTATTTTGCGCGAAATTGTGAAATATTTTTTTTACAATAACATACATTTATTATGACCAACGCTACAAAAAACTTTCACAAATGATTTCTTCAAAAACACAAAAATAATTTGACATATTTTTACACGAAAATTTGCTAAAGAATTCATAATAATCAAACTACATATATACCTAATATGTATCTAAATTTTCGTGTATAATTCGCATTCTACAATGTAAAGCCGCGTACCAAATTTGGTTGTCATGGCTTTGTTATTTCCAGAGGTATAAACATTTCCGGAAGAAAACCTAAAATTTTCCAGGAAAAACTTGTCTTTTCTCAATAACGAACTTAGCCAAGCCACTTATAAAAGGAAGGTACTCACCAAATGTGATCAAAGTCGACCTATTATTTTCTAAGTTATCGCTGTGATATTACAGACAAAAATTAAGTTTCTTGACGCAAAAACGCCAGGAAATACAAGAAAAATAAGTTTGAACATTTTATAGTTGTTACGAATACGGGTTATGTAGAGAAAGTGTCGCAATAAGCGTGTTTTACATAGCCTTAAGTTTTAACTTCAACCGTCACTGTCCTTTATTTTACTAAAGTATTTGCAGAAATATCATTTTAAATAGACCCTTACTCTGATGCTTTTGCAGTAGTTTTCGTTTTAGAGCGTATGGTTTAATAGTCTGTAAATGTTAGCTAATTTTTGTAGAAAAAATTCGCCATGGAGGAGACTGCGACTGTTAACTTGTGAGAAGATTTCTTCCAATAAGGGGGAACTCAGCCCCCTAGAACCCACATATACAGGGTGACGCATTTCTAAGTTGAAGCTCAATATATCCGTTATAAGAAACGAGAACAAATTGTATACCTTAATTTTATATTATTTTTATATTATTTAAATTGGATACTTTAATCTTGAGACGCATCTTACAAAATTATTTTAGTAATCAGAGTACGGCTCGCAAATAGTTGGTGATCCTATTTTTTTTTAAGCGAAGACCCCTTATTTTCTTGCATTTTTGCATTTCCCATCAAATTATAATGCATGTTTGTAAGGTAAAAATTGATAGTGTTCATCGTTTGAATGTGCAACTACCTCCTACAATAATCCCTATTCCAGTTGACTTTATAGATTCTGCTTTCTTTGCAACCGAGAGGTACGATGCCTTATGCGTTAGCTTTCTAAATCACTTTCTGTCATTTGACGTATAACTTATGCAGGCTAAATCGACTATAACCGTACTTTGCACTCTTACTACATGAGTAGTAAGTAAGAATGATCTTACTCTCTTGTGTCTTGCTTTAACGATTTTAAAGTAAATGTTAAATTATCTAACTTACATATTCAGACTTATATCACCTCTTTTTCAAATGTAAAATTAAGGAATTATCGCAATAGGCTGCACTTTTGTTGCTCAATGTCTCTTTGATATATAGAAAAAAAAATACCAAACATTTCTTTGGCACTATTATATGCATCAGGAACTTTGTATCAACTCTAGTTATTATACTTTGTTGAGGCCTTGTATTTTTACGTTTCCATCCAATTTTATATTTCGTTGGTGCTGTTACAACTTAATATAGGTCATGTGCTCTAAATAAAATAGATACTTGAATCTTCTACAGCTTAAAACATTAATTAGCTTTCCAATCTCCATATTATAGATTTCGGCAAATGTTTACTTTCTGCACACGTGTTCGATACACATGAAAATTTCTATAAAGGCGTCTTTAAGGGTATGGATGATGAAAATCGCAATAACAATGAGAGAAGAGGCGAACATTTGGAGTTATTTGGATTTTTTTTTGTAGAAAAATACGTTTGAAACGTGCTTTTGTTATATTTTACACACTATTGGGGATCGTTCGTTTTATAGACACCATAGAGTGAGTATTCACGACATAACTCATCAATAGTTATCCATTTATTTTCTGATTTTCCACCGTTATTTGCTAAAAATACTGTTGGAAATGTCACTTACGAATATTTTATTCACACGAAGTTGGCTAAGTTAGTATTATCTTAAAGTTTTATTTCATATTGTGCGGTTGGCTAACCTGTTGATTTTCAGCAGCGACAAGTATTTAAATTTAAAACAGGTAACATTTGACTACAAACTAGACAATTAAAAATTTCAACAACATGAAATTGCATACATTGTTGGTGTTAAGTCTTTTGCAGTTACATTTTCAAATTATATTAAGCTTAATAAGGGGGTATTTCTCTATTATATTTGATTTTCATATGCACATGCACGCACTATATGATTTATGAGTATCTGTAGATTTCCCTTCTTTTCATCAAGCTAAAAAGGGTATATTCCTCGATTATATTTTATTTTCATATATTACGTACACGTCCTATAATACTGTTTCCGCGTCTCTGTAGAGATCCTTTCTTTTCATCGTGTTAAAGAAGGATGTATTCCTTTATTATATTTCATTCTCATATAATAAGTCATGCTCTATACTGTTTACGTCTCCTGTAGATTTCCCTTCTTTTTATCGAGGTAAAGAATGGTGTGTTCCTTATTACCTATATTTAATTTTCATATAGAACCCGCACGCCCTATACTGTTTGCGTGTTGCTGTTGTTGCTTTTTTTTTCTTTTGACCGAGCTAAAGAAGTGTGTATTCCGCTTTAATATGTCATAAAAAATAATAAACTTTTGCTAATTTTATTATAATATGGCGGCAAATGACAAAATACATAAGCAGAATCACCAACATAATTTACACCAACAAATGGCATATATGATACTGTTTTAGTGATCTCCTAAGTTGATGTTGACATATAAAACCCATGATACAAATAACAAGAGACATGATATTCAGACTACCTATTTTAAGACCTGTCACGCCGTTTTCTTTACAAAAATTGGCTAAAGTAATGCTACACGAAAATTATGTGTTTTTACGAAAATTTGCAAAACAATTATTTTGCGCGAAATTGTGAAATATTTTTTTTACAATAACATACATTTATTATGACCAACGCTACAAAAAACTTTCACAAATGATTTCTTCAAAAACACAAAAATAATTTGACATATTTTTACACGAAAATTTGCTAAAGAATTCATAATAATCAAACTACATATATACCTAATATGTATCTAAATTTTCGTGTATAATTCGCATTCTACAATGTAAAGCCGCGTACCAAATTTGGTTGTCATGGCTTTGTTATTTCCAGAGGTATAAACATTTCCGGAAGAAAACCTAAAATTTTCCAGGAAAAACTTGTCTTTTCTCAATAACGAACTTAGCCAAGCCACTTATAAAAGGAAGGTACTCACCAAATGTGATCAAAGTCGACCTATTATTTTCTAAGTTATCGCTGTGATATTACAGACAAAAATTAAGTTTCTTGACGCAAAAACGCCAGGAAATACAAGAAAAATAAGTTTGAACATTTTATAGTTGTTACGAATACGGGTTATGTAGAGAAAGTGTCGCAATAAGCGTGTTTTACATAGCCTTAAGTTTTAACTTCAACCGTCACTGTCCTTTATTTTACTAAAGTATTTGCAGAAATATCATTTTAAATAGACCCTTACTCTGATGCTTTTGCAGTAGTTTTCGTTTTAGAGCGTATGGTTTAATAGTCTGTAAATGTTAGCTAATTTTTGTAGAAAAAATTCGCCATGGAGGAGACTGCGACTGTTAACTTGTGAGAAGATTTCTTCCAATAAGGGGGAACTCAGCCCCCTAGAACCCACATATACAGGGTGACGCATTTCTAAGTTGAAGCTCAATATATCCGTTATAAGAAACGAGAACAAATTGTATACCTTAATTTTATATTATTTTTATATTATTTAAATTGGATACTTTAATCTTGAGACGCATCTTACAAAATTATTTTAGTAATCAGAGTACGGCTCGCAAATAGTTGGTGATCCTATTTTTTTTTAAGCGAAGACCCCTTATTTTCTTGCATTTTTGCATTTCCCATCAAATTATAATGCATGTTTGTAAGGTAAAAATTGATAGTGTTCATCGTTTGCGAGTTGTTTCAATTGTTTTGCAACCTTTCACATTTTTGGCGAATATCAAAAATTATCATGCGGCGTTTTTACACATAGATAGCGGATCCCATGAAAATGACGCCTTCAGAGATACTTTGGTTTATATTATTTGTTAATGTTTGTACTTTTTCAAACAATAAAGTTATTATGATGACATTTGGCACATTGTTTCTGCTATATTAGTATTAGTATTAGTATATTTATTAATATATAATTTTACAATATGTTTTACAAATAAGCTTAATGCTTGTGCTTGCAATAAACACAATTTTGATTCCTGACTTGCCTAAAGAGAACTGTCCAATCTTACTGCTGTCACATTTTTAATTTTGTTCAATATTCAATAACTTCGAACGTCATTTCTCTCACTACCACTCTAAATGTTCAGCTCTCATTTTACAATAACTTCTGCTCTTAAACCAGAAAATCTTCCAAAATACGAGTATCACTACAACATAAAAATTTTGCGTTTGTGATTTGACAATTAAATCTCATATTATTACTTCGAAGTAAAAAAAAAATATAGTTATATTTTACTTATTTGGATAAATATGAAGTGAAGGCAATGACTTAAATTGAATATAAAATGAATAACTGGTAACCTAAATTTGATTAACGCGAGGTATCAAAATTCAAGCTGTCAGTGTCAGAATGTATATTTTGGAGACAATAACGTTTGGAACCTACCAAATTGCATTAGAGGCAATCAAAAGTTTAGAACCCATTTAACATATTGTACAATTAACTTAAATAATCAACATTATTATTGTCATTAAAAAAGACAATATTATGTAGCTATTAAAAATATTTGTATGAAAATTCGCTACCGTAGCGCACCGTCCATAGATTTTTATTCTGAGAACCCTTTTGTATACGATTTCATTTGATCGACAAACTTTGCAACAATACACTAAAGAACTAATAACTAATCTCGTTTCATTCTTGATAA
Organism: Tillus elongatus; assembly: GCA_964006375.1. Taxonomy (NCBI): domain Eukaryota; kingdom Metazoa; phylum Arthropoda; class Insecta; order Coleoptera; family Cleridae; genus Tillus; species Tillus elongatus. The sequence continues at coordinate 70,769,220 of OZ023265.1, forward strand.
TGACAAATCAAGCAAAAGCAGTGACCTTTTTGAATGGTATCAATTAAAAGTAAGACAAAAAATTTATCAACATTCTTCATAGTTGTCAATTTAATTTTGTTTAAAGCGCCTTAGAAAGTAGTAACCGCATAAAAGTAGTTATTAACTGCAATTGAAAAACATGGTTTATTTAACAGAAATGTATAAAATGACAGTTCCACAGATGATTGGTTACGGAGATAAAACACGATCAACAGGTGGGAGTTCCTATGATGACGCTTATCTTGTTACTGAAACGATCGTCAGGTCTTTAAAAAGATGTGATTTGGGTTCTCCAGGTGTACTTATCAGTGCTCATCACAAGTTCCAATCTTCACTTAGTGAATATTATCCAACTAGAACTTGTTTTGTTTTCTGATTAGTGCAGTTATACACTTTACGGTCATGCTTATCTTTATCAAAATTGTTGCTGCTGGTCTAAAGAAAATCCCCACTGGATGAGAGAAGAACATGCGCGATACCCTGAAAAGGTTAATGTTTGGGCAGGAATAGTTGCAGAATATGTCATTGGTCCCCTCTTTATTAAGGGCAATCCTGATCGAACAAACCCACAAGTTCCAACGTCTATGAAATGGTTCCAGCAAGATGGAGCACCAGTACATTACCAAAACAGTGTTCAGCAGGGATAAAGGGAGGCAAGGGTCATTATAATGGCCATCAAGATCACCCGTTCTTACGTTATATGTATTTTCCTTATGAGGATATTATGTAATAGTTTGATTCTACTTCCATGTTAAATATCGCCACAGATGACGTAGACATTTGGAAAGCGTCATATGTGATTTTTGTTATATTTTTTATTTTAAAGAAGTTTTTTATCAAAACATTAAAACGCAGCAACGGATTTTAATTTTTAGGTGTCATAAATACGTATAAATGAATTTATTTTCTTTTGTCTGATGAAGCTGTTAAGCAGAGAACCCGGTTACGGAGAAGAAAACAAACGTTTGTAAATCCAGAGGAATAGTCTTTACGTCTGTACTTAGAAAGCTAAATGGTCTTCAATTCAACATTAGAAATGTCCACGTTTGTTGGGAGTATTATTATGAATGATTGTAAATATGTCAAAGAACTGACAGGAGGTTCTATGTGAAAATATAAGAAGTTACTTTCGCACGTAGAGACATATTAGTTTGGAGCTGACGAAGAGATTCTCCAAGTCTAACGCATTATAATGTATGAGGATAAAGAGAAGCTTTGAAAATACGAACATAGGGGGAAATGGTACCGACTAGGTACACGCATAGGAAGGCGAATAGAATTATTCTAGAAGAGGCGAGACAAAAAAGATTCTTGTTGAAAGAAATTGAGAGGAGGAATTTAAAATCGGAGATTTAAAAATGTGTCCTAATTAGCAAGTGGCATCGCCTTTAGATTGTAATGATAAAATTAATCGTGAGTTAACCAATCAAACTAGCTTCCTATTGGCAACATAAAGCAAATTGGTTATCTTAACTTATTGGGTTTTATTTTCAGTTCCCTTAGCCGTTGTATGACGTTTTGTATACTGGTCTATGATATTGTTTTGTTATATAATCCGCAACACAGAACAAAGTAATAATTCGGTAAATCCATTATCTACTACTTCACGTTGAGTTCAATCGAACTGCACAAAACTTATCAGTTTTCAGTTAAACCCATTGACATCCGATCTATAGATAAGGAACGGGTAATTGTATTTAAACTAGGCCATAGAGAAAGTGCACATTGCACGTTAATGTGGTTGAAGTTCATTAAAAATAATTGCTCGTCTTGTGGGATACCGCTGCCTCTAACTGTGCTAGCCATGTGTTGCTTTTCGTTATTCTTCGTCTAACCATTGAATATCAGAATTAATGAAAGTTCTTGCAACTAATACATTTCTCATTGGTGCATAAACCATATTGTCTATTTACGATTTACATAATAATATAACTCGCCTGCTGGAGATTTCAACCAAAAAAAAACACGTCATGTTGCCTGATGAACAGGAATTTCGCACATAATAAACTAGTATCAATACAGTCAAGCAGACACATACACGCACACATTTATTAGATTAAAAGGATTGCAAAACAGCTCTGAGATATATTAATCTGATCTAGTTCAAATTCTCGTGATATACTTTTACTTTTACGTTTTCACTTTGTGGTGATTTAAAGCCCACGTTTGTTGCAAGCACGAAAATTTAAATAAAATATCACACGTTTTTCTTCGCTTTGATTAACTTTCCCATAACATAACTCGTTTATTTTAAAAGCCAATATATACAGGATTATTCACATCGAATGAAATTTCTCATAACCCGCTTTATTCAAGATATAAAAATGATAAATAAAAAATCACTACGCATTTTTTCTTAGCTGACTCTTACCGTTTGTAAATCGGCTAAAGAAAGCTTTCGTTCTTTTTTGTGATTAAATCCGATATCTTTTGCCTTTGAAAGGCAACAAACATTTCTGAATAAATTATGTATGACATAATAATAAATCCAAACAAGGACGAAACCGGTCAATGTATTTTGCTATACATTACACCGCATGTTTCAACAAGCCTAAGGCGATGGTCGCTGCGAGTGATGTGACTCAACACTTGTCGTGATATTAGTCAAGCGAGTGGTATTGTGTTCGCTGGCTACTTTATTTTCACAGCTTCGGCTTGCTGTACTGTGTGTAGGCGAAACCTAATATAAAAGCTTATAACGGTTACAAAATAAAAAATGACGCTTCGCGCTATTCTACATTGCTTTATATGGCAGTGTCTGCCTTACGGCCAACTTGTTGGATCATAAGTATAGCATCCTGAGGGATACAAACAAGGACGAAACAGGTCTGTGTCGCCCGCTATATGTTACGCTAAGTCCGGTAACACTAAGGTGATGGTGTCTGGTGAGTGATTTAACGTCCGTCGTGGTATTAGCCAGGGAAATCGTTTTTTTTTTGCACGAAATTTTCTACCCACAATCTTTGCTGTACCCTGTATCCGCTGAAACCACCGTGCAGGCCTAGAAAATTACAAAACCAGAGGTGGCAATTTGCGGTACTCTCCACTACATTATGTGACAGTGCCTTAAGTCCGACTTGTTGCAGCGTAGATTTGACAGACTGAAGATTCAAAACAAGGACGAGATCAGTCCATGTCTCCTGCTATATATATATATATATATATATATATATATATATATATATATATATATATATATATATATATATATATATATATATATATATATATTTATTTATTTATTTATATAGGTATCACACCGATAACTCAAAAAATAATAGGCGCCGATTTTGATTAAATTTGGTGAGTACCTTCCCTTTGCAAATGGCTTGGACAAGTTCATTAGCCAGGAAAATCGGCCCAGGTTTTCCCGGAAAATTTTGTGTTTTCTTTCGAAAAAAATTGAAAAAATTCTTATCTCCGGAATTAACAAAGTCAGGGCAACTAAATTTGGTGCGCGGGTTTACATCATTATATTTTAGTTAGCTACCAAAATTTAGCTTTGTAGGTCAAAAGACAAAAAAGTTATAGATATTTAAATAAAAATTAATTGGGGTTTTCCTTAAAACGTAAAAGTTGCGATTTAAAACGACAAAAATTGGCAACATTTAGGCAAAGAACTTGAATCTAATACGGGCTATGGAGAGAAAATGTCTCAAGAAGAATGTTTTGCAAACCCTGAAGTCTTAGTTTCAACCGTCATTGTCCTTCATTTTATTAAAATATTTCCCGAAAATTCATTTAAAGTAGACCCTTTCTCTAATGCTTGACAGTAGCCTCAGCTATAGAGTTTATAGTTTAATGGTACACAATTTTTGTTGAATTTTCGTAAAAAAATCAATAAAGTTCAATATATTCTTTATTATACAAAATATGAAAAAAAAAATGTATACATTAATTACAGGGTGTCTTGAGCTACATCTTAAAAAAATATTTCTACAATCACAGGCTGGTCCATAAGTCGCTGGTGATACAAATTCTCTTTTTTTTTAATCAAACACATCTTATGTTATTGCATTTTTGCATTTCCATCGAAATATAATGCATGTTTGTAAGAAAAGAAATTCTGGACGAAGAAAGTGAGTTATGGTAGCGAATTTTGATCAAATGCTTCATATTTGAATAGCTCAATTTGCTATTAACCTATAAGGTTGACCAAGAAACCTGTTTTTTCGGGATCACTTTAAGTTTACTTTCGGAAATTTTTGTACATTTTCAAACAATAAAGTTATTTTGGCACATTATTTTTATTATATAGGTTATATAGGTTATATAGGTTATACTGGTAACCAAAGTTAATGCCTGCTTTCTTAAAAACACACACATATTTGCTATTAAAAATATTTTTATGAAAATTCACTACCATAACGCACTTGCTGGGTCCAGAATTTTACTAATAGTTTGGACGAGTTCGTTAACCAGTAAAATGGGATAAGGTTTTCCGAAAAAAATTTTAGTTTTCTTTCTAAAAAAAGTTTTATCTCCGAAAATTAGAAAGCTATTTCGCTGATGTTTGGCAAGTATATTGCCTTGGTAAAGACCTTATCACATCCCAAAACTCAACTTTCTATGTTTATACAAAATTGAGTTATTCAAATTTGGAACACTTAATGAAAATTCTCTACAATAACGCACTTGCTGTGTCCCGAACCTTTTTAATACAAATAAAATGAGGTAATAAATATAACAAGTTTGGCAACTTATCCAATACATGTCACGCAACAATTTGCTCTTCCAATGGTAAATGTGCAATATTTGTTTTATAATCTTCCTCAAGAAATCATTGAGTCTGACATTAGGTACCGTCCAAAATAATCGACTATTCCAGAGTAACATATCGAAACTGCCAAAAAGATTATATTCCAAATAAGGATTGTGCAAAGATGGTAGCTAACTGAAGAAAAGTAACTATATAAGCAGAAATTTTTAACCTTGTAACACATTTTACGCAACATTGGTTCTTTACGACCTGCATTTGCACTACAACATGTGTATAAAAATCGCCAATTTTAGCATTTAATTGTGACAAGTTAAACATCTGCCTTGTGCACTGTTATTGGTCAATACCCACAGACTGTTTTAGAACATTTAACCTATTATAGTTTTGAACTTGTAAAATTTTTCTGTTTACTTGGAAACTTGAATTTTGGTATGTATAGCTTGTATCAAAGCCACAGGTGTTTCAAATTTCATCAAAATAGCTAATTGTTTACTATGTGAACCTATGATGAGCAATGAAATTTACTTTTTTCCTAAATGTACATTTTTTTTAAGAAAAATTTGATTTTTGTGTGAAACATAGGTCCTATTCAGAGAGATAACGTGCTAGTCCAAGAAATTTACAAGAAAAGATACTTGTCAAGTTTAACCGAAATCAGCTAAATATTTTTTATGAATTAAAGTTCATTAGAAAGAAAAAGAAAATAACTGAATTTAAATAAACGAGTGTTGAGAGTTCTGGAAGTCGGCGCTAATTTAAGACCAAAATTTTTTCCTCAAACATGCTGTTGCATTCATCCGAAAGTGTGGTAGAATAAAAACTAATTCCTACCTTATATAAAGGCTTATATAATACATCTTAAAGAAAACAATAATCAAAGCTCAATAAACTTGTGAAATAGAACAACAGTTTCCATTGCTTAATTTTCTTTCAAATCATATGTTTACCAACAGTTGAAGCTCTTATTAAGAAAAGTAATATATCCCAAAAAATAAGATTAAAGAGTTTATTTTATTCTATTATAATTTCCGTAGGTAGCACACTGAAAACGCTATTATAAACTGATATTTTAAAATATATAATTAAGTCGTAAGAGAAAACGATGCAATTTTATATAATGATTATTTTCTGAGTCAAAAAATAAAACTTTATAGATATAGTGTATATATATATATATATATATATATATATATATATATATATATATATATATATATATATATATATATATATATATATATATATATACTATACAACGAGAAAGGTTTAAGGGCAAAGCCGCAAGGAGACAACCGCAAACACGTGTTTCAGGCTAATTAGCCATCATCAGTACGGTATAGCCAGGTGAAGATGGTAACACTTTGGATAAACATGGAAAAATATACGGAGTCCTGAAACACGTGTTTGCGGTTGTCTCCTTGCGGCTTTGCCCTTAAACCTTTCTCGTTGTATAGTACATAAATGCCGTGTTATCAATCCTGTTTTAGTTATATATATATATATATATATATATATATATATATATATATATATATATATATATATATATATATATATATATATATATGTATATATATATATGTGTGTGTGTGTGTGTGTGTGTGTGTGTGTGTGTGTATAAAAGATATATGAGTCATTGTAGGTGTATATAAATATTATTATCTTTTTTTAGCGTAATGCAGTTCAGGTGCTGGCATATTTTCTTATTTGGCTGTGTGTAGTGAACTCTTACAATGTTCCAAAGTATGCTCCAAAACATGAAGATTATGTAAGTATAGATTTTATTTTTGAGTAGTTAAACATTTAGAACTATGGTAGGTATATTCAAAAAGGTGTATCGAAAAAATTAAATATCTCTTTGTACAATCATTAAGTTTAGTTAACAAAACGTTTTATTTGCATACAACTAATATACTGACTTACCAAAAATCCGAACACTTAGAAAAAGTTGACCAATTTCGATAAAATTCTCTATATTACCCTATTTTGTCTTTGATAAGAAATGATAACACTATGGACAAAAAGTTTGGGAAACTCTACAGTTTATTAATTTTGGTATATTAAAAAATGTTCTCTTTAAGTGTCCTTCATTTTAACGTCATATTTTGTAGCGATTTGTGCCTAATTTATTAAGTCATTAAGTCGTTATCCCCAGGCAGCGTTTACAGAACAATTGGAATCATTTGAGGGAATTCGAAAGGGGGCACATTGTTGGTATGCGGAAACTCGGACAAATTTCCGACCGCATAGCACGCAGTGTGTGAACAGTTTCACAGTGTTGGTCCAAGCGGTGTGAAGAAGAAATCCGTAACCGTGGTCATGGATTCGGACAACCTCGAGCAACTTTAGCACGGGAAGATCCCCACCACCTTTATCTTACTCTTTGGACTCCTCTGAATGCGGCAGACAACGTCATTGATCAGCTTGACCGCCTTATACGGACCTTCCCAAAATTTCTGTAATTTCGGTGACCGTCCCTTGCGCCGTACTGGATTGCAGAACCACACCCTATTTTCTTCTTTAAACTCAGCCGGATAAGCTTGAACGGCATGGCGGGCCTTCATACGATCGCTTTCTACGCGCATGTATATTCTGACAGCAGAATGGGTGGCTTTCCTTCTCGCCAATATGCCGGGGCCCTGTTCAAGCGAAGTTCTTACGTTGCACTGGTTCTTTCGTGCAATTGCTTTTGTTCTTTTGTTTCTATTTGCACAAATATCTCCGCATGCCCTATTCTTCCTGTCCACATCGTCTCTGTTCCAACAAATGTGTACATTGACTTTTTTTCGAGTTAGCTTCAAATTTACATGGTCTTTACATCCTTAGTCTTTTACTTTTCCATAATTTTTTTCTACTTGCTTCTGGCTGAGTGACTGGGTCGTCTCTTCCTCTTACAGCTCTCTTGACTGGAATGGCACTTTCGCGGCAGACGTTGCTATTTTCCTCTTTGGTGATTTTCCGCACTACCAGGTTACTGCCAAGCGATCTTATTATTTCTTCAATGTTGATACTCATGATGTTAGTGCTGAGACCAAGTTTAACGAACTGAACTTGAAGTATGTCCAAGCCCATTATAATCGGGTCTGATATGGCGGCGACTATGGCTCTCTGCTTTGTCTTCCATGTCGACGTCAGTTTCGCTAAATACCTGGATCTGATCACCACTGGCTGAATTTACTCTGTACACTATCTGGCTCTCTTGCTCGCGATCCTGGAACCATGTTGCGCGAATAATCGTCCTAGTTGCGCCTGTGTTGATGGCCATCGGGGGTCTTATTACCGCGTACGTACCTCTACGACGAGAGCTCTACCAGAATCGCTAACCTGAGAAACGTTTACCGGCCTTAGCTTCACCTTCTCCCTTGCGCGTGATCTTAGAGCCCAGCATTCGCCTCGTATATGTCCCGTCTTGCCGTAGTTACAACGACGCAAGGCAAAAGCACGGTAAGCTTTTATTGGCTTCAAATGAAATGTAGGCTTTGTCTGTTCTACTATTCTCTTTAGTATCTGAACCACTTCGGATGGATCTGTTTTAATTTCTTTTCGTACTTGGAGACTGCAAACTCTCACATGCATTTCTGATGGTTGCTTTGTCACTTCAAACTCCAAATTATGTGCCAAAGCATTGTTCAAGTTTTGTGTCTCTCAATCCTCAGCGTATGTTAGGTGTCGCTATCCCTGATGCCGCCAATAAAGGTTTGCAGCGACAACTGGTTTAGAAACTCCATCGGAGCTATGGGGTAGGCTTATCATGTCAATCTGACAACGTCCACGTGGAAATGTTGGAGACTTTCGCCCGATTCCTGACAAACGGGAATCGGTACAGCTGTTGTAAATGCTGGTCGACAAACCTCATCTCTAACTGATGTCTAATGCTGTCAAAACTCAACGGTTATTCCCTCGAAATAACTTTGAGTACATCTAGGGCATCTCCTCTGGGTGCTATAATAAACTCTGTCGTTTTTTCTCTCTCGCGTCAACCATTTGCTGTAGCAGCGGCGTCGAGCTATCGTAGATAAATGCCCCACGGGATTGAAGCATCAAACGTGGGGGCCTTAATTCTTACATTCGGGTTATCTTCGAGTCTGATGTTTCCCTTGGCTAGGGTATCACACCCCTCTTCTAGTGATTGCATTTTCTGTTGTACGTCTTCTTTTATACTCGTCAGCTTGTCGTATACATCGTAGCTGATACCTTTTACTCGGTTTTCTACTTGCTGGCAGATGTCTTCTTTTACTTGCTTCATACGTTCCTCCACACATAAAGTAATTTTCTCCATTCTACCGGCCTGTTCTTCCAAAATTACTTGGCTTCTTCATCTCTTCCCATTTCTTCTTTGGTCTCCCCATTTCTTTTTCTCATGTCTTCTTTCAAATCTTCGTCTCTTTTTCTCATTTCTTCTCTGAACCCTTCATATATTCTTCTCATTTCTTCTCCGGCCTATTCATCTCTTTTCTCATTTATTCTTTGTCTTCTTCGTCTCATTTTCTGACATCTTCATCGCCTTTTCTCATTTCTTCTTTAGCTTCTTCATTTCTTTTTCTGGCTTGTTCTTTCATTACTTTAGTCAACTTCAATAGCTTGGTGTCCATATTGGCTGTTACGCTACGTGTCTTAGGCACAGACGTACTTAAAGCTGGTACACAGTTTATTCTGTTTAAAACACACACCCAGTTATGAAATACTGCTGACACAGATTTTTCAGAGACCATAGAAATTGACACGTTATTCAACGAATATTCTGGAAAGTATTTCCGCTAGCAGCTCTAAAATCCTACTTCTGACACCAGTTGTGACGTTCTTCGGGGTACTAATTCCAACTCACTTGGAGAAGGTTTTTTCAATTCACAGCTTCCTCGTAACTGATTTGTATTTCTACGAAAATTCCTTAAAAGAACAACGAAAAAAATAAAGTTCTCGTATTTTAAAGTAACTCTCAATTATTTTTTTTGAGCGACTTAGCTTTACCACTTTTAATATGTTAGGCCGCGAAAGTTATTTGGAGCTCTGGTAAAGTATTCATTCGCAAAATTATGTCTCTTCTATGACAGGTACTGTAACCAACTCTAAGTCTATTATTACAATTTTAGTTGTACGGTTCGTTAGTGATTTACTCTTTAAAATTTCATGATATCTCTATAATATGTGATTAATCTATAAATTGGAGACTAAAAGTGTAGACTATTTTTTATGAATAGAAACGTGCGTATGACATAAATGAAAGTGAATCCGTTAAAAGCCTGTGTATATTATTCTTCGTTTCGAACGCAAGTTCACACCTAGTTAAACATATATAATAGCATTTTATTTAATTGGCGTTCTGCTAATATAAATCGTTTAATCATATTAATGATATTTGTTTTGCTAGTAGACAGGAGATTTAAAAATATCAGGTACTTTGTAGCACACTAACAGGAAAATTGTCATACTTATTTGTTGACTTTGTTGTTTTCGAACACACTTAGTGCTTAGTGAATATTTGAAATTACGATGTGTTATGGTGATTTGGGTTTTCCAAGGGTACCAATTAGTTTTGGAATCATTTATTTCATCAAGAATGGTTTAGGCTATTAGAAAATTCCTTATAGTTTAACGAATAGCAATACAAGGACACATTTAATAAGTACAATAGGGCACTGAGTAAAAGATTTCAGAAAAAGGAATTGCTCTTATTGAGTCAAAACGCTTATATCCTCTATAAGTAAACTTATTCAACCAAATAGTATTTTCCCATTAAACGCGGGGTTAAATAAGCATAACACTACTGATATCACAACATAACTCTATTTCTGAAATTTTTAAAATGCATTGTTTTCGGTTTACCACTTCGATACAATTTTCTGAACGTAAATTAAATTTGTTTTGTAAATGCATTCTTCTTGATCGCTCTACCGGATCGTTGTTAATTATGTTAATAATAGTTTCATCTAAAAAGATGTTGGAATGTTATATTTGTTCTAACCGAAAGGCAGCTGCAAATTCATATCAAAACAACTACCCAGAAAGACGACAACCAAACACCAAAATATTTCGCAGGATAGTGACCAATCTATTGAACGACGGTAGCTTCCACGCAAAGAAACTACCAATGTCTAGAAATGAAGAAAGAAATAATGCCGTTTTACAGGTTTCAAACGAAAATCCTCCGCAATCTGTTCGGTTTTATGGTGAACAAATTGTCGTTCCGAAAAGTACGGTACACCGTGTATTAAAACAAAGTCATTACCATCCATACAAACCTACAAACGTACAAGGATTAAATGTTGACGATTATCCTAAGCGATTTCAATTCTGCAGATGGTATCAAGGACAATGTCAACAAGGCAAAAATTTTCATTTGAAAATAATATGGACTGATGAATCCAGATTTACAAATTGTGGTGTGTATAATCGCCATAATAGGGATTATTGGGCAAATGAAAGCCCCATCTGAAGGAAGAAAGACGATTGCAAGACAGATTTGGTATTAATGTTTGGTGCGGCTTATTAGGTGAAAAACTGTTAATTTAACTGTAGATTTGACAGTTAATTTAAAAAAATTCAGGTAACTTCATTGGGAAAGGTATCTATTGAGAAATGATATTTTACTAATTAGAAGAGTTCATAATAATTTAGACAAGATTTGGTACCAACAAGACGGTTGTCCAGCTCACAATGCTAGGATCAGCAAAGAATTTTTGTACCAAAATTTTAATAATAGTGTCATTTGTAACAATGGGCCGGTTCATTGGTGTGCTCGAAGTCCTGATATAACACCCATGAATTTTTATTTTTGGGGTACTCTGAAGAATGATGTGTATAAATTCGATCCACCACAAAATATCAATGAATTACGAAACAGAATCACGGAAGCTACAAATCATATTAACCGAAACACCCTCACCAGAGTTTGCAGGCATGTTTAAAAGTGTATAAAGTGCGTTGAACAAAACGGTGGCCATATTGAACAATTTTGTGTATTTTAAGTTTCTATTTTATTATTTATTGAGTTCCGTTTCTAATTGTGTTGTTTTGTGGAGTTTAAGTTTCTATTTGTTCTTGCCGGGTTTCGTTATTAAACTGTTTACCATAGTGTTATCTAGCATTATTACCTAATTAAGTATTGTAAATTAAATCACGATATTTTTTTATCGTGAGTCATTACGGAAAGCTATGTTAAAAGTAGAAGCCTATTGTTAGACTCCATGGCCTACTGCTTTTTGAACACTTTTTTTGTCATGTCTTTTCTGGTATTGGATTTCATAGCCTACTACCCTCAAAACGGTTTTACTCAAAATTGTCAGTGCAATTACAAGATTTCTCAAACACGTTGTACATCATTGGAAAGCTCTTTTCACAGGCTATCACATGAGCAAAAAAACCAGTATGGCTCCCATAATAAAAACAAACGTTGATACCTGTAGTTCAGAGACAAATGACAAACCAAAGTTGAGAATAGCACAAAAAGATTACCCTGTAAAAAGTGTCCTGATAATGTGCAAGTCTTAGACATATCAGATCAACGCCTACTTACATATTGAAGAAAAAAGAAATCCACAAATTTTGGTTTTTTGAAAATAACTCGAAAACGAAAGAGGCAGGGCAAAATATTTTGAACGAGCATGAAATTCTACAATACATTGCTAATTTAACCGTCTCCCTATCTCTAATAATAACGGAGATAGCAATACATTCCCATCTAGTTTGGGACACACACTATATATATATATATATATATATATATATATATATATATATATATATATATATATATATATATATATATATATATATATATATATACATATATAAATAATACCCAAACAAAATTGTATTTCAAAATAAGTATAAATAATACTAAAGGAAGTGGAGCTTATTTACAAATTTACAATTTTGTTTCAGGATTATTTTAAAGAAAGTTCATAAAGAAAATTTTGCTTACAAGGAGGTAACGGCTTTTGATTTTTCAAAAAAGTTTCTCAAATGAACGCGAATTAGAGCCCCTAGAGTCCATATCCAGTGTCGGACTATATATATAAAAGATACATATATGCAATGGAGAATAGCGCAAAACGCCATATTTGGTGTTGTGATGGATCTATATATATATATATATATATATATATATATATATATATATATATATATATATATATATATATATATATATACACATATACAATGAAGAATAGCACAAAACGCCATATCTGGTGTTGTGACTGATCTAGGCTTCTACAGCAGCTTCCACGCGCACACAATACAGCAAGAAGGATGCTGTTCGAAGAAAACTAGCGGGCAAAAACAACTTTTCCTCTGGCTAAAACTACGACGGGCATTGAACTACATCACTCACTTGCCACAATCACTTTAATCCTGCTTAGACTTTCTGTAAAAAAAATATCTAAAAAAAATTAATTTTATGATCCGTTAGTGGCTAAAGGCTATATAAGTAAATAACCGACGTTATTTTTTTTTAAACACTCATAGTTAATCTTGTCCTTTTTTCAACACTCCTGATCTTGAGACCATATCAACTAACAAGAACTTATTTTTCAGACATCGTCAGACTACAGCTTTAGTTATGGAGTGAAAGATTCCCACACTGGAGACATCAAGCATCAATGGGAAAAAAAGGATGGTGACCTTGTCAAAGGGCACTATTCTTTAGTTGAGCCTGATGGATCTATAAGAAGTGTGGAATATACCGCTGATGAAAAGCATGGCTTTAATGCTGTTGTCAAACACTCTGGCCCACATGTCCACAAGATTCAACCAGATGATATCAAAGATCCTACTAGTCACAGTGAAGTATTGATAAAGCCAACTTTTAGCGAACCAAAGTATGAGTATAACTTAGTCAGCAATGAAAACCAACAATCCTCTGATCACGTAGATGAAGATGATCACGCTGGATACTATTATCCCTCTGCTTACCAAACAACTTTAGATGAAGGTAATCAAGAAGAAAACAAAGATCGATTAGAAGAGAAAGGCCAAGGGGAAGCCGCTAAAACGCAATCGTATATTAATTATTCAATAAGAGACAAGGAGGAAGAAAGTCAACCGACAGCAATAGACATGAAGTACGTCAACAGTCCAATTTACGTAACAAATCCAGATGCATACAGACCGCAAGCCTTAGCTTCAAAAGATCAGTATGTTTTCAAACAGTACCAAAATCAAAATAAATTCCAAGAAGCAGCACAACAGCAGATCCAATATCAGTATAAAAAGCAGCAACAGCAGCAACAACAGCAAGGACAACAACAACGACAACAGCAACAGCAACGACAACAAGACCAACAACGGCGGCGACAGGAACAACAACAGTCAAAGCAACAGCAAAAACAACTGCAGCAACAACAGAAACAACAGGAGCAGCAGCCACCAGAACCACAGCAACAACAGCATCAACAACCATTTCAGCAGCAACAAAGATACCAAGAACTTGTAAATCAGCAATATGAACATTTTCCATCCAGTCAAATTAAATACGCTTTTATTCCTTACGATAATGTAGTCAAAGATGCTGCAGTACAAAAACTAGCACCGATTGATGTAAGTTTTTTTAATCCTGTAGAAATAGATCTCAGTAATGTGAATGCTAGTCAAGATGATAAAAATAAGCAAACAACGAAAGAATCAACGAACGATTCACAGACTAAAAATGCACAACCTACTCAAGAATTATCTATAGAGGATCTAAATAAATTAGCTGAAGAATATTACAATGACGAGGCAAAAAAGGTTATAGTTGAGGATTTTCACAAGGCTGCCCAGAATTTCTATAATCCCGAAGAAAACAAATTTGCAGGCAACTCAGACGTAAACAAGTTAGCTCAAAACTACGATAAAACAGACAAACCTAGGTCAGCCCAAAATAGCTATAAAATTAACGATGATAAAATACCTAGCCAACCGTATTATGAGTCTGGGTTTGTACCAATAATATCAACACCAAAAACTATAGCTATAACGCATCAACCATCACCAAATACATACATATCAAATAAAAAAGTAAAAACTACACCTGGCTTAAGGCACTATGCGACAAAAGGCGCCTTCAATAATATAGGTGGTGGGAAAAAGCAATCGAGACCGTACCGTATTCGTGGGCAAAAAGTCCTTGTACCAGGTCCCAATGCTGGTTTTGGCATAGCGATTCCTGTAAAGGAAGACTACAGGACAGAGACTCATCGTTCTGAAGTAACGAGACATTTTAGATCGCCCCTCTATAATAACAATGGAGTTGTTAGGTATGCTAAGCACGTGGCATACGAGGAAGATGATGATTAACAACAAAACATGTAATGAAATTTAATGACATATGGTGTAGAACGTGCCTCAAGATTACGATATTTTCTCAATGATTATATTAACTTTCAGATAAATTTACATCATGAATGCTTTCACTATTTATGTATTTAGTAGAATGTAAATAAGAAGGATGTTATTGGTATAAAAAATGTATAAAGGACGAAAATAGCAAAAAAAATTCAAGAATCGATGTTAATTAAACAGCTTTTATAATTTTAAACTGATTTGAATAAGTATACTTAAGATTGAATGATTAAAAGCAATTTACTTCAAACAAGATTTAGTCTGAGATTACATACGGGGTAAGCCAAAGAAACGGTGAAGACTCACAACTAAATGTTATTCTTCAATACAGTCCCCCTTAACATCAATGCACTTATCACATCGTTTCAGCAACAATTCGATACCATTAAAAATGTTCTTTCGGTTTGTGAAATGTGCCCAAACTGCAGCTTTGACCCCTTCGTCGTCACTTGAATGGCGCCTGAGAAGGTTCTTTTTCAAATTTAAAAATATATATTAGTCACTGGGGGCCATATCTGGACTATACGGAGCGTGATCAATTTGTTGTAAAGCGCAGGCACGAATTGGGGCTTATGCAATTCCAGCAGTGTGCAAAGGTGCATGTCATGAAGCAAACGCACGCCTCTTTTCAGTTTCCCACGTCTTTTCTCCTGAATATTTTGTCGTAATTTACGCAGAAGTGTTGCATAATATGCATCGTTGACTGTGGTGTTGCGTTCTTTAAAGTATATGAAAAGAGTACTCTTATAATCCCAAAAATTCGCAACCATTATTTTTTGTTCACTGGCAGACTTTGAAATTTCTTGGTGGTGTTTCTTCTTTACGCCTCGATTTCATCGAATTGCTTTTACACAAAGGATCATAGTAGAAAACCATACCTCGATCCTGTGTGACAAATGCCTTCAGCGTATCCAGAGGGTTTTCTCCGTAGGCGTCGGTTCAAAGAGGATCGGGCACATTCAACACGATGTTGGCGGTGAACTCCTGAAAGATGTTTGGGGACCCATCTTGCACTAACTTTATTCATGCCTAATGTTCGTGGAGGATTCGCTGAACGCTTTTAGCTAAAAGCCCCGAAATTGTTTATAATTGGTTCACTTTCAAGCATCGATCGCTTGATACAAGATCCCAAACAAGGGCAGGCTTGTTGTCCGTCACCATTTCCATCGTATTTCCTGACCTTGCCTCAACTTCCAAGGATCTCTGCCACATTCGAAACCATTTTGACTAAACTTTTACTACAGAATAGGACCGAGAATTTTCCCGTAGGCCCCATCCTGCTGATATTTAATGCTTTGAGGAGACCTTCTTGAGGAAGGAATTTAATAATAGTTCTATACTCATTTTTTCTGACTTCTCAAATCGTGGTGAAAAATAATTGACATAAAGTCCATCATGGTTTTTCTCAAGTCTAATACGACTTGAGCCAATGTTTTGCCAAAATTTGACAGTGTGGAATACCATAGATCTTTGCCAGGCCCGTAAGTTTGTCGCTTACCTCGTTTTTCTCACAACGTTTTAGTTAAGACTGCAGATTTAAATTATATATATATATATATATATATATATATATATATATATATATATATATATATATATATATATATATATATATATATATATATATATTTGACCTACGATTATGTTAATTATCCTTAAGAACTTGCTTGGAGGTTTTTGAAAAGTTAAACTTTTGACGCAACTCAATAAAAGCTATAGGTTAGTATTTAACAAATATGTATGAGTCTATATAAGGCAAATAATTTATACAAACAAATCGTCAAAAGAAAGGGTTAATTTATTACCCGTAAAATCTGCTTTAAACTTCACGCTTGATTTGTAGGAAGAAAAACCAACAAATATTCCAGCTGTAAAGTTAATAATGGCAAAAACATTTTTTATATTTGGCATGGTTTACCACATGTTCCAAAATTTAGATGTTAAAAAGGCATAACGTCCCGATGGAATCACAACAATAGTTATTAAAATGTATACCCCTAAATTGACTAGTTTTATGTCGTTTCTTTTCGATGAGGTATTACTATTTTACTGCAAACAAACTGCAATTTAGCCTGTACCTAAAAAGAGAGAAAATCCGATGCAGGGTACTGTATTCCAATTTCCATTTTATTAGTTTTGTGTACAATTTTGGGATTTATCGATGTTTAACTCATTAAATAAACGCAAATATCATAAATGATCGCCAATACAGTTTTCACTAAGATCTATCTACTGGTGATATGCTGACAAACGTCAATCACCATTGGAGTTATGCTCTCGAAAAGTTTGGAGAAGGTTATGCGAGTTGATTGGATATTGGCAGGCGGCACTCCTTAGTCAGCTTTGATCATGCCTTCTTAACTATGCCTTCCAATATTTAGTGTTCTGAAGGCGTGCTCCTTGCATATGGTGGTCCATGGTCTCTTATCAGATAAATTATAAACTAGGTGGGATGTTCCACAAGATCCTGTTTTGACACATTCTTCCTTTTAATATAAATGACCTTCTGCTAACAGCTAACAATCTGATGCAAAGCTTTGCTGAAGCTCTTCCCAGCACGGTTTTATCGACTTGTACAGTATCTGCTTCCCGCTCCTTATAAATGAGGGGCGAACTAGCCAACTCCCCAAGTGATGACCTAACTAAGATTTTTAGCTGGTACTTTGCAAATCTGGTTATCATTAATACCTCAAAAACACATAATGGAATAATGTGTAGGTAGAGTGACTTTATATGACGCCGCGTTCAGATGCCTGTCGAAATATTGCAAAGGCAGCACCAAAGCTTGGGTTCCTTCTTTGTGTTGAAAGTTTTACCACAATGGCTTTTTACGCTGTGTAAAGTACAGGTACGTTCACAGTTGGAATATTATACTCGTGTCTGGAGTGCTGCCTTGAAGACAACTTGTACCTCCTAGATTCTATTCAGAAACGTTTGCGTTATGGAAATTTTTATATCACAGTCATTCTTACTTCCCTAGACCACAGAAGAAAAATTAAATATCTCCATGTGGTTTATCAATAATATTATCGTCATTGGTGCATTTATAATGCTTAAACAAATGTAGATGCCCAGGTACTTACTAAAGCTGTTCGGTGGCTCAAAATGATTTCTTGCAAACAATTATTGTAACGATACAATAAGACTATAATAATAATATTACTTAATTGAGAGTAATACTAAAATACTAATAAAGAAAACAAATTATAGTAATAGTAATAGAAATAGCTAATTTACTTAACAGGTTTCCCTATAAATTGTGAAATCAAAAATTTGATTTGGAAAGCAAACAAAAAACGCAGTATTAGTGGATAATAAATTGTCACTGTAAAAAGCTCGTTATTTATCAGTGTTGCTTAAAACTATTGACGATTTAAGGACCCTTCTTTTTTTATGATATTTCCGGTGTCCAGTACTAAATAAGTGTTTAGTATTAAGTCAACTGTGCAATAAATGTTATTTATTTATAAAGTTATATATTTATGAATTTAGACTAGAAAAGTTGTTATGTTTTTGTTATTACTTTTGTTTCTTCTAATATATAGTGTTAAAGATAATTTTGTTACATGGTGCTTGTGTCATTTATTTTTGAATATCCAATTTAAGTCTATGCCTCGAACTGATCTGTACAATTTATAACATTTTAATAAATAAGTGTTAACTATACATTCTGTCGTCATCTATATTTTTTGCATACCTTAGTCACAAGTCAATTATATATTCCAGATGTATTAAATAGATTTTAGCAATATTTCTATAATAAATTTTTGCGAATTTTTGTAGATTTTCAGCGATTACAGCCGCCAAGGAAAAATGGAATGATTCCGATTCTGGTTCAAGTCGGACTGGGGGTTCTTCTTTCATTCCTCATTAGACTGTATAGGGCGAGTCTGGCTTGAGATTATACTCTATCTAGCGGGACAGTGATTAAGAGAGTCTATATACCCAAATTGGGGATTTGATCACCAACTCAAATTGCTAAGACTTCTCAGCCTAACGTTTTTTTGATGGGATTGAAGTAAAACTGGACACCTCAGGGGGAATTTCCTAACACCAACTCCATTAATATCCAACAGAATGCCTACCAAACCGGCAAATCTACTGACTTAGCACTCAATAACCATGTTGGGAAAATCCCACACCCTCTGGGTAACAGGGAGATAGCGGTTGCTGCATTTCTTGACCTTAAAAGAGCATTTAACAATGCACAAACTAATTTTTTCTGTGAAGTTTCTGTCGCTAGAAAAGTTGAACTTACCATATATGACTGGACCAGAAGCATGCCAGCAGGACCTTTATTACCTCGCTGAAGGGAGAGGTGGTCAGACTCAAGTCTGTTACGAGGTGCCCGCAAGTAGAAGTATTATTCTCTTGCATTGATCCCTTTTGATGGATGATCTGCTGAATATCCTGGAGATGTATGTGGTTGAGTCCAGACCGCTCAAATACTCTTCAAGTGATACTAAAGGTAGTAAATGATTGATGCTAGAGGAAGCAGATGTATGTGAATGCTTACAAAACTACCTACGTTTCATTAATCAGAAGAAAAGGAAGGTTAAATAAAGTAAAACCACCTACTCTTATGAGCCAGCCACTTCCATTTCTCAAACAAGCGAAATATCTGGGGGTTACTCTAGATAAGACGTATAACTGGATTATACTGTTGAAGAAAGTAACCGCAGGTCCAAGTTGACCATGTGAACATTCCGAAGATTATATGGGAATAACTAGGGAGCTACCCGACAGCAAATGTATTGGCTCTATGTAGTGGCTATCAGACCAACAATAGACTATGAAGCTATAGTTTGGTGACCTAAGAAACTTGGTGGTATCGCGTAGGCTAAACTGACTTGGCTACAGAGACAAGCGTATCTGATGATAAGGAATACAATGAGTTCCACACCATTAGCCGCCCTGGAAATTCTCCCAAATATCGGACCTCTTTACATATGGCTGAAGATCATGGGCAACGAACAAACTTACGGATACGCGGAGAGCTCCAAAACCGAGTCAAGGGCATGTGGAAGCATCTCTGTGGCAAGAATATTATGTAGCCTCCGCAAGTATGCAACCATATACCAGGCAAAATTATATGCCATCGGGATGTATGCAAGGGAAGTTAAACAAACCGTTGCAAAAACAAAATAAATATTTTATGATAGCACTTGATGGCAATGTAGCGGTCGAGGCACTAGCAAGCGGCGGGGGTACCTAGGCGGACGTTACATGACTGGGGCCTACGTTGCACGGCGAAACGCACCATGAAATCCTGAAGAGGTTCAGAGACGTTCCAGTAATGGAAAAATCTGTTAGGATTAGCCCACCATAAGGCTTTCAGAGAGAGCCCTTTGGAGCCAAGGACAAAAAAGTTCTAGAGTTAAACAGGTAACAGTTGAGAATTCTGGTCGACCTGTATACAGGAAATTGCTATCTGCCTCACCACCTGCAGAGAATTAGGCTTGGATACGAAACCGAGCGCCGACTGAGTATGGAGAGTGACGAAACCGTAGAGCAGGTGCTATCTGCCGATCCGGCAGCAGACGGAACCAGGCACCTGCTCTTTGGCAAGACCCAACTTGCACCAGAAAAACTGGATCAACTTTTGCACTTAAAATTGTCGACTGCTGCAAGAGGCTGGACTGAAATATAAGACCATTAGGCGTGCGCCAAAATAGGCCTTAATGTAGTAGTGGAGAGACTGAGAGGGCCTACTCCACCGTCCTGGTCTAAGCGACATAAATGATTGAATTTAAACGGTTGTCGGCTGACCTGTATAATAAGCCTAAAATCCATCCTCTTTGGAACATTATTTGAATGAGCTATGTCTAACTTAGATAATGCCGTTGGATTTTTCTCTTATACTCAAAACAGCTTTAAAATAAATCTATAAAATTGGTCTACATAGATCACGCCCACATTTTTCCTCGCAGTCCGCTGACGGCACCTACAGCGATCGCTTATTCGAATAAACGCTGGTATTATATATTTTACTGGTGTCGTTTCTGTACGTTATTTCAAAAAAAAATGTTTATAAAAACTACATAGCAGCTCGTTAGGGACGTTGGAGGTTTACCCAGTCTGTCGGGCATAGTGTAGAATCGACAGCGCGGTATGAAGTTTTGGAAATTTGTATTTTCCCCAAATCTAAATACTTGACGTATTGATATAAAATAAACTGCGGATTGAAAACAGTTATATATTAATTCTATTCTTTATTTTTTTTAATAGCCGCATCATGCTGAAACACGCCAACCTTCTTTGCGGTTTCTAATAGGCAACAGTTAATATACGCCTCGCTTCGAGTATACTGACCTATCAGTTTCTGGTATTATATATTTTACTGTGACCCAATTGCTTCTATTTAATTCGTGGTGTCGTTTCTGTACGTTATTTCAACAACAAAAAAATGTTTATAAAAACTACACAGCAGCTCTTTAGGGACGTTGGAGGTTTACCCAGTCTGTCGGGCATATTGTAGAATCGACAGCGCGGTATGAAGTTTTGGAAATTTGTATTTTCCCCAAATCTAAATACTTGACGTATTGATATAAAATAAACTGCGGATTGAAAACAGTTATATATTAATTATATTCTTTATTTTTTTTTAATGGCCGCATCATGCTGAAACACGCTAACCTTCTTTGCGGTTTCTAATAGGCAACAGTTGATATACGCCTCGCTTCGAGTATACTGACCTATCAGTTTCTCAACGTTAAGCTCACAAGGCATTATCAAACGCTTAAGCTCTACAAGCAATATCATCGGTAAAGTTTCCAGTAAATAAGTGGCTGCCAGATTTTAAACAGTGGAAATCGGTGGGGTTCTTTAGCAAGATATTCACAAAAGGCGCCACTATATTAGTGTTACATCTATTCCCGGATATTGCAAAATATGTTACCATTTAATTGCTTTCAAAACCTACCGTAGATTCAAATATATATATATATATATATATATATATATATATATATATATATATATATATATATATATATATATATATATATATATATATATATATATATATATAACCATATATGCGCGTGTGTTTCTCTTTCAGTAAGCACAATGGGGTTCAACAGTCCTCGACCGGAGTTGAATCTACGGTAGGTTTTGAAAGCAATTAAATGGTAACATATTTTGCAATATCCGGGAATAGATGTAACACTAATATAGTGGCGCCTTTTGTGAATATCTTGCTAAAGAACCCCACCGATTTCCACTGTTTAATACACTGTATATACTGTATACACTGTATATATATATATATATATATATATATATATATATATATATATATATATATATATATATATATATATATATATATATATATATATATATATATAAGATCGACTCCCGACTAAGGACTGTTCCTCTCTGTCACACCAGTTGAACTCTCGTAATGAGAGGTGAGGGGTGAGATGCCCATATTGGTCTTGATCTCGCCTTCTCTCTTAAAACGCACGACGGCCTACCCAGTTGCCGCGTTCCTCGATCTTTGTGTCTTCTATCGTCTTCACGTATAGGCAACACATTTTACATGATGCACATATCTCGTCTGTCAGTGTCTTGATATGCAACCAGTGGAATGATACACAGGTCTAGACCTCCTCCAATAAATTCTGACAACCTTACAGCTCTTCATTACCTCTGCCAAATAAGAAATAAATGAATTGACAAAATATGTGAGGTCAAAGGACCTACGGCATAAGGCACGCTTGGCACAGTTGCGGCTCGTGGGTGTCTTACATGGGTGGGCAAAGGGTACGTGGGTAGGATTGCCTATTGGTATCCAATGTTAAATTTTAAAAAATTTCAAGGTCATGCGTTCTCCTGACACTTCAGGATTTCAATGAAAAATTCCTTTATGCAAAAATTTTGACTTTCACAAGAGCATTTTTGGGAAATTGGTGCTACTTAAAATAATATTTATCACGAATATCGAGGGCATAAATAAATTAAAATAATGGGTGGCAACATGTGAGAAATTTGATATAGGTATCTTACCGTTACCTGAAGAGGAAATCAGCTCGCCTGTCCTTATTGTTCACAAAAATGTTAATTACTTTTTCATTAAAGTATCGGATTTGTTTCACCATTTTTTTCTCGACAGACAACATGGCCATGCTGCAGGTCTATCTTGGCTCTTCGTATTTCTTAAAAATGTTTTAATGCGTTTTAAAGTAGAAAAGCACCTTTCGGTTTTTGTGGTAATTGGAATCGTTGCTACAATATTGCATAGTTTATAAATGTCGGAAAATGCTTCGTTAAGGTTATATACGTTTAGAAAATTTATTAAAGCACTAACACCTTCCATAGATCTTATATCTTCTCAGTTGTATAAAGTAATTAATTCTGTTCTAAGTTTTCTCGTGCCAAAAATGTTATAGCACTGAATACTAGTTTGAAAATCATATTCTGGGAAGTTTACTTTAGAGTTAAAACTGGGTGTTGATAACAAATTTGAAAGAGACAAATGGTGTGCGAAAGAAAATATATATTTTAGTTATGTTATAATAACCTGATACTTCTATTGCATCACTTCTACGATTATCGCCCATACCCTCAGCATACCTCTGTCTTTTGGAGCTAGTTTTCACTGGCACATAATGAGTTTCTGATAATTCCGACCTTACTTTTACAATTTGTGGTTCAAATGAAGCCACACAATTTTAGGCCAGTAGTTGCTCGTTTTTGAAGTTGATTATACAAAACATCAACATGGGGCATGGCATAAAGGTCATTTTCGTAATTCGCTCTTGAAATCGCCCAGGTAGAAAGCGAGTTCGTGTCTTATTGACAGCTGGGCACAAAAAAGGTCATTTTCTTAAATATCCCTTGAAATCACACAGTTACAAGCAACTTCGTACCTTATTGACAGAGCCGAGCACCTGCAGACGGCCGCATATTGAAGCTACTCAGCTCATTTCGCAGCTGGGATCAAACTAAGTTAACTTAACACGGTCACACAACATGAGTGACCCCTTCAACCGATTTTAAAGTCGACTTGTCGCCGTTTTGGTTCTGCGATCGTGGCAAGCCCCATGACAAACGTGGGCTGGATAACTATGTGCCTTTGAATGATTATTAAAAGGCCCAAGCACGCGTAAGGCGACGGCAGTTTTAGGATGCAAGTCAAAGTCAAAGTCTACCGTAGAATTCAGAGTACGGTGACGCGATGCTCAGTCAAAAGCTAAATCATTATTTCTGGTATAAAAGGAGTAATAATTAGAATATGGATAGTTTGTCGTATATAGTTAGTTGATATTATTGTAAGAGTCCTTTGTAGTAAATTAAAACAAAAGAAATATATTTGTCTATCGAAATTTGGACTGGGCGCCTGCTCCTGTGCAGGGCCTGTAAAAACAAATATAATTATTGGCTATTCGCAAACAAATAATCTGTAAAATAAAGATGTTAATTATACTGAATTTGCTCAACAGCGACTTTTACATGTAGCAGTGTATCCATGAATTTGTCTGAACTTATTGACGTAAAGACTGACAATAACAAAGTTTGACACTTCTTTGAAATTTTCTTTCTACATTTTCTTCAACAATCTTCGTTCATATCCAACCAACGAAAACTTAACGACTCTCGCTCGTTTAGGCTGCCATATATGCCAAATTGTTTCAGATAGATTTAACGTTGCAGTAACCAAAACGAATCTTACTTTTTGACGAATTAAAATGTTATGTTGTCTATTAATGATGTTACTATATGGTAGAGTGTGTCCAAGATTAGAATGGACAGCATTGGGGGTAGCCGCAAACAATACAAAGGCAGTCAAATTACAAAGAATTAGCGCAATTGAGGGGTAAATATTGACCCCTCAATTGCGCTACATTTGTCGAGGAACGCGAAATTCTAAATCGAACTTTTGAGATTTCGCTTCTATTTTTTGTCGAAGTAATTTGCTTGTTGATAATAACCAAGATCCCACTTCCACGTTTACAAATAAGTAGGTATAACCTACATTAATATCTATATTTTAATAAACTCAGAAAGGGACTTGTCCAAATTGAATTTGACAAAAATCCATAAAAAAACACAATTTTATTGACTTTTTTTACACAGTCCTCTGTAGAAAGCTCAATTTGTTAAACACCTGCCTACTTAAGTATTACGTCATATGAAGACAAGGAAAGGCTACAAAGCAACTTGGTATAGTGGGATTTTTTTCTGGGTTCGGATTTTTTTTCATTGGCTTATAATGGGTATAAATTCTAGGGAAATAAACTTGGCAAATTTGCACACATAAGAGTGTTAGCTGCGGTTGTTTAGATAAGTAGCATACGTACCGTACTACTGCAATTCCACCAACGTTAAATAGCAGACTATGTCTAAATGAAAATACTCTAACGTGTTATTACGTTTTAGGTGGAGGCAAAGAATTATGCACCCTTGTAAAGTAACAAAAAATTAAGACTATCTAATAATAGTAATTCATTATTTTCTATCGTACTTCCAGTTATTAAAATTCTCATATTCAATGCAATATTTTGCTAAGTAAAGTAATATAAATTATATATATATATATATATATATATATATATATATATATATATATATATATATATATATATATATATATATATATATATATATATATATATATATATATATATATATATATATATATATATATATATATATATATATATATATATATATATATATATATATATATATATATATATATATATATACAGGCTTGTACAATAAGCGCGCGTCAGTCCATAGTTACGAAACCGTTGTACTTGAAAAAAAAATTCTTAAGGAGACTTATAACATGTGATCTTTGCTACAACCCAAAATTATTTTTAAGTATACAGGGTGTACAAAAAAGTGTTATACCAAAAATTATATGTTTCTTAAATGCAATACTATATAGATTTTTATATGGTAGATGAAGCCTCTGTCGGTTATATATTCAACTAAAAATTTGTAAATTGTCAAATGCAGTGTTGCCGAGTTGGAGTCTCACGTACAGGTCTTTACACCTCTGTGAGATTATCACATTATATTATCCTAGTCCTTATATTGTTGCATACGTTTGTATTTCGTGTTATGTTACTATTTTATGGTTAAAAGAAATAACTCAAATACACACGCAGTAATTGAATTACTGTTAGAAGTAATTAGATTACTGTGAGGGGTAATTGAACTACCGTTAGAGTAATTCAATTGCCCTGCCAGGTAGTTGAATTATATAATTGCTTCTGAATTCAATTACATCTAAAGGGTAATTGGTAGTTCAATTACTTGCTGAAAACAGAGGTTGGTAATGGATATTCCAATTATTCTGACATTCTGACAGGTAATTGGTAACTGGTAGTTCAACTACTCTAGGTAAGTAATTGTGACAGCTCTGGCTATGTATTGCTCATTTTGTGGTTAGAATAATGTACATTGCCAAATTTAATGATGGTTTAGTTAAGTATAAGTATGTTTTAGTGAATTTTCGTAGAAAAAATTCACTAATGGGGAGATCCCGACTTTTGAATTTTGAAAAATTTTTTGCAAATGAGCGCGAACTAGGACCCCTAGAACCCATATCCGGGGTCAGTTTCAATTTTTATATGTTTATATATATATATATATATATATATATATATATATATATATATATATATATATATATATATATATATATATATATATATATATATATATATCACACCGATAACTCAAAAAAGAATGGGCCGATTTTGATAAAATTTGGCACGTACCTTTTTCTTGTAAGTGGCTTGGATAAGTTCGTTAGTCAGGAAAATCGGATGAGGTTTTCCAAGAAAATTTTGAGTTTTCATTCAAAAAAAATTCTTATCTCAAAAAGTAATGGGCCAATTTTAATAAAATTTGGTATGTACCTTCCTTTTGTAAATGGCTTTGACAAGTTTGTTAGTCAAAAAAATCGGACAAGGTTTTCCGGAAAAATTTTCTATCTCAAAGAATAATGGGCCGATTTTGATAAAATTTGGCATGTACCTTCCTTTTGTAAATAGCTTTGATTATTTCATTAATCAGAAAAATCGGACGAGGTTTTCCAAGAAAATTTTGAGTTTTCATTTGAAAAAAATTTTTATCTTAAAAAATAAAAATCTATGATAACCAAATTTGATAGGTAGGTTTAAAAGTGAACTATAAACCAAAATTTAGAGTTCTATGTTACAAGAAAAAAAGTTCTAATAAAATATTTTGTGCCAGATCATTTCTATAAAAATTCACTACCATAACGCACTTGTTATATTCCTGAAGCAATGTTTATACATTCTAGATAACACAGTAAACATTTTTGACGGTTTCAACGTCAAATCCTTGTTATATTAAACAGGTATATCATAACATATTGGTTGAAATGTAGAGGTCCCACAAATCACGGTCGGGTACGCACGATGTTGTCAAGCTTATGTGTCCCTAGCATTCGTAAAGACAAGAACTTTTATTTTAAAATATAATACTAATGTATATATATATATATATATATATATATATATATATATATATATATATATATATATATATATATATATATATATATATATATATATATAGTTTTTTTCTGTGGCTAAAGGACCGGTTCCAAGCCCACTCTCTCCTTCACACAGACACACACACACACAAACACACGGAGAGAGAAGGAGAAGTGTATGCAAAAATGGAAGTCACAAAACCAGAGTTAGAAAAAATATTTCTGAAGTGTAAGCGTCCTGGAGAAGCTTAAATTTTAACCAATTTGATAGTGACAAATCCAAAAGGTTTTATATAGCGAAAGTTTGCTTGTAAAATAAATATATTGTACTATATATATATATATATATATATATATATATATATATATATATATATATATATATATATATATATATATATATCATTTTTTATTATCGTACGCAAGTCGTGTGGCAAAACCAGGTTTTTTAAGACACCTGTTTGGACAGCTTCTTTGGGTGATTTTTCGGCAAGTTCATTTCCATGTATCCCGCAATGACCTTTGACCTAAATAAATGTTGTATAGGTAAAGTATCATAATCATATTTCTAAAATTACAGAGAATTGGATATCTACAAAGTCTCCCAGGTTTAATGCTAGCAATCGCTTTAAGTGAAGATAGTGAGTCACATATAATAACACCCACTCAAATATTTTCCTCGTAAAGCCACAATAATTCACTAGCGGCTATTTCAGTCGTATATATCGAACAGAGTTTAGGAAGTCGACATTTAAATTTAAATTGGATACGTGGCGCATAAGCTGCATATCCAACACCATCTTTTGTCTATGATCCGTCTGTATAAACTAGGGTCATGCCAAGATAGATAAATAGATAGATATTCAGTACAGCTTGGATAGTCACGTGGTTAAACATTTCTGACCCTGAGTAGGAGGGCACTATGATCGTCCGCCTCAAAATCTGACTCCAAACGAATATCTGCATGAATACATTGTTTTACCTATGTAGTCTATATTAGAAAAAAGCCTTGACGCAGAAAGTACGTTATGGTAGTGAATTTTCATAGAAATGATCTGGCACACAATATTTTATTATAACTTTTTTTTTCTTGTAACATGGAAATCTAAATTTTGGTGTATAGTTTACTTTTTCTATCGTAAACCTACCTACCAAATTTGGTTATCATAGATTTTTTATTTTTTAAGAAAAATTTTTTTTCAAATGAAAATTCAAAATTTTCCCGGAAAACCTCGTCCGATTTTTATGATTAACGAATTTATCAAAGCCATTTACAAAAGGAAGGTACCTGCCAAATTTTATCAAAATCGGCCTATTATTCTCTAAAATAAAAATTTTTTTCGAATGAAAACTCAAAATTTCCCCAAAAAACCTCGTCCAATTTTCCTAACTAACAAACTTGTCAAAGCCATTTACAAAAGGAAGGTACGTGCCAAATTTTATTAAAATCAGCCCATTATTTTTTGAGATATGAATTTTTTTTGAATGAAAACTCAAAATTTTTCCGGAAAACCTCGTCCGATTTTCCTGACTAACGAACTTATCCAAGCCATCAACAAGAGAAAGGCACATACCAAATTTTATCAAAATCGGCTCATTATTTTTTGAGTTATCGGGGTGATACACACACACACAGACGCATATATATATATATATATATATATATATATATATATATATATATATATATATATATATATATATATATATATATATATATAAACATATAAAAATTGAAACTGACCACAGATATGGGTTCTAGGGGTCCTAGTTCGAGCTCATTTGCAAAAATTTTTTCAAAATTCAAAAGTCGGGATCTCCCCATTAGTGAATTTTTTCTATGAAAATTCACTAAAAGTCTGGACGCAGCAAGTGCGTTATGGTAGTGAATTGTCATAAACAGGTTTCTAATAGCAAATATGTGTTTTTTTTTTAAAGCAGGCATCAAATTTGGTTACCAGTAGAACCTATATAGTAAAAAAAAAGTGGCATATTTTATCAAAATAACTTTATTGTTTGAAAATGGACAAAAATTTCCGAAAGTAAACTTAAGGTGTTCCCGAAAAAACTGGTTTCTTGGTCAATCTTATAGGTTAATAGCAAATTGAGCTACTCAAATTTGAAACATGTAATAAAAATTCGCTACGATAACGCACTTGTTGCGTCTAGAATTGCTTTTCTTACAAACATGCATTATATTTCGATAGAAAATGCAAAAATGCAATAACACAAGGCATGATCGATTAAAAAAAAAAGAAAATTTGTATCACCAACGACTTATGGGCCACCCAGTGATTGTAGAAATATTTTTTAAGATGTAGCTCAAGACACCCTATAAATTAATATATACAGCTTTTTTCGTATCTTGTATAATAATGAATATATTGAGTTTATTGATTTTTTACAAACACTCGACAAAATTGATATACCATTAAACAATAAACTATAGCTAAGACTACTGCCAAAGCATCAGAGAAAGGGTCTATTTGAGATAAATTTTCTGGAAATATTTTAGTAAAATGAAGAACGATGACGGTTAAAGCTAAGACTTCAGAGTTTGTAAGACATTCCTCCTGAGACATTTTCTTTCCATAGCCCGTATAAGTATCAGGGTCTTTTCCTAAAGATTGCCAATTCTGACGTTTTAAATCGCGACTTTGACGTTTTGAGGAAAACCCCAATTTATTTTTTCAAATGCCTATAACTTTTTGTCTTTTAACTTACAGAGTAAAATTTTGGTGAGTAATTCACCTGTAATAAGTAATTATAAACCAGCGTGCCAGATATCGTTGTCCTTACTTTGTTTCTTCCGGAGATATATTTTTTTTCTAAAGGAAACAGAAAACTTTCCGGCAAAACCTGGGCTGATTTTCCTGGCTAACGAACTTGTCCAAGCCACTTGCAAAAGAAAGATACTCACCAAATTTAATCAAATTCGGCCCATTATTTTTGAGTTAACGGTGTGATATATATATATATATATATATATATATATATATATATATATATATATATATATATATATATATATATATATATATATATATATATATATATAACCTCGGTGGTTCAGGGGTAAGAACGTGTGTCTCTGAACCGAAGGGTACTGGGTTCGATCCCAGCGTACTCCTTTCACTTATTCAGTACAAAGTGTAACATTAACATCAACCGAGATTCTGGCATTGTATTTGAGCAAGTTGAATGTCTGCACATTCCTACCTTCGGAGGGGGCGTAAAGCCGTCGGTCCCGTGTCCATGCGATGTTGGGCACGTTACAGATCCCTACTCTCTTTACAGAAAGGCAGGGGTTCGGCAAAATTCCCAGGATAGTGAGGTAAAACTGCTCCCTGGCGTCGGTGATTGGCCATAGTCGCGGAAATAGGCCAAAAGCACACACACACAAACAATATATATATATATATATATATATATATATATATATATATATATATATATATATATATATATATATATATATATATATATATATATATATTGTATATGTATGTATAAATTAAAACTGACCTCGGATATGTGTTCTAGTGGGCCTAATTAGCGTTCATTTGGAGATATTTTTTCCAAATTCGAAAGTCGGGATCTCCTCATTAGTGAATTTTTTTGGAGAAAATTCACTGAAAATTGTAAAAATCAAAGGCATCTGCTACTGACGGGGAGCTTTTTCCTCCCCAATATGAATTAATAAAAAAATTTACACCAAGTTTGCAAACGCTGTCTAACTGACTTGACTCAAGGGTTTTCAACTTTATTCAATAATTTCGTAAAAGAAGCTGACGTATTCTTTCCAAAGAAAGTTTGTTACTCTCAGACAGCAATACATATGTTAAAGTTGATTTCATGGGGCCACGGCAAATTCGTAGCCACTTAAAGTGAATGGGATTAATTATTAGCAAGTTGGCCTCACTATCAGATCCATGTATTCTATATGGATCTGATAGTGAATACACCCATAACATACTTCTCTTCACTTGCGGTTTATTATTAAAACACTTATGAAAATTTGCTACAATAACTCATTAATTTTTTGTTAACTTACTCACTACTTGACTGATAATAGTCACAAAGTTGCAGTAACTTAATAGCAAATTGTCATGACAGTGGGTGTGTTCCACGGCTGGGTAAATTTTATTATAATCTCCCCTTGTATACACGATGTTAGGGTTCAAAGGACAATATATGAACTTTTAAATATAATACCCATATAAACTAGGTATGTGCGCATGAGTGCGCAAAGAGCACCCCAAGAGACACTCAACAGGTGGTGAGAAACGCAACGAGAACGAGACAGAGTTTACTACCACGATTGTGAACACGTACACGCGGGTCGATACCTGTTAGTTAAGCTAAATTCCGTATTTGTATTGTTTTAAGTTGTTAGTGTTAATAAAAGCCCATAAAATTACAGTCAAAGTATCAATTCACGTATTCCACAGGTCCTTCGAAACGGCACGTATTATTAAATCAGTTTATCCTCTCGTAGCATCAACTCGAGTGGACACCGAATATTTTGATTCCTCCAAAAAGGGGGATCGTACACGAAGTTTTATCAAGTTCGAGCCCAACTCGAACATTTTGGTCCTTCGAGCCGGATTTTGAATCAGTTTTCCACGAAAATTTGGATTATCTCACGGATTAACGGAACACCGTTAATCACATGGTTGGTTTCACGTTCACGAAAAAGCATTGACATATTCACGTTCCCGAGCATTCCACCACGGCAGAATTCAGCCGCAGTAGCAGTATCGACCCAAAGAAACAAGGAAACAAGTGAGATCATTTGCAATTTACCTATCATTTTCTTTATTTTCAGCATTGTCTCGATTTGATCATGTATTTATTGTCTTCTCGTATGTAATCACGTAGCATTAATTATTTAAATAACAATCTCGTAAAATTTCATGAATAATTAATTGAATTTGTGTTTTCTTTTGGCATAATTCTCGACAAATAGTAATTAAATTTGATATTCACGATGCCTGAAGAAACGCATATGGCAGACGAAATTAAAGCATTGCATTGTAGACGCGGCACGATCAAAGGTCAGTTAACGCGGTTTATAAATTTTATTAACGATCCTACGAAAATAATTAACATTCACGAAGTGCAAACTAGATTAACAAAATTAGAAGAATTATTTAATGAATTCGATATTGTCCAATCAAGGTTAGAGTTCTTGGAACCTAGTGCAACCGACGATCGTGTAGCTATAGAAGAGTCGTTTTATGAGAACATATCGGTAGCAAAACGTTGTCTACAAAATATAATACCTCAAGGTAACAATATCACGCAAAACAATAACATTCCAGGAACCGGTGTTTCAGAAAAAAGGTCTAGTAGAGCAGATCTCGAATATAAAATTGCCTACAATAAATATACCTACATTTCATGGAAATTATAATGCATGGGTAAACTTCAGGGACATATTTTTGTCACTCATACACAAGAATTGTAAACTGTCTAATATACAGAAGTTTTATTATTTAAAGGCCTGCTTGAAAGATGACCCGCAAAAAATAATGGAGTCTATAGAAATTACTGAAAACAATTATGAGACGGCCTGGAACCTAATAGTTAAACGATACGAAAATAAACGCATTATTGTTTACCACCACATTAAGGGTTTATTCACTTTACCGACAGTAAATAAAGATTCCCATAAATTGTTACGTCAATTATTAGATCAAGTTTGTCAACACATGAATGCATTATCCAAATTAGGTCTAAAAACGGAATATTGGGATCCGATAATCATTCATTTAATTTGTTCAAAATTAGATAATTCCACGAAACGTGAATGGGAAACATCCCTACACGATGATTCATTACCCACATTAAATCGATTAACCGATTTTCTAACACAACAATGTTTTACTTTAGAGACGCTCGAAACCTCTAATAGTGAACCATTTTCAAATAAATTTAAGCAGCATTTTAAGCACGTTAAGCAGATTAATAAATTAGATCATGGTAAAGGCTTTCACACAGAACAGTCATTTGCGTCCACAGAAAACATTTCATGTCCTTTTTGTAATAATAATCATTTAATTTATCAATGTAAGAAGTTTATCGAACTTTCAATTAATGATAAGTATAACGAAATTAAAAAATTGAAATTATGCAGCAATTGTCTTAGAAAGGGTCATTTCAGATCAGAATGTAGGTCAGGCACTTGCAAAAAATGTGCGTTTAAACACAACACGTTGTTACACGTTGATAGAACTAGAAAAACTTCACAAGAAAAATATGAAGCTCATACTGTTTCAAACACGCACCATAGCAACGAACACGATTCACAAAAAATCCCAGTTTCAGAAACAGCAAACAATTCAGGTGATTTGATGTCACCACTGGAAACCTTTACAAGCCTAACTTGTGGGCAGGTTCTTCTTTCGACAGCACGAGTTTTTATAAACGATAAAAATGGAAATTTTCACGATTGTCGTGCATTACTCGATTCTGGAAGTCAAAGTAACTTTATAACTGAAGACTTATGTAACAGATTAAAATTAGATAAGCGTAATACTTGCATCCCTATATCAGGTATAAACAAATCTGTAACGTCAATTAAACATGAAGCGAGTGCCACGATTAAATCACGATATAACGCATTTTCAGCAACGTTGCCATTTTTAGTGTTACCAGTAATAACAGGAAAAATTCCTTTGATTGAGTTTAACAGTAAGGTCATAAACTATCCAAGATATTTAAACTTAGCTGACCCAGAATTTAATATATCTGGAAATATCGACATTCTTCTGGGTGCAGGTGTATTTTATGAACTCTTATGCAACGCACGAATTAAATTAGGTCAAAATATGCCTACGTTACAAAAAACGCAGTTCGGTTGGATATTATGTGGTACATTAAATTTAGAAAATCACACACATTTAAATTGAACTTGTAGTTTGAGCAACGAAATGTCAAACGATAATTTAGAACAAAATTTAGTTAAATTTTGGCAACTCGAAGAAATACCGCACATCGATTTCCTCTCACCAGAGTCACAATACTGTGAACACTATTTTGAAACAACCACGACACGTAAGGAAGATGGTCGATTTGTGGTAAAACTACCATTTTCAAATAATTTAGAAACATTAGGCGATTCTAAGAAGACAGCTTTAAAACGCTTTTTCACACTCGAATCTCGTTTACAAAAAAATGACACTTTAAAGCACGATTACACGTCATTTATGCAAGAATATGAAAAACTGGGCCATATGTCACGAATAAGCGATTTAGAATCGTACAGTTTTAAGGAACGCACCTCGTATTTTTTACCACATCACGCTGTTTATAAACAAAGTAGTACCACGACGAAATGTAGAGTTGTTTTTGATGCTTCAGCAAAAACAAGTACAGGCATTTCATTAAAAATTACTCGTAGGTCCTAAGCTACAGGATGACTTATTTTTTGTTGTAATGCGATTAAGAACGCACAAATATGTTTTAAGCGCAGACATTAAAATGGTGTTTCGTCAAATATTAGTGGATGAACCAGATAAATATTTTCAACAAATATTATGGCGTTATCACCCAAATCAACCCATACAAGTTTACACTCTCAACACTGTCACGTATGGAACAGCTAGTGCACCATACCTTTCTACTCGATGTTTGAAACAATTAGCTATTGAACACGAAAGTGAGTATCCACGCACATCAAAGGTAATTCGCGACTCCTTTTACATGGATGATTTACTTGTTAGTGTTGACAGTATTGAGGAAGCTTTAGAATTGCATCTCGAATTAACACATATTTTAAGTAAAGCAGGTTTTACGTTAAGAAAATGGTCCTCGAATGAAAGGGAGATTTTAGACTTGATATTAGGTAACGAAGACAACCACGACAATTTAATTCAAGTTTATGATAATAAAGAATTAAAAACACTTGGTTTATGCTGAATCTCGAACTTAGACACGTTACATTTTTCTGTACACAAAGATTTTAATCGTTTTAGCATCACTAAACGAGCTGTCTTATCAGCTATTTCACAAATATTCGACCCACTGGGTCTTATTGGTCCCGCGGTTATTAAAGCTAAAATTTTAATGCAACGTCTTTGGCAACTAAAAATCGGATGGGATGAACCATTGCCACAAGACCTTTCTCATGTTTGGTGTAATTATATAGATAAAATTCCCGCATTGAATGACATCCATATTAACAGACATGTTATTTGTGAAAATCCAAAACGTATTGAATAGCACGGATTTAGCGACGCATCTGAAAAAGCATACGGTGCTTGCATATATGTAAAAAGTACAAATTTTGAGGGTAAGCATACTACACGGCTTCTTTGTGCAAAATCAAGAGTAGCTCCCTTGAAAACTGTAACCTTACCACGCTTGGAACTCTTAGCAGCTACACTTCTCGCAAAATTAGTCTCATGTGTAAAAGAGAAACTCGATGTCAAACTCGAAAAAATCACGTGTTACTCAGATTCAACGATTGTTTTGTCTTGGTTAAAAATACATCCAAGTCAACTTAAAACCTTTGTTGCTAACAGGATTTCTCAAATTTTAAGCTCAACAGATATTGAAAGCTGGAAACATATAGACTCACAAAATAATCCTGCTGATATCATATCACGTGGTATTGAACCTCAAAATCTAATACATCAGGATATTTGGTGGTACGGTCCAAGTTGTTTAAACGATAATAATTTTGAAACCCGCAATATTGATCCAATTACGGATATCCCCGAAATGAAAATGACCACGATGTCATTGACAAGTTCATGTATCAAACCATTTGAATTATTTGGCAAATATTCATCAGTAACTAAATTACAAAAAATTACCGCATATTGTTTAAGATTCAAAAGAGCTACGTTACATAAAGAACGTGCAGATTCTTTGGAATTAACTGTAGATGAATTAACACAATCAATGAACGTTTTACTCAAACTCGCACAAAAGGAGGCATTTCACGAGGAAATCAACGCCTTGAACAAAAACAAAACACTAACCAAGGGTAGTAAATTAACAAATTTATATCCGTTTATAGATGAACAAGGTTTGGTGCGTGTAGGCGGACGTTTAAAAAATTCGGAACTTGATTTTGATCAACGTCATCCGATTATATTGTCACATAAGCACTCATTAACTCGGTTAATAATATCAAATTATCATTTAAGGTACCTACATGCAGGAACGCAATGTTTATTATCCATCATCCGGTTAAGATTTTGGGTCACGAACGGAAAGAATACTGTAAAAGGCGTAATACGGTCCTGTATAAGATGTTATAGAGTCAAACCGAAACTCACGCAATACTTAATGGGTGAGTTACCGCGAGCGCGAGTCATACCGAGCAGGCCTTTTTCGAAATGCGGTGTGGATTACGCTGGGCCTATTTTAATAAAAGATGGCACGCTTCGTAAATCAAAATTGGTTAAAACATACATATGTATTTTCATTTGTTTCACAACACGCGCGGTTCATATAGAACTTGTTGGCGATCTGACTACAGATAGTTTTTTGAACACTTTAAAGAGATTCGTGTCGCGACGTGGAAAACCAACCCATATGTTCTCAGACAACGGTTTGAACTTTGTAGGCGCGAATAATCATTTTTTGGAATTGAAAGATTTATTAACAGGTAGTCAGCACATAAATCGAGTGACAAGTTTTTCAGCTCGCGATGGAATTAAATGGAGTTTCATACCTCCAAAATCCCCTCATGTCGGTGGTCTATGGGAAGCGGCTGTAAAATCGGCTAAGTTTCACCTACGTAGAATTCTCGGTAATGCATTGATTACATATGAGGAGATGTACACGCTTCTTGTTCAGATTGAGGCATGTCTGAATTCCCGCCCCCTGACTCCTCTCTCAACAGATCCTAACGACTACCTTCCTTTAACCCCGGCTCATTTCCTTGTTGGAGACTCGTTGGCAGCTGCTCCTCAACATGATGTGCAGGAACTTAAATCTACACGACTAAATAACTATCAACGGCTCCAGCAGATGTCACAGCAATTTTGGTCAAGATGGTCACGTGAATACCTATCTCAGCTCCAGCAACGTGCAAAATGGCAGCAAACCTCCGATCAGCCTTTTAAGGTGGGTTCCTTGGTTATTCTCGTCGAAGACAACTCACCTCCACTCACCTGGCCGATGGGAAGGGTTGCTGAACTTCATACAGGCGCCGATGGAATAATCCGTGTGGTGTCAGTTAAAATGCCGAATGGCAATGTTTTTAAGCGTTCTGTGAGAAAATTGTGTGCTCTCCCGATCAACGAAGAGGATATTCAAGAACATTTAAATGTTTAAAGACGTAGAATGCATACACCCCCTCGTTTATTTTTACCATTTAATGTTGATTTGCAGATTATGTAGTTACTAATTTCATCTCAAATTTGTATTTCTTTGCATTTTTTATAGCATTTATATTTATGTTGAAAGTTAGGAACTTTCAAGGTGGGCGGTGTATGTTAGAGTTCAAAGGACAATATATGAACTTTTAAATATAATACCCATATAAACTAGGTATGTGCGCATGAGTGCGCAAAGAGCACCCCAAGAGACACTCAACAGGTGGTGAGAAACGCAACGAGAACGAGACAGAGTTTACTACCACGATTGTGAACACGTACACGCGGGTCGATACCTGTTAGTTAAGCTAAATTCCGTATTTGTATTGTTTTAAGTTGTTAGTGTTAATAAAAGCCCATAAAATTACAGTCAAAGTATCAATTCACGTATTCCACAGGTCCTTCGAAACGGCACGTATTATTAAATCAGTTTATCCTCTCGTAGCATCAACTCGAGTGGACACCGAATATTTTGATTCCTCCAAAAAGGGGGATCGTACACGAAGTTTTATCAAGTTCGAGCCCAACTCGAACACACGACTTTACTCAAAAATCAACATACGCGACGCAAAGACGCATATTCGTTAATATCTTTGGTAATCGTTCAAAACCAGTGACAGTGGTTATGTATGGCAACTTAGATTCCAGACAAATAAGAACAGTTCGCCGAACTGCATTCACTTTTCTATAAACTAGAGCAAATTACCGTCTCAGACCCCTCCGCACTGTATTCTCTCTAATAATGTTCAATGTTCTAGCTCATTTCATAATCCATTTCATTACACATACACACAGGTATTACAAAACTCTCCTCCGTGTCTGTGCGACTGCTTTGTCTTTTCATACGACTTGCATGTCTCAAATGTTCTATGTTTAATTGCTTCCAGTCATAATTATTACGTGTCTAATTATTTGGGAATTTTAGATGTTGCAAACTGAAACATATATTTTGTCATTGCTTTAGGAATACACCCAATGTCTAACATAACTTATACTGGCTAATAAGCTTTTACATTACATATATCTCCTTGACGAGCTTTGACATGAAATTTTTATTTGTTGCTAAGTAGCTCGTGAATTGTGGTTGCCTTTACTTGGTGAAACCGTTCGGTACTAAATACAGACGTAAAGACTATTTTTCTGGCTTCACACAAAGTTTGCTTTCTTCTCCATAACCGGTTATGCTGCTTGGCAGCATCATCAGACTGGAACAAAAAAAAGCTACGTTCCCATGTTTTGGTCAAAAAGCCTAGAACCGCCACAACATCAGATATGGTGCTTTGCGCTATTCCCGATTGCATATCATCACAATGTCTGCCTTAAAGTCAACTTGTTGGAGCGCATGTGTGGCATACTCACGGGTCCATAAGACGGACGAAACCGATCTGTTTCTCCTGCATTACATCTTACCGAAACTTCCGGCAGGACAAAAGTGATGGTGGCTAGTGAAT
Organism: Tillus elongatus; assembly: GCA_964006375.1. Taxonomy (NCBI): domain Eukaryota; kingdom Metazoa; phylum Arthropoda; class Insecta; order Coleoptera; family Cleridae; genus Tillus; species Tillus elongatus. The sequence continues at coordinate 70,808,544 of OZ023265.1, forward strand.
TCAATACCTGTCGTGATATTCGCCAGAGGAGTAGTTGTTTACGCTCGCTAGTTTTCTTCCCACAGCTTTCTTCTTGCTTTACTGTGTGCGCGTGGCAGCCTCTGTAGAAGCCTAGATTCATCACAATACCAGATATGACGTTTTGTGCTATTCTCTATTGCATATATGTATATTATATTATATATATATATATATATATATATATATATATATATATATATATATATATATATATATATATAAAGAATCTCAATAAGCGCTATTGATCTCCAAAAATCGAGCAAGGAATAATGCAAGTTCTTCGCTAAAACATGCTCTGTATTTCGCAACCACTTTGGTGCTTCATCGGGGAGTCGAAAGCTAAACAAAATTCTTTAAGTTTGAAAAGATTAGTCTTATTAAAATTTTAAATTTAAAAAGTGTTTAAATTTTAACGACTCTTATAATTCTGACCATGTAATGTGTTCTGTTTTGTGTTTTTTATGTCCCTTGGATATGATATATCTTAGAGATTACTTTGTTTTTTATTATGTTTCCAACCAAAAAGTTTCTTAAGAATGGAGCTTTCGGCTCCTAATGTGAAATATAAAGCGTGTTTTAGCGAAGACTTCGCATTATTGTCCGAATTTGAGCGGTCGATGGCTCTTATTGAGATTCTAAATATTTGTAACCAACAATATCGACCGGTATCCCCTCTCAGTCTCTATTATACACACACACACACACAGATATATATATATAGATATATATATATATATATATATATATATATATATATATATATATATATATATATATATATATATATATATATATATATATATATATATATATATATATATATATATATATAAGGAGACAACGGCATACGCGTGTTTCGATCCTATTCTATTCTCTCTGTGAGCCTGAACCTTTCCTTGTATATAATTGGCCGCGTTAAAAACTAATATTATTATATATATTTATATATATATATATATATATATATATATATATATATATATATATATATATATATATATATATATATATATATATATATATATATATATATATATATATATATATAAGACGTAGTTGGCGCCAATATGACCTAACCAGACAAGCGGCCATTCTGAACCGCGCGGTCTCGGAACCGCTTTCACATTACTTCGAGGCATTGGCTGTCTTTCCTTTAATATAATATATACATTCATATAAATAAAAGTGCATAACAACATAATATATACAAGCACACGTACCTATTCAATATCACAGTCGATAAATAAAACTATAACCAAAGAAATGAAGGTCTCACTTCCTTCTCTATTTCTGATCGCCTGAGAGGAAGAGTTTCATTGGTCTCGATGATTTTTCAGACTGCTTCGTGGACAAGACCCGAAGATTCCAGGGTCTCCAGCAAGCCGCTCATCATGTATTTTGCATTAAATGTTTGCCTCTTGACTCTGGAATATTCCTCACGGACGTCCTCCTGTCTTGGGCAGGAAAATAGAGTGTGTTCTACTGTTCTACATCGTCAACCGCCCCGCAGTAGTCACAATAATCCGTATCCTTACTCCTTTGTTTGTCCAGGTACCCTCCAAAACGGCCCTGGCCTGACAGGACCTGGGTCAGGAAGTAGTCTACCTCTCCGTGGTTTCTTTCGCTCCAGGCTCTAATGTTTGGGATAATTCTCCGGGTCCAATGACCTTTTGTGCTGTTCTCCTATCTTACCTGCCAGCTGGTCATCAGTTAGGATCTCGCTGTATACCGTGTTAGGCCGCCATATCTTTCTTTTCTCTCTTGGGCGAGCAGCTGCATTGTTAGCGCCCCTGCTATCACGGCCACAGAATCTGCTGAAATTGTCCTGTAGGTGCTACTGATTCTGATGGAGAGTATCCGCCGCACCGTCGTTAGTTTCTCGACAAAGTTTTTATTTTTGCTAACTGTGTACCACGCAGGGGAGCGTACAATATCTGTGACATTGGGACACTCATGAGTAGTCTCCTCTGTGATGCCCAAGGAACTTCGATGTTGGGTAGTAATTTCATCTGGGCTACAACTGTCTTTTCGACTTTCTGCACCGCTTGTTTAACCTGCTACGCAAATATAAGCTTGTCCAGCCAAACCCTAGGTATTTGATCGACTTCTTCGATATTACTTCGCTCTCCCCTACATTTAATCGGATGGGACCCATTTTAGTCATTGGAGTAAGTAACTTCTTCTTTCCTCTTTTTTGGGGCCAGTTTGAGTCGTTTGGCTTTTATCCAACATGACGCTAAAAAATTCAATTCTAAATGTTCTAGCTTAATAAAAAACTAGAGTGGTGTACATTGATAAAAAAAGTTTACTTTTCCAGAAGGCCAAGGAAAGCATAACGTTAAAAGTTTATAAGCAAATCATATTAAGTGTAAAGCAAATTCATCTCTAGCTAATAGGCCGAACAGTTAGCAAACTTGCAAAATAATTTTTGAACCTAAGTAGCTACAGGAAAATTAAATATATTCAGTGGACTAAATTTTTGGCTAGCTTACTTGTCAATAGCGATTGTCAAATTCTGTCAAATGTTGGAAGTGTGTGTGTGTTTTGTTTCTTTAACGTCGGCCTATTTCCGCGACTATGACCAATCACCGACGCCAGGGAGTAGTTTCACCTCACTATCCTGGAAATTTTTGCCGAACCCCTGCCTTTCTGTAAGGAGGGTAGGGATCGTTAACGTGCCCAACATCGCATGGACACGGGACCGACGGCTTTACGCCCCCTCCGAAGGGCGGAACGTGCAGACATTCAACTTGCTCAAATACAATGCCAGAACCTCGGTTGATGTTAATTTTACAGTTTGTACTGAGAAAGTGAAAGGAGTACCGTGGGATCGAACCCAGTACCCTTCGGTTCAGAGGCACACGTTCTTACCACTGAACCACCGAGGTCCTAATGTTGGAAGTAATGTAAGACTGGAAAATTGAACAAGCTCTAAAACTTTGTCAATTTTTTTGTCAAATATAAAATATTTTAAATGCAATTATTATAGGTATGTTCTCTTTAAATTTATTTGTTTTGTTGGACACGACCTTTTTAGTCGTAAGCCAAGAAATTCGCTACCATAGGCCACTTTCTGCGTAAAATAAACTTTTAGTGGCCTGCTTTCCGTGGCCTTCTGTAGAAGTAAACTTTTTTTCTAAATGTACACCACAAAATATTTTTTTTTAGGCTAGAGCATTAGAATTTAATTTTTTTAGCGTCAGTTTGGATACATTGGTTGACTAATGCCTGACAAAGACAGAGTAGTCAGTTGCCATGCGTAGATTTATGCAGGTTGCAGGGATAAATAATAATTCAACTACAATTATACAATACAAATAACACGCGTAAAACACACTATCCGAACTAGCGATCTAGAAATCTCGGCCACTAAAATCTCGAAAACCGTTTAAATCGATTGTCAACAATTACTCCGTTAGAATGAAAGATGACATGAAACTAAAAATTAGTGAAGTGATTCTTTTTAAGTGGGGGATTCAATGAAGTGTTTGGAATATGCTATATTTTTAGCTTAATGAATGCCTCCAATTAAAACTGAAAATATGGTATATAGTGGAAAGAACAAGAAATTAAGGAAGACAATAATAAATTTTTAAAGAAACTATTGCTTTTAAGGAAATATGAAGTTTTTGCCAAACCTTGATTTGACATATTTTTTTTTCACAGAATGTGTTCAAAAACAGTTGCCGCCTAGAATAAGTATCCAAGAATAAGTGCCAACTTACTGAAAATTGCATGGCTGACTCGCTAAAAATTAAATTTTTAAAATGCAATAACAATATGAATTTTGTTCACAAGTAAATGTCATATTATAGGAAAACGAGGAAATATCAAAGAGGGAAACTTGAAAATAAGGTGTCATCTAAGATCGAAAAAATCGAATGTGTTGCAATGGCAGACGAACTAGTCACAATTAGCTAATTTTGCAATTGGCGGTTTACTTAAATTTTCTATTCACACATTATATAAAATTTCTTGAGGCAGCAAGTTTCCGCCTCTATCACCTAAACAAATAATTTAATATATGGTTCAGTGTGTTCGCGGGCTCGGTTCCAGCACGATGCATCTAACATTATTTCGCTAACTTTAATATTTGTTGGAGGTAGCAGTGTCCAGATATTATACGTTTGGACGAAGATATAGTTTTTCCAAAAACGTCTAGATAACTTTGTCCCCGTTGCCTCTGAAATTAAAAATTTCGGTAGACATTTTGTTGTTGTTGATATTATAGTGAATCTGTATCAGACAAAGTCACTAATCAATCAGGTTGACTATAACGAAATGGGCCATTGATAAAGGAAAATACCTGCAACTTTTACAATTTGGCAGATACGTTTATTTTCTTAATATTAATTAAGTTTCCTTCTGTAAAGATTTTGTGACTTTAATGAAATTTGTAATTTTTGAAGAGACTTCTAATAATTTTCAACGGCACTTTCAGTACATAGATATACCAGGTTTTAATTTTATAGCTTCACAACAAATTTGCTTGTAAAATTAAAAGTTTTTCACTCAAAAGGAGCTAGAAGACACGATTTGAATATTTTTTTTTGATAATAGAGAAATACCGATGATAAAATTTACAAAAAAGCTTCAAATGAGCACGTGTTAGGACCTCTACAACCAATCTTCATGGTCTGTTTAAATTTAAAGTATTAATTTAAGTAATATGTCGTAATAATACTGTACAATTCTTTAAAAAATGCACTCCTATATCACACTTGCTGCGTCACGAATCTTTTTGAATACAATTATTTAACTCTTTAACCTGTTTTTTAAAAACTCTCCATACAAATCTATCCTTGAACTAATGAAATACTTATTTGGCTATCAAGATCAATAATTTTAATAGTATCGGTTACTGCAAGACTTGTAGTTCAATGTATATAAAATTAATTAATCATTAGCAGTAAAAACTGGTCTATGTGAGTAACAGGTGAACACCAAATACAAACATAGGTATAATTATGAATTATAAATACGTGATTGTTTCTTTTTTACACATGGTCTGGCACTGACACACATACATATGACTAATTTAGATTTAAAAATATATTATATTTGTATACAGTGAATTCAACATAATTGCCATAAACTTGCTCATTTAAAGCGGTTTCTTATTTCGTTTTTGTCTTGCATAATAATATCGTGCGATATTTTTGTAGTAATAACATTATCATAAATAATGTTATGTTCCACTTAATGAGGAATTTCAATGTGAAAACGAAGCGTAGATAGTTACAATGTCGAATGTTTGAATGCTGTTTTGCGTAATCGAAACATTAGAACAGTCTTGTTATTTTTTTCTTTGTTTCCGTATAAAAGGCAATTAAATGCATGAAAGCATTATTTCAGAACTTTGCGGAATTCTGTTAATGTATCCTTGCGTAGGTGTCCTTATCGCTATGCAACGATTGTAGAAAGCGATGGTACTTTTTATAAAATAAAGGATAATATTTAAATCTCCCAAATTACCTTTTAAAAATTGCTATTTCAAAACATTGGTTTAAGTAAAGATAACGGTAGCATAATTAGAATATGTACTGTAAATTGTATTTCATGATTCCATGACTGTTCAAAATTTATAAGTAGGTGAAAAATTACTTGTGTGTGTGTTTTGTTTCTTTAACGACTGAAAAATTTGCCGAACCTTTGCCTTTCTACAAGGAGGGTAGGGATCTTTAACGTGCCCAACATCGCGTGGACACGGGATCGACGAATTTACGTCCCCTCCGAAGGGCGGAGCGTGGAGACATTCAACTTGCTCTAATACAATGCCAGAACCTCGGTTGATGTTAATGTTACAGTTTGTACTGAAAAAGTGAAAGGAGAACCCTGGGATCGAACCCAGTACCCTTCGGTTCAGAGGCACACGTTGTTACACCTGAACCACCGGGGCTCTGAAAAAATACTTGTAGAGAGAAAACTATTACTTTATTGCTTATTGTCTGTAAACGAATTGCTAAAAAAATCCGTTTTATTGTACCCTGCAAAATGTTTTTATTAATGTGTTTAAATACAGACATATGTTGGGTACGTTAAAGATCCCTACCCTCCTTACAGAAAGCAGGGGTTCGGCAAAATTTTTAGGATAGTAAGGTGAAACTGCTTCCTGGCGCCGGTGATTGGCCATAGTCGCGGAAATAGACCGACGCTAAAGAAACAAAACACACACACACACACACAAATACAGACAGAGAATATTTCTCACGCTTTACAAAGTTTGTTTTCTTCCTTGTAACCGGTTTCGACAGCATCACCAGGCAGGAGAAAATCGAATTTCTTTTTACACATTCATGACGACTATTGCAAAAATTTAGCGACAGACGCAAACTTAACTTTGTTGAAGCTTTAGACGTAAAAACCTTATACACGACAATAGCTACATTGTTTAAATGAGCAGACTGATTGAAGGAATTACCCTTTCTTGGAAATTCTTCTTTGCAATTAAATACATCAAACAAAATACGGCTAACTATATTAAAAAAGGTGTAGTAAGGTTGTGGGTTGATGTGTGTCGACTTTTTCGTTGCAATTAAATACATCAAACAAAATACGGCTAACTATATTAAAAAAGATGTAATAAGGTTGTGGGTTGATGTGTGTCGACTTTTTCGTTGTATCGAGTCTGCTTTAGTGCTGTTATTGTTTAGTTATTTTATTGTCCTGATTGTTGTTATAGTTATTATTGTTAGAAGTTGATTATATTTTATGTTAAATATTGACATATACCACGTAGACATTTTGAGAACGCCTGTCATTTTATTAGTGCATTTTCCTAAAAAAATTAAATAAGAAGATCCCGACTTGAATTTCGAAAAAATGACCTTAAATTAGCGCGAACTAGGCCTCCTAGAACCCACATCCTGGGTCAATTTGTATTTATGTATATATATATATATATATATATATATATATATATATATATATATATATATATATATATATATATATATATATATATATATATATATATATATATATATATATATCATCCCGATAACTCGAAAAATGCAGGCCCGATTTTGATGAAAGTTTGTGGGAATCTTCCCTTTGCACAAGCTCGTTGTCCAGGAAAGCCGGCCCCGAGTTCACAGAAAATTTTGTATTTTCTTTCGGCAATTTTTTATATTTAAGCAAATAATGTTAGGGCAACCAAATGTAATACCCGGGTTTATGTCATAAAAAGTAAACAACGTACTGAAATTTAGATGTGTAGATTGAAAGAAAAAAATGTTATAGGCATTTAAAGAAAAAAAAAAATGGTGCCACTGATGACCAGATAAACACACAAAAGCAAAATATTTTATGTGGATGACAAAATCTATTGTATGCTACAGACGAAGACTAGGTTTTTTGGAAAAAAAATTGCCAGAAAAATTACTTTTAAATTTGATAACTTTTCTTTTTAAAACGTCATAGTCGCGATTTGAAACGTCAAAATTGGCAACTTTTGGGCAAATAACCTAAAGCGAATACGGACTATGTAGAGAAGAAGTCGCAAAAATTGTGTATTAATGTCCCTAAGTTTCAGCTTCAACCTTCATTGTCATTCATTTTCCTAGAATATTTCCAAAAAACTCGTTTCAATTAGACCCTTTCTCTGATGCTTTCGCAGTGGTTTTAGTTATAGAGTTTCTGGTTTAACTGTATATAATGTTTAGCAGATTTTCGTAGAATAAATTCGCACATGAGGAGACCGCGACTTTTGAATTTTAAAAAGATTTTTTCATATGAGCGTGAACCAGGTGCCCTAGGACCAACATCCGGGGTTAGTTTCAGTTTTTATCTGTTTACATATATACATGGTGACGCACCTCTACGGTAAAGCTCAATACTACCACAAGTTTCAAATTTCTTTTCACAATTTTCAAATTCGGTCAAACACAAAGGGCATAAAGCTATATTGTCTGGTTTATTATATTTACTTAGACATGAAAATATAAAGGCGACCAGTGCAGTTCCTTAAACTTAACGCTGGGGGAGGCGGCCGATAAAAATTGTAGAATCGTTGACGATGATAAAAAGTCCATTATGTTATATAACCGGGATCGGGAAAAACCAAGGTGGTGGGAATTATCATAATTCGAGGTAAAAATGTTAAAAATTGAGTTCCAAATGCCAGAATGACCGACAGTTCAGTAAATATTATTTAATACCACTCAGTTCATCTTAGCAAGAGCGCTAAAAATTCTGTACGCAAAATATTTTTGGAAGTGTTGAAAGTGAACAAAAGTGTTGTCAACTATAATGTCTAAAACAAAATTTAATACGTTGTGGATAAAGAGTTGCGGGGAATTTACATGGGATGGAAACCACCTTTTTTGTACTGTGTGTTCAAAAATTGTTACATTAAATTTTACAAAGAACACGCTCCAAATCATTTGTTGCCTCCACCACCTGTTATTACTCGTTGGGGTACATGGCTTGTGCAGCTATATTTTATGCTGGCAATTACGACGTAATTGAAAGCGTTATTAACCCCTTCCACCGCCCTCATAAACTTCAAAAATCTTTTAAAAATCTAGCCTTAAAGAAAAATTTAACATATATAAAAATCAATTATTCTTTTGTATCTTCAACATTATTAAAACTAGAGTGTACATGTGTCTCTTTAGCAGAGTTATTTGCTTTGATAAATCAGTTTGAGTCCGATTGTAAAAAAGCTTGCGGGGCAACCGGAATAGTAATTTTTAACAAATTTAACTCTGTGGTTCAAAATAATACAGGCTTCCCATTTTTTAAAAATATTTCGAAAATTTTTGTAGAGAACTTTGAACGTGACGTAAATGTACCTGAATTAGAAGCAAACATTATTTCTAAATATAAATATACTACTATTACTTCCGCTGATGTTGAACGAAGTTTCTTAATTTTAGTGAATTTTCGTAGAAAAAATTCACTAATGGGGAGATCCCGACTTTTGAATTTTGAAAAAATTTTTGCAAATGAGCGTGAACTAGGACCCCTAGAACCCATATCCATGGTCAGTTTCAATTTTTATATGTTTATATATATATATATATATATATATATATATATATATATATATATATATATATATATATATATATATATATATATATATATATATATATATATAGGTATCACACCGATAACTCAAAAAATAATAGGCCGATTTTGATAAAATTTGGCATTTCCCTTTTTTTTGTAAATGGCTTGGATAAGTTCGTTAGTCAGGAAAATCGGACGAGATTTTCCGGAAAAATTTTGAGTTTTCATTCGAAAAAAATTCTTATTTTAAAAAATAATGGGCCGATTTTAATAAAATTTGGCATGTACCTTCCTTTTGTTAATTGCTTTGACAAGTTTGTTCGTCAAAAAATCAGACGAGATTTTCCGAGAAAATTTTGGGTTTTTATTCTAAAAAAAATGTATCGCAGAGAATAATAAGCCGATTTTGATAAAATTTGGCATGTACCTTTCTTTTGTAAATGGCTTTGACAAGTTTGTTATTCAGGAAAATCTAACGAGGTTTTCCGAGAAAATTTTCAGTTTTCATTCTAAAAAAAATTTTATCTCAGAGAATAATAGGCCGATTTTGATAAAATTTGGCACGTACCTTCCTTTTGTAAATGGATTTGATAAGTTCGTTAATCCGAAAACTCTGACGAGGTTTTCCGGAAAAAATTTCAGTTTTCATTTGAAAAAAAAATTTTTCTTAAAAAATAAAAAACCTATGATAACCAAATTTGGTAGGTAGGTTTACGATATAAAAAGTGAACTATACACCAAAATTTAGATTTCTTTGTTACAAGAAAAAAAAGTTATAATAAAATATTTTGTGCCAGATCATTTCTATGAAAATTCACTACCATAACTGCGTCCAGGCTTTTTTAAACACATGTTTACTGACAAAAGACAAAGGTTCCTTCTAGAAAACTTTGAAAAACGCTTAGCAGTTAATTGTTTTTATAATTATTGTAACACATGATTTATGTTTAATATAATATAATAAAATTAATTATGCATAATCCTATTAATTATGATACTTATGAATAAAAAACTTGTATTTTCTAACTAATTGCGTTTTATTATTGTCGAATTAATTTTACGAAACTTGAAGTGTCATTTTTATCAAAATTTGTAACGTAAAAATTAAAAAGAACACAAAAGTATTCAGAATCAGTGATTTCGCAAAAACTTAATATTATGCATCATTTTTTGTAGGAATTGTATACGTTAGCCATAGGGTATTTTGAGCTGTATCGATAAACTTGGCAACGTTCGTTCTAGTCTTTCTGAGAAAATTGAGGGTTATCTTTCAACAATAGTTTGTATCTCCAAAAATAACAAAGCTATTGTCACCAAATTCGGTACGCAAGTTTTTACTATAAAACCTAACCAAAATGCCGAAAACTTGGATCTCTAAGTTGAAAGGAAAAAAATGAAAAGCATTTAAAAGAAAAAAATTGGGTTCCACTGGTGATCACAGAAACGTACGTAACCAAAAGATTGGGTGTGTTTATCACAATATATTGAGTATTTTCATGACATTCTGAAAATCACGCATTGAGGAATGTTGCCATATATTATCCGTCGAAAAAATCAGATGCCATATACAGGCCGCTTTTAAATGGTGTCTGAATTTGAAACAATTTAAACTGCGTTACTAAATTTTTTTAAATAGAAGCAGCCACTATTTTGTGCTTCAGAAGTGAAGATGAAGCCCTCTGCCTTAACTTTTGCATAACTCCCCCTATACCTAAAGACTGGTTTTGCAAATACATGTTTACATTTATATTCGCATACCATAATCCAGGTAGGGATCAGTTAAAAAAATCAAGCTTTTATTCAATTCCAATAGCCGATAGGATTAGGTGATTAGAGAATTTTCTAAGAAAAATGTAAATATATTTAAAACACCTTTGGTACCTACAAAAAAAGTAAGAAGTGTTTAATTTGATAGAATTATCTATGTTTACACTTTCACAATATATAAGTAGTTGGTAAATTGTTTTCACTAAAATGAACCTTCAGACTGACAGACTTTTTTTTTAATTTCTAACAGCTTTTGACATAAGAATATGAGTATTTCCCCCATTATATTTTCACTTCAACCACTTTCACTGGTTAAAATTTTAAGATTTTAAAAAGTTGCTATTTAACATTTTCTTTTCTTTTTTGATTGATTAGATTAGATACCTATATGTAAATTGAATTTTATGTATTTTTTCAGCAAATTTTCGGGTAAAATGGTTTAGTCGATTTGTGCAGGCATCCTTTTTTACTGTTTTGGTAGAAATCATTCTTTATAAAAAAAATTGTGAAATGCTGGTGTACAATAATAAATTCGTTAAAAAACTGTTCAGCAAATTTTGGTAAAAAATGTAATTTTCCTGTACCATTACTAAAGCAAATTAGGTCAAAACGCTTTTTGAGAATAATTATATCTTGGCATCTTTAGCTCCAGCGGCAGCAAACCCTTCTGGACTCTTACTAAATCTATTGGGAATAATTTCTGCAAGAGCACGTTCCCACATCTTGTTTCAGGGGATGAAATTGTTTCTATCGCCCTGGGCAAGGCTGAACTTTTTGCCTCGTTGTTCGCCGGCAATTCTACTCTCAACCCACCTCCAAATGTTCAACCACCAACAGTCCCCAATGTCGCGCATAAAATGACGGATATCATTTTCAAAACTAAAAAGGTACGAAAGATGCTCTCTTTTCTTAATAGTAGAAAAGCCTCTGACCTTGACGAGATCCCAGCAATTGTTCTCAAAAAGTGCGCACCAGAACTTGCTCCTGTCCTGACTCGTCTGTTTCAGACATCTTACAATAGAGGCATATTCCCTAGTAACTGGAAAACTGCTCGAGTACAACCCGTCCCCAAGAAAGGATCCAAAGCGCTTTCTAGCAACTACGAGCCTATTTCTCTCCTTTCAGTCGTCTCCAAAATGATGGAAAAGTATATAAACACCGAATTACTAAAATTTCTTGAAAACACTGTCTAATCCACGACAGGCAGTATGTATTCCGTCACCGCAGATCAACTGCAGACCTCCTTTCCTTTGTCGCCCATTCTTGGAACAAGTCTATGGAACTACACGGTAAATCCCAGATTGTCGCTCTAGACATATCCAAAGCATTCGACCAGGTCTGGCACGCAGCGCTGCTTAATAAACTACCGACCTATGGCCTACCACCAAAACTCTGTACGTGGACAGCAAATTTCCTCTCCAACCAGAGCGTTTCTGTTGTCGTGGATGGTCATTCCTCTAAACTGTATCCAATTAATGCAGGAGTTCCTCAAGGTTCCGCTTTCGCCCCTACTTTGTTTCTTCTCCACATCAATAACCTCCTCTCTAGCACATCCAACCCAGTTCACAGCGGACGACAGCATCCTCCACTCAAATATACAATATTCTAAGCCTGTCTCTTTAACCCAATTAGATGAGGATCGCAGATCATGGAGGTTTCTATCTCCGTGGATCTCCAAAATATATTAGACTGGGAAGTAGAAATCTTGTGCAATTCAACCCCACCAAATCACAGTCTTGCTTTCTTTCTCATAAGAGATACACCAGCCCTAGACCTATCACAATAAACAACCAAGTTATTCAAAGTAATGAGTCCTTTTCACTTGTTGGCATTTCTGTTGATCGAAATCTCAATTGGCACCAACATGTCTCAATTGCAGAAGCGGCTGCTAAGAAATTAGGTTTCCTCTTCCGGGCTCGCAAATACTTTTCACCAGCTAATCCCTATACCTTATATACTTCAAAAATAAGACCAAACCTCGAATACTGCTCCCACATCTGGGGTGCTGCTGCCACTGCTACACTCGCTATCCTGGACTCCATTCAGAAGAGAGCTATACGTCTCATCAGTGACCCTATCCTCATTTATAGGCTGCCATCCCTTGCCTACCGACGCGGTGACCTCTCTCTTTTATAGATATCTGCACGGGCACTGCTCAGGGGAGCTTTCGTCCATAGTTCCCCACCTTTTGCCCTCAACAGATCTACCAGGGGAACAGAGCGAATGCACCCTTTTACTGTCCAGGTCACCAGACATAGAACATATTGTTATGCCCGCTTCTTTGTCCCGAGGACTTCCAAGTTGTGGAATTCATTGCATTTCCTGCACATGTTTTTCCTTCAAGTCCAGAATTAACAAGTTGCCTCTTTTCTCCTTGTCGACACCCACGGTACGATAGTATTTAGGCCGTAAGCCCTCGTGGTGTGTTGTGGAAAAAAAAGATAAATAGCTTACAGAGGTTCGTTGGCCAGGAAAATCGTTTTTCGGGAACGTTTAAGTTTATTTTCATAAAATTTTCGTAGTTTTTCAAACAAAATCGGACCAGTTTTTTCGGGAAGATTTTAAGTTTATTTTCAGAGAATTTGTGTAGTTTTTCAAACAATAAAATTATTTTGGTAAAATATGGTAAAATGTTTCAACTATAAAGATTATCCTATTAACCACATTTGATGCCTTTCATTAAAAAAATGACATATTTGACAATAAAAAAGTTTTTTTGAAAGAAAATTCGCTACCATAATGCGCATGATGCGGTCAGACTTTTTATGTCTTTAGGAACACCAGTTAAGGCTTATTGTACAAATAGGCATCACAATAGTTTTTATTTTAATGTTTGATAACGATTTTAATATAGTACCTCATACATACCTCTTCCCTCTCATCGTTTTAATGTCAATATCTACCTCCTTTCCTAATTAATTATACTTTTAAATAATATATCGAAACTTTATGTTGGGAAGGAGTGAAGCGAAAACAAGAATTTAATTTAATTAGAAGAACTGGGAGTTATAAATAAAATTTATAATATACAGGTGTTACTTAAAAGTATATTCTTTTGTACCTCAAAAAGCAACACCCCTTGTCTTTCTGAAATGTGGATTATTCTCAAAAGTGAATATGCTTCTTGTATGTTCTATTTTGGCTGAATATTGGTCTTATATCCTCTAATTGATATTTTCTTGAGTAATCTATTACTTTCCCTATTCGAATATCTCTTTTTCTTTAAAAAGCTTATATGTCAAACTAGGAAAACTACTCAATACTTTCTAAAATTTAGGGTAGTCAAATTTCATTTAAATAGAGCGAAATTTGTCCACGAGCTCTCACTAATATTTGGCTTTAGTTTTCAGTTTACGTAAGGTCAGTATTAAAAATTTAATCTAATGTCGATTTTGAAACAGACTATTATTACGCACAGATTTTCAATCTATGATACTTTATTATGGTAGAGTTAATCGTCATAACTAATAAGCAATTAAAGTACACAAAAGAGTAAAAGCAAGTACTTTCTTTTGTGTAATTAACCAGCATATTACTTCACACAAAGGATTATTGTGTGTTTTCTTATGCAGTCTGCTCATCACTTTTGAATAATAAGGTTACAAAATCACCAGCCAACATTTATTGGTCAACATTATAGAAATTTTGTGTCTCCATATCGACTCATTGTTTCCTGCTACGTGGTTGCGTAAAGCTTATTAAACGCTAGGTATCTGTTAGTCTGTAGGTCGTACACCACCGAGATTATCATGGGTACGGAGGTGGTGAAGCTTTTTATCGGTACTTGGCTTTGTTCGCGGCCTTGCAGAAAATGTGGTCACTGAACTGTACATAATCATTGTCTTTGTATTTACATTGGACCAAGGTCGTTAATTTATAGCTGAGAATGCATGCAGTAGGCTGAGAGTTTATAAAAATACATACATGTTTTAAGAAGTCATCAGAAACTAATCAAGCAATAATCTTCATTCACTAAATAAAAATGGGAACCTGTGACGAGCACTGATAATTAACTTTAGGAAACCCATTTCACCGCAACACGTTTTTAAAACCTAACAATCGTTTCGCTAACAAGGTTAGCGTCATCAGAGAATGTATACGACTATACAGTCTCTGATGAGATCGTTAGAGGATGTATGAGATTATATATCATCTTATACATTAATTAAGGTTGGCGTCGTTAGAGGATGTATACGACTATACATCCTCTGATGGCGCTAACCTAAATTAACTTATCAGATGATATAAGAGGGTGTATAAGATTATACATAATCTGAAATAAACTCAGGTTAGCGTCATCAGAGGATGTTTAATTTATCACACGATATATAATCTCATACATCCTTTAATGATAATAACTTTGTTACCGAAACGATTGTCAGATCTTTAAAATGGATTCTGGTGGATTGGATTCTCCAAAGTGTACTCAATAATGTTAATTGAAATTTAAGAACTGAGAACATGTTTATTTAATTTTGTTACACCGTTACCCTGCGGGTCCAGAGACGAAATAAAAGAATGTGCCCAAGGTAACTCCTGTCTGTCATAAGAGATGACTAACTAGAGCCAAACACTGACGGGTGTCTGGTATGATAAATCCTGGGGAAGGCTGAGGTTTATAGGGAGTGATTTGCATCGAGAGGTTGAGGCCTCTAGTATGAGCTTTAAAACGGACAAACCACCCTGCTTGGATTTTACGCGCGAGCGAAGTTTCAGGTGGTACCGCCCTGGGTTAGCCGCTGGCGGGTGTCGGGTCCATACAAACCTGGAGAGAGCTGAGCTCTCTAGGAGTGAGGTGCCCCTGGAAGTTGAATCTCTAGAGGTAAGGTGCCCTGTAGGTAAATCTCTAGGGGTCAGATGCTCCAGAAGGTAAAATATCTAAGGAGAGATGCTCTTGAAGCTTATATCTGTAAGGTTCAGAAGCCCTTGGAGACCAAGGATTCCACAGTCTGCTTGTATGCTATTTGGGAGCGAGTATCTGTGGGATATCGCCTTGAGCCTTGCTCTGACGGGTGTCGAATCTGGACAAACCCGGTGGGGAGCTGACATCTCTAGGGGATATATTACACATGAATGTTAAGGCCTTTACTATCAGGTTCGAATCGGACGTTTTGATGCTGCTCAGGAGCGGTCCCCATAT
This sequence comes from Tillus elongatus, assembly GCA_964006375.1. NCBI lineage: Eukaryota > Metazoa > Arthropoda > Insecta > Coleoptera > Cleridae > Tillus > Tillus elongatus. The sequence continues at coordinate 70,824,487 of OZ023265.1, forward strand.
GATACCGCCTTGAGTGAAACACTAAGGGATGTTGGATCCAGATGAACTCGAAAGGAGGCTATCTCTCTGTTAGGTTCGAACCAGACAAGCCACTTCGTTCAAATGTCAGTACGCGTCAACAGCGGGCCAGACAGTCCCCGAAGAACTATGCCAAACCAACTTTTACCCTAAAAAATATGTACTTCTGCAGAAAGTTGTATTTGGGGGTTAATATTAAGCCATATACTGAGGTCGCGGTGGAGGGCCTGGGTAAGCCACTTAGGGGAATTGTGCCTGAGATGGCATACTTTTTTTAAACACTTGTGTTTTTTTAATACATAATCTTTATTATGCCAGTTTTGAATATTTGGATACAGGTACGTCACTTTTACAATAAACAATTTATAAAATTCCATTTTCTTCAGAAAAAGTATCCTTTGTTGAATATGATAAAAATTGCATAGTATGCCATCTCACCTGGAATATTCAGGGTGAGATCGCACACTATTGCATGTCTATGCAGTTGGGTATTAGGTATCCAAAATTAGGGTGCTATTGAAGATCTATGTAAATTATTTGGCGAAAGAAAGTATTTATTACAATTTAATTAACATTTTAAATGTACACTTCACAAATAAACATTTTCGCATTCCTTGGAAATTCAGCACATTCATAGTGGGCCCATTTTTGACAAGACTGACATTTTATCCATCATTCGTTATGCTTTGAGTGCGAAAAAAGCTCGTTACAATAAATTCATACGGCGTCATCTTCATCGTCAACAATTTCGACAGCAAATTCCCCCTCCTCTTGGTTACTCTGTTCGTCTTCGTCTAGGTTTAAAACTCTCTTTGCCTTGCGAGCAGACTTTCTTCATTGTACCTATTCTTTCTGTGTCACTATTTCTATTAAGACTTCTATTTCAGCGGTGCTGTTAAGTACCCCAGTTTTTCCTGCATTTATAAAATGCTTTTTACGGTCTAATGATGCGGCTTCTTAAAGTGGAGATATATCTGTTATAGCAACAGAACAGCTAGAGGGTGAAAACTTTTGGAAAGATGTAGAGGCATCTGTATCTCCAAAAAGGATATTATTTTGTGTAGCACTAGTTAGCAAAGCCTGAGATTCTTTATCACCACAATTACTTTCAGGTGGCCCTTCTACATTTTCTTGTTCAAGATCTGTTGCTTCTGCTGGAACAAACATCCAGTCTGGGAAAATGTCTGGATCAAAGGGATATATTCCTGTCGTGTAAAAACCATTTTCAGCATTAGATAGTGTTGCTGCTTTCTGGTACGCATTTTTGAACAGTTCAGCCACTTGGTAGTGCGTTACTATTCTTTCTGGATGGGTTTTCAGCGATAAATTTAATTCTTGATTGTAATAGGTGGTGAGAGGTCCAAAAAAAGCGACATCCAGAGGCTTTACCCGATGGGTACAGTGTGGAGGAAAACAAAAAAGAATAATTCCATTGGAAAACTCTTGAGCCTCAAGGCTTTTATGGCTTATGTTACCATCCGTCATTAAGAGGACCTTATCTTGTTTTTTTGGTATAATGTGCTTGACAAAGTGGTTCAACCATTTGACAAATGGGTTGTTGTCCATCCAGCCATGCTCCTGAATAAATGCAACTGCTCCAGCGGGAGCGTTGTCTATTAATTATTTCTTCATATTTTTTTAGGGTAAATGAATGCTGGTGGCACATATACTCCCGCAGCGCTGAAACTGAAAACTACTATAAGGAGCTGCCTATGTTCGGCGCTTGTTAGGACACCGACTTGTTTCTTACCTTTACAGGCTATAATCATAGAATTTTTGGAAGGTAAAGCAGAGAGACCACTTTCATCCATATTAAATATTTTTGTACAGTCAAACTTCACATCTTCCATAGCTTTAGCCAGCAACACGAAGTACTTTTTTAATTAAGACTTATGAAAAGCACGGGCCCTAGCTGCCGATGTGGACTCAGGGGTTCTAAGGGACAATGCGAGATTCCAGGTTAGAAAACCCTTTAACCAATCCCACTCAGCTATTTCCTTTTCTCTATTGGTAGGCTAGCTTACGAAGCTCAATTGTTGTTATTTCAAAAAATCTATTTTCTCAATTTTCAACGTGCTCCGCTAACTCTTGCTTCTGCTTGATGGAAATATTAGTTTTCTTGCCGCCCATATAACCTTTCGTAAAACCAGTGGCAAATCGGTTACCACTCACTTTATTAGCTCGCTTTCTTAGTGTTCCAAAAGGCACTTTGAAAGTTTTTGAAGCGCGCAGCCAACAAATTTGTTTATCTTCGATAGCCTTTATGGCTGTAAGTATAAATTGTTACGTTTTATACACGCGTACGCGGATGACAGACGTTCCGGATGAGTTGGCATACTATGCCGTATAATACTGGAACAGTGTATATTGTTATAATGGTCATATCTACAGCAATAAATTAACGAATATTACTAATATAAGCTACTGTTGAAAACTTTCTCACCTCTTAATTCACAAAAAAATCGTCGTTCCTAAAATACGCCAGTAAAATATATACCCGATGTAACTGCTTGTTTGTTATCAACTGCTGTACGCGTACACTGCATTTTAAGCGGGAAATATTAATTTGTATTAGAAAAACATGCACTGTGCCAACTCGGGCGGTATGCCATCTCAGGCACAATTCCCATATATTAAATATAATTTAATCTTATCTGATCTACACATCTATTTATATTTCGTATATCAAGAGTTTAGGTGTTTGTAGTCAGATTTCATTATCATCACAATCTAAATTCGATGTCGCCCTGTCATCGTAGCCATGAAACTGTCTCCAGTAACTTTTAATGTATATGTAGCCTTCGCAATTCATCAATTGGGCCAGGATTTCTAGAGGTATTTCTCTTGGTCTACGTTTTCCAAATATGTATCCTACAAAAAATATGATATTATTATTATTTTATTGATTATATAATGATTTTAACAAAGTAGTTACACAGAGTAATACAAAAAGAACGGTTGTGCTTGTGAGCAATACAACATAATTTATTTAAGTTTTGTTTACTACTAAATAAAGTAACGTAAAGATACTTTATTTACTACGCAAGGAGACAAACAATAAAAATGCTCATACTGTTACTACAAAATGCATTCGTTATTTCCCCCCTTTTATACAATAATAATAATGTCTAAAAGGGTACTATTTTTATGGTTTAATTAAGAAACATTTAAAACCAACTGTTAATAGTGCTTCTTAGATTATGATTTAGTGATATACTGATTTTCTATTTTATGGAAAATTGTGTTGTTTTAAGTTAGCAACTCCCAATTTTCATTTATATCCATGGTCTAATATTTATATCCATTTTTCAATATTATTGTGTTTTTCGGGGATCTGGATTTGCTGACTAACAAAGCACAGCTTTTCAATCTACTAGTTTATTATAACCAACTACTTTCCGACCATACACACGCAATTAAAATATTCTTCTATTACAAATATTCATAGAACTATATTTTACTATTCGCTTTCTATGATCACTTATTCTGCACCAACGCTACCTCACTACTGACAGACTTACTCAATATGCGGCTCACCTATTTATATTGTTCAAATTCTAGACCTTTCTACATTGTTATATACCTGTCACTTCTGGTTCCTTTTAGAAATATAATTCGAGAGTGTTCGCTGTTACCAAAAAACTTTATAAGCTGCCTCTGACCATAACAGAGTCCAAAAACCTAATTCCCATAGAGACGGATGTAATACTACCCCCTTCTTACATGCGACAGTCCTGGTTAAATTCTAACATTTCTTGGTATGGCGCCTGTGCATATGGACCACCTTCATCTTGCTCTTTGGGCTGCTCAAAATGCGTTAGACAACGTCTTTGATCATTTTGATCACCTTATACGGACCTTCTCATAATTTGTGTAGTTTCGGTGACCGTCCAGCTGGGTTGGTTCGCACCTCATAACAGGTCTTCATGCGTTCGCTTACTACTCGTATATGCATTCTGACAGCAGAATGGATGGCTTCCATTCTTCTTTCCAAATCTCTGGCATTTTCATCAGTTGAACGTGGAGCATTTGTGGGTTTCCCAAATATGAGATAAGGAGGAAGTCTTAACTCTCGTCCAAAAACCACGCTGGCTGGGGCATATCCGGTAGTCTCATGTACAACCGAGCGGTATGCCACGAGTAAAGTAATATCTATGGTGCTCAGGTTTTTAAATAAAGATATTGTCACGATGGGAAATCGCCATCATTTCTCTCAGTTTTAACATTTATTTAGTTTTCGTTGCAATTCTCAATTCCTACGTTTTATTACGAAGCCATCATTATTATTTCCATTAATATAATGTTTTTATATTAATTTTAACAAATTAGTTACACACACACACACACACACACATATATATATATATATATATATATATATATATATATATATATATATATATATATATATAATTTTGTATACCTTTTGTATAAATCGTATTACTTACAAACTCAACCCTGGGCTTCTTTTTGTATTACTCTGTGTAACTAATTTGTTAAAATTAATATAAAAACATTATATTAATGGAAATAATAATAATGGCTTCGTAATAAAACGTAAGAATTGAGAATTGCAACGTAAACTAAATACATGTCAAAACTGAGAGAAATGATGGTGATTTCCCATCGTGAAAATATCTTAATTTAAATATATATATATTTATATATATATATATATATATATATATATATATATATATATATATATATATATATACATATATGTATATATTATCTTCCTCGTCTCTAGAAGAACGCTTGAGGATTCGCAGGATTTGGCTGCCCATATCCTTTCGGAGCTGAACAGTTGGTTGTCCAACTCTGACCTCTTTATAAGTATTAATAAAACCAACTTTCTTGTAGTCCGTACTTCTCAGGTGGGAAGTTCAGATGTAGATCTATATTTGTGTAATCAAAAACTTGTAAAGAGGCAGTCCTCTGAGTTCCTTGGTCTGCAGCTTGACGATACACTCAGCTGGAGTCACCACTGTGGTTGTGTCAACAATAGAGTGAATAGCTTATGTTAGCTTCTTCGGAATTTAAAACAGGTCGTAAACTATAACAACTTGAGGAGATTCTATTTTGGATCTGTTGAGCCTCTAATAACATATGGACTCGTTTATATCGAGTTACAAAAAAGTCTGAACGCAGCAAGTGCATTATGGTAGTGGATTTCCATAGAAATGATCTGCCGCCAAAGATGTTTTTATTAAATGCTTAAATTTTATTTCTTGTAACATAGAGAACTAAATTTTGGTGTTGAGTTTACCTGTCATAACGTAAATCTACGTATTAGATTTAGTTACCATAACTTTCTTATTTTCAAAGACAATTTTTTTTAAAGAAAACTCAAAAATTCTCCGAAAAACCTGGTCCGATTGTCATCGCTAACAGACTTGTCCAAGCCACATACAGAAGGAAGGTACATGCCTAATTTTATCAAGATCAACCTATTATTTTTTGAGTTATTGATGCGACACATATGCCTATTGTCCGCCGTGTAGTGGATATGCTTCCAGTACACCTCCCCTCTTGTGCTGGTCGAACAGTTTTTCCATTATTTTCAGCAGAAAGGACATGAGATTTATTGGCCTCAGGGACTTTGCCTGGTTTGTTGGGCGCCCAGGATCAGGCATAAATACAACAATGGCCAGTTTTTATGCCCTTGGAATATCGCAGAACCGGGCTGGCCCTCATGATGAGGATAAGCGCCGGCGCCAGTATATAGATACCCTGTTGGAGCATGATGAGCATTATCCTGCCAAATCCCAGGGATTTGAATGGCTTGAAGCCGTTTATGGCCCATCTGACTTTGCTTCAAGTAACCACCTCTACATCTACTCTAGATGCCCACCTGTACGACGCCTCTATCTCAGACTTTTCCCAGTACGGATGTAACTGGTTGAATATGTTTCATCCGGGGAAATGCGTCTGTAGTAGGATTTCCACCCTCATAGCTTGTAAAACCCCCTGTAGATGTTTTGAGGGTATCTATGTTGGTCTGAGTGCCCTTGGACAGGATCTTGTGTAACACTCTCGGATAAACTCTCCACATCTCCTCCAAGACTCCTCAATGACGTTCCTCAGTCTTTTGTTGTAGCTCGTTAGAGCATGTCTGTACTCATCCCATGCCCCCGACCTTTTAGCCGAGTTGAACAGCTTTCAACCCTGCGTCCCCTTTTTCCTGAGGGCTTCGTTAAATCACGAAACATTCCTGGTGGACGTCCACATTTTCAGTAGGCAGTGCGTTATAGGCCAAGGTGATTGAGTCTCACACTTGGCCTGTTGCGATGTCGAAATCTATCGGATTGTTTATCTCACTTTTTACCCCGTGCAGTTCCGCTGCTAGGCCTGCCCTATAGGCTTCCCAGCCCACCTTGCGAGTGTCCCGGTACCATACCGTTTGTCTCTCGACATTGTCAATTTCAAGACTGACGTATCTGTGGCCTTAGCCCCTTCACTTCCCCAGTTCTTTACAAACTCATCTAGAAAATAGGTGGAAATTGTTATATCTAAAACCTCCTCGCGCCGCGTTGTGACGGAGGTCGGTTTATTTCCTTCATTCAATATGTCCAAGTTAAATTTTATAAAGAATTGTAAAAGTGACTCACTCCTAGAGTTTGTGTCCGTGCGGTCCCGTAACTCATGGTGTGCGTCCGCATCCATGCCGATGATGGTATGTCATCCACCTGCCCTGCTACCCACCGTCATCTGCTCCAATTGCTTGGGTAGAGCGGGATCCGTGCTATCCCCGGGTAGATAGGAAGATCGGACGATAATGCCCCCGGCCCATCCGCTCCTCCGCATCCGATTCTTATGGTTGCCAGGTCCCTGAAACAGAAATGTATTAAGGACAGACACTCTATTCCCTCCATGACAACAATACAGGCAATCGGGTTCTCACTGTATCTGTTGTAAATGGGCTTTCCAGCAGCTTCGAATATTCCTTTGATATCCCCGGTACGGTTCCTGGATGAGGGCCACGCCAGTGTTTCTCAGAGCTATCAGTAGTTCGGCCGTAGCTGCCTTACTCTGTTGGAGGTTGACTTGTAGCGCTTTCCCAGTGGGCGGAAGCTAACCCTACCCATGTCCCAGAACCCCTGGTGGAGGATCTTTCAAGGGCCCTGTAGGATGCCTCATCGATTTAGAAGGCGAAAGTCTGTCCTTTCTCCTCCGCCTTCCTGATGAATATCGGCCAGTGTTGCGTCCTCAGTTTCGGATTCTGGATCCTGAGGCGACTGACCACCGTCTCTTGTGCGACGGTTTCTAGGATCCATACAGACACCTTGTGCCTCTTTGTGCGGTCCCTGTGCTCGACGACCGTCAAGTTCGCCCCCTTCCAAATCTGACTGAGGCACTCGATTGTTGTTCGCAACCAGTACCACGACCGCGAGCCAGCACAGGCAACCCAGAAAATGACCCCACTGAGCAGTGGGACTGGGGTGAGCTCTCCCATTCCTGTAGAGAGTCCACCGCAACCACCACCCCAGGTCCGTCTTCTCCTGCATCTGTCAATCACCGCCATCCCGAGGATAACGCAGCCCCCCTATAAGAACCAGTCTACGCGGTTCCAACCCTGGCTTTTTTGGGACGCCTGTCCGTGGTTGGGATGCCCGAGTCCGAGCGCTGCCCTTTCTGGATCGCACTTCCATCTTGCACTCTTACTGGTTTTTCGATGTCGCCCATTTCTGCGCCTTCCGAATCTTCTTTTTTTGTGCCCAGAAAGACGCTTGGATGTCAGACACAATCCTTCTACCCCTGTAGAAAGGCCATCGCTGGTGGGGGAGCCACCAGAGTCCCCGGACATCGCTGCCCTCTGGTAAGACCCAACATCCAGCTTGGGTGCTGGAGACAGCTCCGTAGACTACTCCCTTACCCCCCGTAATTGCGTCGGTCGAGGAACCGCCAGTGTCCGCCTTACTCCATGTTGTTCCCATGAGTATGGGGGAAATCGCTGTCCACACCCCCTATGTGGTGTAAGGCGGGTTACTCTGGAGGGTTGCCCGGTACTCCAGAGGTACCGTTCGCGACACCATCACCCCGCTGGCGCCCATCTATTGGCACGGTTCTCGTGGCACCTTGGATTGGGGCAGTTTTATCGACCTCCACGTCCAGATCCGTGATGTTTTGTCATGAGCAGGGTCCCCGCGTGCAGGATGCGGCTCTACACTGCGCATGACGGTCTTCGGGAAAGTTTTCATCGAAAGGTCATGTTCTTGTTCCCACTTCCTCAGCTTACCACCTGGAGTCATTTGGCTCTCGACTTCTCGACCCCAATTTTACCCTTGCCTTGCTTGTGTATTTTAAGACTTTGGATTTACGTCTATAACAGGAGGAATAATTTTAAAAAGAATAAGGATTTTCATTGCTATGAATACCGTAACAGTAGGCAGTTTTGTACTTCTATGAATTTTTTCAATATTCATCAATTTACAAACAGTAAAATTATAAACACAAAAAAATGTAGACTACAAGAAAATACACAGAGCACTTAATTTTAATAACACACACGTGCACACACACAGACTCACACACGCACCCACGCACACACACACATACAAACTCACACCCACGCACACACAGCCAACCCGTATTACCATACCGCTTTACTACACATTCTAATCACCGCATACGCACCTGCACATCCCTACACATACTCCCACACCTCCACATGTAACAACAATCAAGTCTTCCGAACAGTATTCACCACCGCTACTGCAAATGGAATCGATACAAAAGTAAAACAACGTCGGATACTTTCCACCGACACCATAACCACGGAAGCCAGCATCTTTTTTTTATATTTCAACAACACACCACGAGGGCTTACAGCCTAAATACTATCGTACCGTGGGTGTCGACAAGGAGTAAATAGGCAACTTGTTAATTCTCGACTTGAAGGTTTGGAGGTTTGGAGGATAAGGAAAAACATGTGCCGACAAGGAATTACACACCTTGGAAGTCCTCGGGACAAAAGAGCGGGCATAACAAGATGTTCTATGTCTGGTGACCTGAACAGTAAAAGGGTGCATTCGCTCTGTTCCCCTGGTAGATCTGTTAGTGGCAGCAGGTGGAGGAACTATGGAAGAAAGCTCCTCTGAGCAGTGCCTGTGCAGATATCTATAAAAGATAGAGAGAGGTCACTAACGGCACGTCGGTGGGCAAGGGATGGCAGCCTTTGGGTGAGGGTTGGGTCACCGATGGAACGTATAGCTCTCCTTCTTTAGCTCTATATATCATCGACATGATAGAGGTTATACTCTAGTACAGTGTAGTTATTCATGAATACATCAGTCAGTTACCTTTCTGAATTTGTAGTCTCTGCAAGTGTTTTTGAGATCACTGGGAAACCAAATTATACAATTTTGACCCTGAAAAGCATACAGACGACTGAGTGACGTTTTGCAAGCATTTAGGTGCAACTGGTAAGGGCATTGACTGCTGCTTTGTCATATATTAATTGACTGAATAGACTTAACTTTCAAAAACATTTTAAAATCTTACCTTTTGGATAATCTTTTCTATAGTGTGGAGGAGTTTTTGAGTGAGCGAAAGGATGAATTGATATATTTTCAATTTTATTAGTCGTGACATAAAACTCAACTTTGTCACATCAACCCATTAAGGGTGGTGATAACAACCCTAATATTTTACATAGGGAACATGGGTCGAGTGTTACATCGTTTGAAAGCTCTTTCTTTTCTGAATTCATCACACAATTTTTTTTGAAGGTTTATTAACTTGTTTAAAAATTATTCACAGTTGGATTTGCAAGAAAGTATTTCATTCATTGTAATAAGAAATGCACTAATTAGTCAATGTTTCGTTAAAAAAACTAAAAAACAAAACCAAACGTTCAAAAATGTTTATCAGTTAAGTAAGTGTTCAAATTGTTGACCACTAGCTTCCATACAAAAGTACAACTTTTGCTCAAAACGGGCTCTGACATTCTGGAGCATTTGTGGAGTTATTAGACGGCATTCTTCAACAATGCGTCGTCGTAATTCTTCCAGAGACTCCGGTTCTGTTGCGAAAATTCAACTCTTTAAATGGCCCCATAGAAAGAAGTCTAAATTAGTTAAATCCGGTGATCTAGGGGGCCACTCAATAGCACCTCTACGCCCAATCCATTGCTCTGGGAACTCTCAGTTCAAAAACTCCCTAACACGTTGTAAAAAAAGCGGAGGGGCTCCATCTTGTTAAAACACTAATTGATTTTCTTGATAGCGAACATCATTTTGAACAATGTCAATTAGTAGAGGGTAAACGATATCTTCTAGTAACTCCAAATACGTTTCGCCACTCAAATTACCATCAACAAAAATGGGTCCGATAAACGGTCTCCAAAAATGTCAGTCCAGACATTCAATTTCTGTGGAGTTTGAGTGTGAAAGTTTCTAGGAATTATTATCTGCCCAATAACGACAATTATGACGATTGACTGTAGAGTTTATAAAAACGTACACTCGTCTGAAAAACAGATATGGAAGAGAAAGTTCCCGTTATCAGCTATTCGTGCAGTCATAACTTCACAAATCTCCAGCTGCCGATCAAAATCATCTTCATTCAGTTGTTGTACAAGATGAGTTTTATAAGGGTAAAATTTATGATGCTTCAATATTCGCTGAATAGTTCTTCTTTTGATGTTTGAAACAGTGTTCAATTTTTTCGTGCTCAAAGTTGGGTCTGCAGCAATTTGCCCTAAAACTTCAATCTCAGTAGTCTCATTTCTAACCGGAAATTCACGTTCAGGATCCCGTTTTTTGTTGGCTACTGAACCATTTTGTCGAAACTTTGCAACTAACTCCAAAATGTATTTTCTGTTACCATGTCTGTTCGGATGTCGTTCATTAAACAAATTTGCGGTACGGTTGGCACAGTCATCATTTTTGAAAAAAAGAGTAATTATATGAACTCTTCCTTCTACAGAATACACCATTGTGAAATTAATTTTCGGTAGTACTATTAAGTATCAAACCTACCGATAAACTGAAATAATAAACCGCATTTCTCTCATTCCGATAAGAAATGTTCTGATAGTCAATTTTTTGGTTAAAAACCAACAAAACATTGACTATCAGTACATTTCTTACCGGAATGAGTGAAATGCGTTTTTGGATTTTCAACTATGAATAATTTTCAAACGAGTTGATAAAACTTCCAAAAGAAGAAGTGTGCTGAATTGAGAAAGGAAAGAGCTTTCAAATGATGTAACACTCGACCCATGTTCTCTATTTAAAATATAAGGGTTGTTATCACCACCCTTAAGGGGTTGATGTGAAAAAAATGAGTTTTATGTCAAAACATGTCCCCCTCAATATTAAAATTAACGTGTTTCAGCGTTTCTTAAAAAAAATATTCTCTGGACGGAAATCGGTCTGTTTCGTTTTCAATGCGCCACCCTATATATATATATATATATATATATATATATATATATATATATATATATATATATATATATATATATATATATATATATATATATATATATATAGATAGTTACTAATTTTTCATTTGTGAAGAGAATAAAAAATTTGTGAATTTCAAATAATCTTAATAACTTTAGCAGGAGTTCGTAGGGTAATATTTTTTTTTCTACTTTATTGATATCGTTCTTTGAATGAGTAGAACAATTTACATATTCGGAAATAGCTTGGAGAAGGGTTTTATAAACTTTAAGGCTTTATAAAATTCCAAAATGCAGTACAGACACTACAGAAATAATTAATGACTGATTTCACAAGAAAAAAAAAACATCGGACCATATCAGAACGTACGATTTGTGCATTATAATCTTTCTCAGAACATTAAAGTAATACACATAGTTATTATATAGCACCAATTACAAATTATTCTACATCAAAATAGCAAAATTTAAATCCATCAAACGGCTTGTAAATTGCGATTTGAGCATTCTGCGTATAAAATTGTTTAAAAAAAACATATAAATTTTACTTCCATTAATAGTTACTTAAGGTTGTTTATGGTATACCGGACATACAAATATCAGTAGGCATATTATTGCTACAAGTTTCGCAACATAATATTAATGTGTGAATAAGTTACAAACAGAAAACTTGCAATGGAATTTTAGATATAAATCTTATGAATAAGTTAGATTTGATTAAGATTCTATTTATTAAAGATAATAAAAATAGACATGTTACAATAAAATTAAGAACTAACGATAAGGAACATGACATAAGTGTAACACAATGGTACATGCTGGTTAGTTAGGCACTGTACTGATCCAGATAGTGAAAGTCAAGTGGATACGTGTCTGGAGTATACAATGGCACAGGATTGATTTAAGGTGCTCGAGTACCGACCGCACCCTGTGTTTACGATCTTTTACAATACCGGACCCAGTTTTTCCCAATACACTCGGCATTGGGACATTCATTATATACGTTAATCACTATCTAAAGTTATTAACCTATCGCACTGCAATGTGCTTAACTGATTTGTAAGTTTTAGATCATAAAATTTTATATACGCTTATTATGTATTTCATAATGTCTTTTGTATTTGGATTTTTCAGTTTTATAGTTGTTCACTGAGACAGTTGGCGATAAACATTAAATATAATGAGCCGCTATATTATTGGTAGGATATGTTTAATCTAAAATATAAAGCTAATTTATCAAACTAAGAACCCCCTTTTAAACCATTTTGCTTGTTATATTAATTAGATTAGATATAATAAATCAAAAAGTAAAGTTGAAAATAAATGCGCCAAATTAAAAAGAGTCTGGACGCAGCAAGTGCGTTATGGTAGTGAATTTTCATATAATTGTTTATAATAACATCTGTGTCTTTTTTTAATGAAAGCAGGCATCTAATTTTGTTACCAGTATTACCTATACTTATGTTAGAAACACGGTACCAAATTTCATCAAAATAAATGTATTGTTTGAAGAGGTAGCTACAAACATTTTCCGAAAATAAGCTTAAGTATTCCCGAAAAAACTGGTCCGATTTTCCTGGCCAACGAAACTCTTTAAGCTATTTACCCACAACGATTTTTGCAATAACTTATTAAACAGTTACTTATTATTAATTACCAAAATTTCACAAAAAAATTATCAACAATACTGATTTCTACAGAAACACAAAAAAATTCTAAGAAAACTGGATATTAAGTACATTTGGAGTGCTTAAATCACCACAACACATTTTTAAAGACCTGACGATCATTTCACTAACAAATATAGCGTCATCAGAGGATGAAAAATTCTACTAGGTAGTTTAGAATTCTTTTGAAAAATTCTACTACTTGATTAGGTAAGTGCCTTCTTTTGTAACGGGCTTGAAGAAGTTCGTTTTGGGTCTTTTTTCGAAATATTTTTATACCTCCAAAAATTCCAAATATATGGCAACCAAATTTGGTACACAGGTTTATATTATACAAAGTAAACTGCAACAAAATTGAGATCTCCAATTAAAAAAAAAGGGTGCCACTGAAGGACACAAGATAAAAATACTGTGTGTAGTAAACTATATCTATTAAATGTTAGAGACAAAGTTTAACTTTTCTTGGGGCAAAAAGGTCAGGAAGTACAAAAAAACATTTTTTATTATTTGAATAATTTTTTGTTAATTTGTACTCTGATTGAATTTTAACGTTATCTGATCACATTATGTAAGGTAAAGGTAAGATGCTTACTGGCAATTAGGCCATTGCTGACCCTTTTTGCTCATCTAAACTAACCTACCCTCCACCTTGAGCTCGATCTCAACGACGACAGTGATTATCACATTATGTAAGACCCGTAAGATTGTTACCGAATTTTAGTAAAAAAAAAAAATTAACCACTAAAGAGATGGGAAATTTTAAGCCTAAATTTGATTATTTTAATGGCAGACCAGATTGTTGTTACCCTAACTTGGTATAACTGTTCCATACTTAATACAGACGTAGATACTTTTCTGATTTACAAGAGCTTGTTTTCTTCTCTGCAACCGGTTTCGCTTTTTACCGCATAAGCAGGGCAAAGAAACATTTATTTCTTAGGAGACATAAAAAGTCTCTACATCTCTATCTAGACCAGATTTTGAAATTGTTCTTTGATTTTATTAGCGTATTTTCAGGAAAAAAAGTTTCTGGAACAGCGACTTTCCACATGGTCTTCATAAATAGCGATTAAAGTTGGGCACCGGTCCGAAAACTAATTTTGTTTAAATGGAACACCTGTATTTTATGCTGTGAAAAGCAAGGCCTTATCTTTAGATTCAACCTTTGTTAAGTGCTCAATATGTTAAGAACTGCTAGTTTTTCTATTATTTACCTTTATACTTACATACCATGATCTATAAGTGCAATACGAAGTAAAATAGTAGGCCGTTGAATCCGAAAACTTTTTTTTTCAAATGTAACACCCTGCCTCAACATTTGTTAAGTACTCAATATGTTAAGAACTGTTTGTTTTTATGTTACTTAAATTTATATTGACATATCATAATTTATAAGAGCAATACGAAGTGAAGTAGTAGGCCATTGAGAAATGACAGATTCCACATTGTTAATTAATCACTGTTAGTTTATTGTTAAGTCAGTAGCTGCTAGCAAAGTTTTACTAAGACAAAAATGCATTTTTCTTTATAAGAATTAACCGATATGCTTTGGGTTTTTGGAAAATGTTTAAGAAATTGTCTATTAGCCAATAGAGTGTATCACCAGCAGTTTCCCGAACGAAGGCAACCCACTAAGATATCGTTTGAGAGGCTAATAGAGCGGGTTATAAGAACTGGTTCTGTTAAGTACTAGTCACACGAAAAAAACCAAAACAATTACCACTGAGGACAATGAATTGAATGTGTTGCTCACTACATATGGCGATCCTCATCTTGGCACCCGGGAGATAGCAAGCCGTTAGCACATTAGTCGTAAGTCGGTACAGAAAATATTACACAAATACAATATACATCAATATCATATTCAGCTAGACCAAGGGCTCACTAATAACAATTACCATAGACGGATTGCATTTTGACAGTGGGCCAGCAAAAAATACGGGCGACCAGATGCTTCTCAGATACTATTTTATTTGGGGATGAAGCTTCGTTCTATAGAAACGAAACTGTAAATAGGCACAACTTCTATTTCTATGTAATAAGCAATCCCCATATATTCAGATACGCACTCAACCAAGATGGTCTTTAAATGTTTGGGGTGGCGTTGTAAGAGATTATTATTATATGTAGTGGGACCACATTTTCTCGAGCGAACGTTAAATGGGGCGATGTATCTAGATTTTTTAGAAAACCACTTACCTGTATTACTAGAAGATGTGCTACTTAATATAAGTCAAAAAATACGGTTCCTTCATGATGGTGCTCCAGGGCATCACACAGGCCCCATTAAACATTATCTTAATGAAAATTTTCCAGTGAGGTGGATTGGAAGAGGAGGGCCAGTTGCATGGCCGGCGCAGTCGCCAGATCTCACCAGAATCGATTTCTTCTTGTGGAGCCATGTCAAAAATTTGGTACACGCATCGGAGCCGCCTACCAAAGAAGAAATTAAAGGCAAGATCATGGAGACCTTCCGAAGCATCAATGTTAATATGTTGAGAAAAGTTACTCAATCATTTGAATATTGGTGGCAGTCTTGCATTGAGGTTTTTGGAGGTACGTTTGAGCATTTGCTGTAAATAGGTAAATATTTGGATCTACTGCTTTCATATTTAATTGCTTGGTGCTCAAAAATTTTTGTGTCTTTCTTTTGAATTATTTTTTATACGGCTGTTCTATTCCACACCGTGAAATTCCTATAACAAATGTTTGAAATCTTTATAACTTGATGCATTATTCGTTTATTCTGAAACGACAGTTTCTTTGAAAATTAATTATTTATTAGTATTTTTTGTTTCATAAATCTTTTTATATTTCTCAACGGCCTACTATTTTGCTACGTATTGCTCTTATAGATCATGGTATATAAGTATACATGTAAATAATATAAAAACTAGCAGTTCTTAACATATTGAGTACTTAACAAAAGTTGAAGCTAAAGATAAGGCCTTGTTTTTCCCAACATAAAATACATTTAAACAAAATGAGTTTTCGGACCTGGTCCCAACTTTAATTGCTATTTACGAACACCCTGTATAAGTAAACATATCGTTTATATTACAACAATATGATGTTATCTATGGAAGAACAACATGCCAAATTGGAGTCCATAAGTTTAGTAATCGATAAAATAGCGGCATTTGCAAGCTGCAGGTGAATTTAAATTTTTAAAATAAAAGTCAAAACATCTTTAAAACAAAGCACTGTAGCTAAACATATACTTGTAAAAGTTAGACTCAAAATAAAAAAGAGGTCCAAAAATTAAGAAATATACAGGCTGTTCTCTTTAAAAAAGCTTTATCCTGCAAATATGGGACATCCTGTATAGTCGCCAATAATTTTAGAACGTGCAGTCTGTCTACAATTTTTGTGATCGCATTTTTTTGTATTGTAAATAATAACGGTAAAAATGAGCTTTACCGCAGAAATGCGCCAACCTGAATATGGATATGTTTCTTAAAAACTTACGGATAATTTTAAAAAGAATTCGCTGCCATGACGCACTTGTTGCGTTTAGACTTTTCTTATATGGAGACGAAAATTTGTATTACTGTCGATCTTTGATCATCTCATTTATTTTACTTAAGTCGTATCAACTAAATTCTACGTTCTGGCCAAATTTTCCTGAAAATCCGCTATTGTAAGGCCCTTGCTATATCGGACCTTTTTCTCTTGATATGTATAACATCCATGTTTATAACAATAGTAACTAAAAAGTAATGTATGATTTTTTTCTGACAAGCATAAAAGACCGCAGTTAGGTGCAGTGGATGGAAACTCAAACAGAAAGGAAATAAGCATAAAAAAGCCTAGACGCAGCAAGTGCGTTATGGTAGTGAATTTTCATAGAAATGATCTGGAACTATATATTTTATTATAACTTTTTTTCTTGTAACATAGAAATCTAAATTTTGGTGTATAGTTTACCTTTTATATCGTAAACCTACCTACCAAATTTGGTTATCATAGCTTTTTTATTTTTTGAGATAAAAAATTTATCTATAATAATTTATATATATTATTTATAATAATATAAATATAATATAAATAAAAACCTCCTCCGATTTTCCTGACCACAGACCTATCCAAGCCATTTATAAAATGAAGGCACACAAATTTTATCAAAATCGGCGGTGTGATACACACACACACACACACACACACACACACACACACACACACACACACACACACACACATATATATATATATATATATATATATATATATATATATATATATATATATATATATATATATATATATATATATATATATATATATATATATATATATATATATATAAACATATAAAAATTGTAACTGACCCCGGATATGGGTTCTAGGGGTCCTAGTTCGCGCTCATTTGCAAAAAAAAAAATTCAAAATTAAAAAGTCGGGATCTTCCCATTAGTGAATTGTTTCTACGAAAATTCACTAATAAAACGCCCATCAAATTAATACACTCATGTTTTGTAACGTTTATCAAGTTACATAACGTGGTATTCATAAATAAACATAATGCATCACTTATTTCATGAATTTATTAAACATCTTTAATGTAACAGATAATAGCTTTTATAATTAGAACAAACACCCAACAAAATGACTTTAAATTATGCTTAATTTCTACTTATATACGATGTTAATCATTTTATTGCAACCTCTGAGCTTTCTCAATGTTTCAGTGTAGTTGCTCCGGCAAAAGCTTTTTTTATTCATAGATACAGGGTTACCTACGGTAATCATCCACTAGGCGTTCACAGAAAACGAATGGGCTAAAGTACCAAATATTGGCACCTAATAGTTGACACTGATAAGATCGAAAATATATTATTGCTCAATTATATATAGTCCCCAAAGCCAGTCAACTTTAAAACCACTTGATTTTATTATAAATGAAGCACTTAGGATAACCACATAATCACTTGGAACAAGTCCGGTGGAAAGTATAATGTAACGAGCCTCCATTTTCATTAAGAAGACAACTATTGCTTTTAAAATATGCGGCTAAGGTAAATGGCCCAGTTTACAAAATCTTGTCATAGACCAAGTTAAACAGATTCTTTTTTTATAATTTAAGTGCCTTAACAACTAAGGTCATTGACACTAACGACACTTTAAATAATTACATAACAAAATTATATATAAAAAGAGGAACTAATAAATACACTTAAATACTATTATATAAATTAAACTGTCTTAAAAATCTAAGTACCTAAACAGTTTACATTCGTAAAATTTAGACATAAAATTTCAGACAAGTTGCTGTCACCAAAATTTTTAAATCGTGGACAGGCATATAAGAGACATTCCAATAGTAAGTGAAAAATTGAAGTTGGTCGGTCACAGAGCTTACAATAAGGGCGTTGTTGTTGATTTAAGAGATAACCATGTGTATGTAGAGAGTGGCCGATTCGGAGTCTTCTAATAATCACTTCTTCCCTGCGTGATAAATCTGGAAGTTTCTTGATTGCCACAGTTGGTTCAATTTCTCGCAGTTTGTTGCTTAGCAGAGACCAATGGATTTGCCATTTCTGTCTATAAAAATTTGCTATCTGTGCAGAAACCTCGGAGTAAAGTTGAAGAGGAATTATAGTATCGATTAAGACAGCATTTCTGGCACATTCGTCTGCATTTTCATTTCCGGTAATGCCACAGTGTGACGGGACAAATATAAGTCTGATAGATTTGCCAGATTGCAAGGCACAATGAATAGATTCTTGTACTTGGATTACAAGATGGTCCTTTGGGTAAAGGTTTGTGAGTGATATAATCGACGAAAGAGAATCGGTGCATATTAAGGCGTTATTGAAATGAGACTTGACGAATGTGTTAGTTGCTTTCATTATGGCGTATAGTTCTGCTGTATAGTTACTACATATTGACGGTAAGTGATATGCTTCTTCCTTTAGTGCAGAAGTGATACTACATCCGACACGAATTCCACTTTTTGATCCATCAGTGTAAATAATTATATTATATTGATATCTAGAGATAATCTCTTGAAATAATCTATTGACACACTCAGCTGGTAATACATTAGATTTCTGCGATAAAAAAGTCGTATCAGTAGGTGGAAAAACAATGGTCCATAGAGAAATAGCACCATTGCATATATGATTTGTCAGATCTGGATTGAAAATATGATTTAGCTTTTTTATATGTAAAGAAAATGGTGGCTGTGCTGAAACGTTCGCATCATAGAATCTGTCAAGAATTTGCGGACTCTTTTGCATAGTTACCGTTTTCTCTACAAATGAAGAATTTCAATAATATTTTCCATCCAGATCTGACAAATTATATATGCAGTAAGTGCACTATTGCTCCATAAAATATCATCTACTGATACGACATTTTTATCGCACAGATCCAATGTATTACCAGCTGAATGTTTCAGCAGATTATTTCAACATATTATCTCTATATATTGACACGATTTAATTATTTGCACTAATTGATTAAAAGATGAAAAAGGTGTTGGTTGTAGTATTACTTCCGCACTCAAGAAAGAAGCATACCATCCAACTTCAATATGCAGTAGAGCCTCGGTGGTTCAGTGGTAAGAGCGTGTGCCTCTGATCCGAAGGCACTGGGTTCGATCCCAGGGTACTCCTTTTACTTTTTCAGTACATACTGTACAATTAACATCAACCGAGGTTGTGGCATTATATTTGAGCAAGTTAAGTGTCTGCACGTTCCGCCCTTTGGAGAGGACGTAAGGCGGTCGGTCCCGTGTCCATGTGCCTTACAGAAAGGCAGGGGTTCGGCAAAATTTCCGAGATAGTTAAATGAAACCACTTCCTGGCGTCGGTGATTGGTCATTGGCGCGGAAATATGCCGACGTTAAAGGAATAAAAAGACACAATATGCAGTAACTATACAGCATAATTATACGCCATAACAGGAACAACCAAAACACGTAATGACGTCATAATATGTACCCAAAAGGATCATCTTGTAATTCAAGTACAGGAAACTATTCGTAGTATTTTGCAGTCGGGAAGATCATTTGGACTTACATTTGCTTCATCACGCTGTCGTATTACTGGCAGTGAAAACACCCCGAAAAATGTGCCAATGGTGCCTTAACATGCTGTGTAATACAGCTTCCACTTTACTTAATTGTTTCTGCACAGATAGTAAATATTTTTGCGACGGAAATGGCAAAACTTCTGGTTTCCGCTAAGCAAAGGGGAGGATAAATTGTAGTGTTTCAGAAAGTTCTTCATTTATCTCGCAGGGAAAAAGTGATTATCAGAAGACTCCGAATTGGCCAATATTTATCTCGCAGGGAAAAAGTGATTATCAGAAGACTCAGAATTGGCCAATTATCAACAAACCCACAGGCACCTCTTAAATAAACATCAATGCCCTTATGGTGAACTCTGCGATCTAACAATTTCAGTTCGTTATGTTCTTTTTGCCTGTCCCGTATTTGCTTACCCACGACATTTTAAATCCAAATATTACTAATGTAAACTGTTTAGGCAAAACCCCTAATTATTGACACCCTAACGTTGCATTTGTGAAGATGTGTGGTTTACTTAATAAAACGGCCTAATTTGGGAATATGAATTATAGTATAAAAAAATGCATAGGCAATGTTGTTTAATAGTTTTGTTATCAGAAAGTAACAAGATTTCTGAGATAAACCTATAAAAAGACAAAAACAATTAATTCCCAATTATTGGCACAAACGATCCAATCATTGGCTGACCCTACCGCTAGTCATTAGTACATTTTAGACTAAGTAAAAAAAACATCGAACAATAAAAAATAACGGTAGTATTGCAACTAAAGTAAAAATACAAAATTTAAAAAAACGCTTGTCATGTGATATTGAATCTCTTGTTTAACTGTACAAATAGCACATCTGAAAAAGTATTTAAATATCTTTGTTCTTTTCAAAAATTGCACGTAGTTCGTTCTTTGTTAGCGGATATTACATTTAGGGTATCAAACAATAAAAAAATAACTGGAGCACATATAGGAAATTAAAAAAAAGAACGCTCGTCATATAATATGACATATTTTAGTTAAGTGTACAAATAGCACATCTGAAAAAATATTGAAATATCTTAGTTATTTTCAAAAATTGCACGGGGTTCGTTCTTTGTTAGCGAATGTTACATTTAGGGTACAAGAAAACGACAACCCCGCTTTTCTAGTTATATTTTTTTTCAGCACATAATCTCTTTCTCTAATTTCTTTTTCTAATGTCTTTTGAATTATCTTCTGTCGATTATCCGCTTTTAGATTTTTTATTTCTACTTTAACTCTTTTATTTTCCTACATTTCTTTTTCCAAACAGTAGAAGCTATGACACAGGATGTTCTTTGACCCTAAATTTATTTTAGTGCATTTTTATTTTAAAAAAAAGGACACCTACAACCCATATCTAGCGTCAGTTGGATTTTTTTATGTTTATATGTATACATACACATATATATATATATATATATATATATATATATATATATATATATATATATATATATATATATATATATATATATTTGTAAATTCTCTGGATAAGTTTGTTAGCCAGGAAAATCGATCCAGTTTTATCGTAAAATTTTGCGTTTTTTTCGAGAAGTTTTTATATTTCCGGAAATAACAAATTTAGGACAAACAAATTTGATACGCTGGTTTACGTCACAAAAAGTAAACTATGTACCAAAATTTAGATCTATAGAGTGAATGAACAAAAAGGGATAGGCATTTAAAGAAAAAATCTCGGGTGGCATTGACGACCAAATAAATGCACAAAAGCAAAATATTTTGTATGGATACAGAATCCTATGTATGTTACAGACAGGGACTAAGTTTTTTAGCGCAACAAAGTCAATAAATACCAGAAAAATAACTTTGAAAATTTCTTAACTTTTCCTCTTTCGACGTCAAAATTTGCAACATGTAGGCAAATAACCTAAAGCTAATACGGGCTATGTAGAGAAAATGTTGCAAGAAATGTGTTTTACCAGTCCTTAAGTTTCCGCTTCAACCTCCGCTGTCCTTCATTTAACTGAAATGTTTCCAAAAAATTTATTTAATTGTACCCCTTCTCTGATGCTTTAGCAGTAGTTTTAGTTATAGCGTTTATCGTTTAATTCTCTATAATTTTTAACAAATTTTCGTACAAGAAATAATTCGCCTTTGAGGATACCACGATTTTTGAGTTTTAAAAAGAGTTTTTCAAATGAGCGCGAACTAGGTCCCCTAAGACCCACATCCGGGGTTAGTTTCAGTTTTTATCTGTTTACATATATACAGGGTGACGCATTTCTACGGTAAACTTAATATTACTGTTATTATACAAGATATGAGAAACAATTGTATAGGTTAATAACAGGGTACTTTAAGCTACATGTTATAAAATTATTTCGACAATCACAGCTGGCTCATAAGATGCAAATTTTCTTCTTTAAATCGCACACCCTTATGTTATTGGATTTTTGCATTTTCCATCGAATTGTAATGCGTGTTTGTTTTCAAATTATTTCAATTGTTTTCTAACCTTTCACATTTTGGGCACATATCAAAAATTGTGATACGCCGTTTTTACCAACAAAAGTCGGAATCTGATATAAATGACGCATTCAGAGAGGTTTTCTTTGATATTATTTTATGAAAAAATCATGCACAGGGCGCTCTCAAATAGTGGCTGAACTAAAAAAGAATCAAATTGTCGTAATCCAATTGTTTCAAATAGAACAGCCTGTATTTTGTATTTCACAAGTGAAAGAATTATGATAAGTGTTTAGTAATTTAAAAAAAATGTTTTCGGATTTTCGTGAAAAATTGTTTGTAAATTTTCATGCAAATAACTTTTTTAGGAGTTTTTTTCCAAAAGCTTATTTGATGAAATATGGTACATTGTTTCTATCATATAGGTTATACTGGTAACCAAATTTAAGGCCTGCTTTCATTAAAGGAAGACATATATGTAATTATAAACATTTTTATGAACATTTACTAGCATAACACACTTGCTGCGTCCAGACTTTTTTCTTTCCAGTGTTCTTGCCTTTACCAAAAGTTCTTTCAAGGTTGTATTGTCACTTCCGGGGGAGTTTTATGTTTTGCTGAATAATAGGTTTGTTGTTATAAGGCAGATCTTCGGTATTTTGTATTGCATGTGATGACGATTAATTAAAAAGAGACTGTTGACATACTTTCGAATTGGTCTTTCGAAAAAATAGTATTCGAAATTTGGTCTGTTCAGCCCTCGTCGTTACAGACGTATCAGTTATATATATATATATATATATATATATATATATATATATATATATATATATATATATATATATATATATATATATATATATATATATATATATATATATATATATAATTATTTACTGATCTAAAACGTACTTGGTATCATTAATCGTTTCTTATTAGCTACCAATTTTTGCATTGTGAGAGGTGAAATTAAACAGATATATTTTATTTTGGGTGCACAGTCACAAGTTGTTAACCTATTTAACGAAAAACATCCAGATTTGCCCCCACTAACCCAGGGAACTGTGTCTAAGATACATTCACAGTTTTGTGATTATGGACACGTTAAACCACTGCTTAGGAGACCCAAGTTTGTTGAAGAAGATGCAAAACTCAATATTTTATTGGCTTTGCAAGAAGAACCAATAACTTCTACCCGTCAAGTTACACGTGAAAATGATGTTAGTCAATCAACAGTTTTAAGGTGTTTCAAAAACCAAAAATTCATTTCTATAAACTACAACACGTTCAAGAGTTCATTGACGGTGATTCTGATAGAAGACTGCAATTTTGTGAACAACTGCTGGACATATTACATAGAAATGTTATTTCTTCTGCTGATGTCCTGTTTTCCGATGAAACAACAGTTCTGTTGAATGGCGATGTAAACAAGCAAAATTGCAGGTACTGGGCTGCCGAAAACCACAACTGGATGCGACAAACACACACTCAGCGTCCTCAGAAGTTGAACGTTTGGGCTGGTATCATTGGTGATCACGTAGTTTGACCTGTTTTTGTAGAATATCCAAACGGTCCAAGATATTGAGAAATGCTAAGAGAATAGGTTGTCCCAATGTTAGCAGAATTGTATCCAAATGTAATGGAACCTAATATTCCCCATGAAAGGATATGGTTTCAACAAGACGGTGCACCGCCCCACTTTGCTCTTCAATTACGGAAGTATCTACATGAAGTCTTTCCACAAAGATGGACTGGACGAAGAGGTTTCATAGAATGGCCCGCTAGCCCACCAGATCTTAAAACTTTTGATTTTTTTATGGGGATACCTTAGAAACAGAGTGTATAAAACGCAGCCTGCTGTTTTAGATGATTTGAAAATGAAAATAACAACCGAAATTAGGAACGAAACGCCTGACGTGTTGAACAGAGTTAGGGAATAACTTCAGAGCAGATTATTTGGTTGTGTGCAAGTGAATGGATAATATTTTGAACATTTATTATAAGAAAGGGGCGTTTTTATTAAGTTTCTTTTCGAAATTTGAATTTCAGGGTAAACTGTTTAGTTTTAATATTCCGGTATTAAATTTCCATCCTGTATTGAAATCTGTAATATTAAACCATACATTGGGGTATCTTCGCATTCAGAAAAATGTGATTAAATAGCAACCCTACATTTTTTATCACAATTCGATGGATTACATTTAAGGTATATATATATATATATATATATATATATATATATATATATATATATATATATATATATATATATATATATATATATATATATAAATTTGTGTGTATTACATCGATAACTCAAAAAATAATAAGCCGATTTTGATACAATTTAGCAGGTACCTTACTTTTGTAAATGGCTTGGATAGGTTTGTCAGCCACAAAAATCGTACAAGGTTTTGCAGGAAAATTTTTGGGTTTTCTTTGGGAAAATAATCATATCTCCGAAAATAAAAATCTATCATAGCCAAATTTAGTACATACGTTAAAAAGTAGACTACATACCAGAATTTAGATCTCTAGGTTACAATAAAAAAATGTTATTTGCATTTAATAAAAATATGTTTGGTGCTACTCATTCATATGAAAATTCACTACCATAACGCACTTGTTACGTCCAAACTTTATATATATATATATATATATATATATATAATGCTAGGAAATATTATGTGAAACAGTTTAATAGCGAAACCCGGAAATAACAAATAGAAACTTAAACTCCACAAAACAACACAATTAGAAACAGGATCAATAAATAATAAAATAGAAACTTAAAAATACACTAAATACAAAATTCTTCAATAGGACCGTTTTGTTCAATGCACTTTATATACCTCTTTGAAACATGCCTGCAAACTCTGGTGAGGGTGTTTCGGTTAATATGATTTATAGCTTCCGTGATTCTGTTTCGTAATTCATTGATATTTTGTGGTGGATCGAATTTATACACATCATTCTTCAGAGTACCCAAAAAATAAAAATCCATGAGTTTTATATCAGGACTTCGAGCACACCAAGGAACCGGCCCATTGTTAAAAAATCTCTGGACGCAGCAAGTGCGTTATGGTAGCGAATTCTCTTTAAAATATTTTTCAATAGCAAATGTCTTTCTTTGATGAAAGCAGGCATCAAACTTGGTTGCCTATATAGTAGAAACAATGTATCATATTTCATTGAAATAAATTTATTGTTTGAAAATATATCAACATTTTTCAAAAGTCTAGATGCAGCAAATGTGTTATGGAAATGAATTTCCATAAAAATGTTTTTAATAGCAAATGCGAGCAGGCATCAATCTGATTACCGGTATAGCCTATGTGGTAGAAACAATGTACTATATTTTATCAAAATTACTTATGGTTTGAAAATATACAAAAAGTTCCAAAAATAAACTTAAATGTTGGTTTTCTATTCAACAAAGCAACAACAATAGCAAATTGAGTTATTGAAATTTGAAGGATTGAATGAAAATTCGGTAAATTTGCAGATTAGCTCCCGAACGCTTTTCAACAAATTGTTTTCAGAAACATTACTAGGACCCCACCTGGATGCAAAAACCACAAGAAAACTTTCTTGTTGACACCCCCCAAGGAAGTTATGGGACTAGGAGTGAATAGGGGTGGTGTTCGGAGTAGGCAGGGTTGAAGGGAGATAGGGCTTTAAGATGTGTAAAAGACAGGTTTCAAGCCCGTTTTATTCGAATTTTCTGCTCATATTTCCTTTTTACTACTTACCCCGCTCAGCACCCCTACTCACTCCTGGTCCCGTAACTTCCTTGGGGGGTGTGACCAAGAAATTTTTCTTGGGGTTTGTGGATCCATGGATGGGGCAGGTTTCTGAAAACAGTTTTTTGAAAAGCGTACGTGAGCATGCATTAACGAATTTGTTCTACGAAAATTAGTAAAAAAACCTATACACACCTACTCACTCCTGGTAACGTAACTTCCTTGGGGAGTGTGAACAAGAAATTTTCCTTGGGGTTTGTGGATACAGGGGGGTGGGGGCCTATGCAGGTTTCTGAAAACAGTTTTTTGAAAAGCGTTCGGGAGCTAAACTGCCCATTTACCGAAAATTCGCTACCAAAACGCACTTACTGCGTCTAGATCTTTTTCTTACAAACGCATCATATTTCGATAAAAAATTCAAAAATGCATTAACGAATTATTTCTACGAAAATTAGCTAAAAAAAATTATACACCCCTACTCACTCCTGGTCCCGTAACTTCCTTGGGGAGTGTAAACAAGAAATGTTTTGGGGGAATAGGGGTGCTGTGCGGGGTAGGCAGGGTTTAAGGTGGATATGGCTTCAATATGTGAAAAAGACAACTTTCAAGCGCGTTTTATTCGCATTCTCTGCTCATATTTCCTTTTTACTACCCACCTCGCCCAGCACCCCTATTCACTCCTGGTCCCGTAACTTCCTTGGGGGGTGTAAATAAGAAATTTTTCTTAGGTTTTGTGGATCCAGCGGGGGCTCTAGGCAGGTTTCTGTAAACAGTTTTTTGAAAAGCGTTCGGGAGCTATTCTGCAAATTTTCCGAAAATTCGCTACCAAAACGCACTTACTCCGTCCAGATTTTTTTCTTATAAACGCATCATATTTTGATAAAAAATGCAAAAATTCATTAACAAATTTGTTCTACGATAATTAGCTAAAAAAATTATAGACCGTTACACCATAAACCTCACTAAACCTACAAATGAATATCCAAAAAGCCACCAAACTTAACTAAACTGACAGCCAAAGCATCAGAGAAAGGGTCTATTTGAAATGGATATTCTGTAAATATTTTAGCAAAATGAAGGGCAATGACGGTTGAATCTGAAACTTAAGGGTCTGCAGAACACTCTTCTTGCAACATTTTCTTTTTACAAACGGTATTTGTTTCACATTCGTTGCCTAAACATTGCCAATTTTGACGTTTAAAATTGCGAGTTTGACGTTTTGAGGAAAACTTCAAAATTTGTTGCTTTAACTGCCCATAACTTCTTTGTATTTAAAGCTAGGGTACAGAGTTCACTCTTTATAATGCAAACACGCGTAACAAATTTGGTTGCCCTTACTTTGTTATTTACGGAAATATGAATTTTTTTATAAAGAAAACACAAAATTTTCCGGGAAAACCTGGTCCGATTTTCCTGGCTAACGAACTTGTCCAAGCCACTTGCAAAAGGAAGGTGCTCTGCAAATTTTATTAAGATCGGTCCATTATTTTTTTGAGTTATCGGTCGGATATATATGTATATATATATATATATATATATATATATATATATATATATATATATATATATATATATATATATATATATATATATATATATAAACACAGATCTCCCCATAAGCGAATTAAAAAAAAAAATCGCTAAAATGACACGATTATTAAAATTTTGGTACAAAAATTCTTTGACGATTTGAGCTGGACAACCATCTTGTTGGTAACAAATCTCGTCTGAATTACCATGAACTCCTCAAATTGTTGGTAGGATATCATTTCTCAATAGATTAAGATACCTTTCCCCAGTTACATTCTTCATTACTGAACATAATGTTGAATAATATTTAAAATTAACAGGAAACAAACTGTTTAGTACAAAATCTTAAGCAACGTATTAAATACACCTCAAGTTGTTCAGATAATTAAGAAAGACAGTATTCTCAATTGTGGCGATAGCGTTATATCCATAGCAACCTGTCTTCTGTTGTTGACTTACGTTTAAAAATCAAACAATTTTCAAAGGCGTCTTCGTAAATAATTAATCTGCTTTTTATTGAGTTCTGTTAGTAAATTTAGTTATTTATTAGGTTTCCTATTTAATTAAATTATAACATTTCTTTAGCATAATGCTGTAATGTAAAATATCACTTGTAATAATGGGCCGATTCATTGGTGTGCTCAAAGTTCCAATTTTCTTTTCGTGACTCATTAAGGAAAATTATGTTAAAAGTAGAAGTTTATTGTTAGACTTTATCGCCTACTGCTTTTTGAACACTTTTTTGTCATTCTGGTATTGGATTTCATAACCTATTTACCTCAAAACGGTTTTTCTCAAAATTGTCAGTGCAATTACAAGATTTCTCAAGCATGTTGTACAACAATGGAAAGCTCTTTTCACAGGCTATCGCGTGAGCATAAATCCAATATGGCTGTCATAATAAAAACAAACGTTGATACCTGTAGCTTAAAAACAAATGAAAATCCTAAGTTGAGAACAGCACAAAAATATTACTCTGTAAGAAGTGTCTAATAATGTGCAAGTTTTAGACATGTGAGATCAACGCCTACTTAGATATTTAAGAAAAAAGAAATCGACAAATTTTGTTTTTTCAAAATAACTTGAAAACAAAAAAGGCAGGGCTAAATACAAGTCATATTTGGAACGAGCATGAAATTTCACAAAACATTGTTAATTTAACTGTCTCCCTATTTCTGATAATAACGGAGATAGCAATACATTCCCATCCAGTTTGGGACACACTGCATGTTTTAGTTTTTGTTGCCTGACAAGGCTAGAGATCATAGAGCGAAGTTTGTTGCTTTTATTTGATTCTGAGGGTTACAAGAAACTTAGTTGTTTTGGCAGAATTTTCATTACCATGATTGCAGAAGTTATTAGTTTTGGTTATTATTATCTTAGAACAAGTATTTTATATTAAAAATTAAAAATTAAAAAAAAACCATTAGTATCTAATTCATAGACTGATTTCAGTACACATTTTAAACATTCCATCGTTAGGGAACGTAGAACTCTATGTACTTTTCGAATTAACAAATAGGCAACAATAAAATTTATTGACAATGCTGCAGATAAAGCCAACTAGATATTTAAAGCATAAACATTAAGTGTGACATTTTGCTAAAGTTTGATACTGAAAAAATGCAATGTAATCGTGGTAGACATAATAATTGATCCAGTTAAGGGATAAAGTGTAGGCGTATACAACCTCGACGACAAGTGAACTATGCTATGTGTTATAAGAATTACAACACAATGGAAAGTGTACTAAAGATAGTAACAGTGATTTGCAGAAATAATGCTTACATACTCAGGTCAGCAACTATGTAACAGACGCAAGCGATATAAGGAGGCACGAGTCCAGGTCATAGTGTGTCGTGGTTTTCTATACATGCTGGGCCATATCTTTGTAATCTGTCCACCCATGGCGGACCCACCCAGGCTTAGATAACGTAGTTATATAATAAGGAACTTAAGGTCGTTTTAAGAAAAAAGTAAGAAAATGGTTGGCAAAAAAATTATTTTGTTTATTAATTGTCATTGAAACATACAAATAGCAAATATTTATTGTCAATATAAGTGACTATATTTATAAAAACCTCAAAAAGCTTTTTCTGATACAGTTATGTAGCTACTGCAAAGCTTTCGTATAATTATTCAATTTACTAAGGTATTCCCATATTTTTTGAAACTACTACTAACATCTTTGCTAAGTTTGGGTTTAGTAAATTGAAATCCGTTTCCAGTAATTTATGTTTTCTTAAATTAATGCTTCGACCAGTTCGACTTGAAGGAGTTATTTTTAGCAAAATGTTACAACGAAGTTCTTTATTCTATGCTTAAAAAAACTCTGGACGCAGCAAGTGCGTTATGGTAGTGTATTTTCATAAAAATGTTTTTAATAGGAAATATGTTTTTTTAAGAAAGCAGGCATCAACTTTGGTTACCAGTTTAATCTATATATTAGAAACAATGTGCCATGTTTCATCAAAATAACTTTATTGTTTGAAAATGTACAAAAATTTCCGAAAGTAAACTTAAATTGTTGCCGAAAAAATGGTTCTCTGGTCAACCTTATAGGTTAATAGCAAACTGATTCAAAATTTGAAGCATTTAATGAAAATTCGCTACCATAACGCACATGCTGCGTCCCGAATTTCTTTTCTTACAAAGATGTATTATATTTCGATGGAAAATGCAAAAATGCAATAACATAGGGCGTTCGATTAAAAAAATTCACAAAAAAAAGAAAATTTGAATCATCAGCGACTTATGGGCCACCCTGTAATTGTGGAAATATTTTTTAAGATGTAGCTCTAGACACCCTATAATTAATGTATGCAATTTTTTTTCGTAACTTGCATAATAACGGATATATTGCCCTTTAATGATTTTTTTAAGAAAATTCGACAAAAATGATATACCATTAAACGATGAACTATAGCCAACACTACTGCTAAAGCATCAGAGAAAGGGTCTATTTGAAATGAATTTTCTGGGAATATTTTAGTAAAATGAAGGACAATGACGATTGAAACTAAGAGTTCGGGCTTTGTAAAACATTATTCTTGAGACATTTTCCTTCCTTAGATCATATTAGTTTCAGGTTCATTGCCTAAATATTACCAATGTTGACATTTTAAATCGCGACTTTGACGTTTTGAGGAAAACCCAACCCATTATTTTTTTTAAATGCCTGTAACTTTTTTGTCCTTTAACCCACAGAGCTAAATTTTGGTAGGTAGCTTACCTAATTATATCAACCCGTGCACCAAATTTCGTTGCCCTTACTTTGTTAATTCCGGAGATATAAATTTTTTTCGAATGAAAACTCAAAATTTTCCCGGAAAACCTCGTCCGATTTTTCTGACTAACAAACTTATCTAAGCCATTTACAAAAGGAAGGTACGTGCCAATTTTTATTAAAATCGGCCCATTATTTTTTGAGTTATCGGTGTGATACATATATATATATATATATATATATATATATATATATATATATATATATATATATATATATATATATATATATATATATATATATATATATAAACATATAAAAATTGAAACTGACCCCGGATATGGGTTCTAAGGGTCCTAGTTCGCGCTCATTTGCAAAAAATTATTCAAATTTCAAAAGTCGGGATCTCCCCATTAGTGAATTTTTTCTAAGAAAATTCACTAAAAGTAGTTCGTATATTTTAAGTCAAGAAATGACTAGTTCTTTATGAACTGTGGTAAATGGTAGATTGTTAGTTTAACTGATTTTTTAGCAGCAGTAATACAAGAAGATAATAGTCCATATGTTTCTCCTTCAACAAGTAAAGGTTGGAACAGTGATGAGCACTGATAAGTACACTTGTACCAACCCAATCACCACAACACATCTTTTTAAAGAGCTGACGATCCTTTCACTAACAAAGTTGGCGCCATCAAAAGATGAAAAATTATATCTACTTACTACTAAACATCACATTTTATACAGAGTTCTACGTAAAGAACAATACCAAGAGAGACTAAATCGCAGGCAAATTTTCTGTGTATTGTATTTTAATTGCCGGACTAGGTTTTTGTCACTTTATCACTATACCTGACAAGTTTCGGAATGTTTATCTATATCAAAGACAGCGCACAAACAGAGGACTACAAACCAGTGGCGGAGCTCGGTTTAAGGAACTTATGTTTTTTATTGCCTTAGAAATAAACATTCTTCCGTCTAGTCTCAATGGTTCACTTAATCTGCCCAACGTATGTAAGGTTACAATCCTTACAACCTATCCCATAGACACCCAATATTTCAGTGGCCTTATCTTTATCTCTCGTATTAACCAACAAATTTGTTGAATAAGTTTTTTTTTGAAAAGGTTAGCTGTAAATCAGCTTTCTTAAAAAGGCTTTCGAGACCCCTTGTGACACGGGGTTCAAAAGGTAGGCAAACACATTTTTCTCTATTTTATCTTTCTTGAATGTTGTGCATGCCATAACATTTTCTTTGTTCTGTGTCTATTAGTTAATTTTTCTACTAAGCAATCCGATATACGTTATATTTGGCAACGTTTTTAATATACTCCAATTATCTACTACATCTGCTTTTATTTAAGAGAAATTTTATTAATCTATTTACTAAGAAATTGAAACCGGCCGTTTTTTGTGTAAACTTATGATGTGAGTCATTTGGAATGTAACTTAGAGTGGTAATTGTATCCCTGTGGACATCTAATTAAAGAGAGTCATTATATTTAATAACTAATACATCTAGAAAAGGAAGTTTTCTGTTAACTTTTTTCGCTGAATTTTATTGAATCAAATGGACATTTCAGTATTTTAATAAAATCATCTCCTTTGCAAAAAATTGTGTTAGTCACTGCAAAATATCGTCCACATAACGAACTCATACTCTAGGAAAATAGACACTTTCATTTTCTAAATCTGTCTCAGATATACTAATAAAAAGGTCCGCAATGAATGGAGAGAGTGGGTTGCCCATTTTCGTACCTTCAGTTTCTTCAAAAACACATTTTTAATTGAGAAATATTTCGTTTGGTTTGTTAAAGTTAAATATTCTTGGAAAACTTCTTCACTTATGTTGTTCAACTTCAACAATTGTTTTAAATACGATATCGTTTGTTTCGTGAGCCCGCTAGAAAACAAAGACGCTACATCAAATGACGCAGATGCTCATTCCTCCACATTGTGTACAGTATTTTAATGTGTTCTCCTAATTATTTTCATTTGATCACACTCCTAAATAGCGCAGTCATTTCGATGGTGTTATTATGTTATTTCCAATTTGAAAGTCGACATGTCTCCTCTTTCTTGTTTCTTTCAAGAAGACCGCCTACGTTTTCTGTGGTGTCAATTCCAGTACGTTATAGTTTGCCAATGTTGTGATTCCTGCTAGCGATTCGTTTACTCTGTGTGTAAGCTCTTCTTCGACCTACCTCTGCTGTCACGGCCAAGGTAATATTGTCGGCGATTGCAATGGCGTTGCTTCGTTTCTCAACACTATCTCCAACACCCCATCCTAGAGAATATTCCACAGCAATGGCAACAGCACCGAGCCTTGCGCAACCCCTGCCGTAACTTACATTACGATTCTTTTGTCGATTCTTAGTTTTCTTTATAAAGTAAGAACATATTATATTAATCAGGTACTGGGAAATACTTCTTTTTTTGTAGTTCTTTCATAGTGAGGTCCCGCGATGCGTTGGTGAAGGCATTCCTGATATCGATCGTCAAAAGAAGGAACCATCTAGCTTTGGTTTATCCTTTCGCTCTTGATACCTTTTCGATTGCCTATGTTGTTGAGTATACTTTTCTAAAGCCGATCTGTAAAGGCGACAATCCTCCTTTTTAGCGCTCAAGTATGTTTCTAACTAAACTTTTAAACAGTTTGTTTAATGTGTCAAACAAACATGTAGGTCTGTAGCCAGAAGAGGTATCCGGTATATGGTTTTTACCCTTTAATAGAAGGATAAGCTTGGCTACTTTCCAGTCTTTTGGAAATTCTTGAGACCGCAAAAGTTATTTCACGATACACAAAATCCACTCCGGAGTCACTGTTACAGCCTCCTTTACGGCTTCACGTTAGATTCCATATAGACCTTGTGCCCTCCTGCTCTTCAAATTGTCATCACCTTTCCATAATTTACAAGCTTTTGTTTACACTCCTGGTATTCTTGTAATACGTCATTTGCAGCGTGGTCTATAATGTTGTCCCTTCTGTTCCCTCTGTGTGCTTTTGTCATTTCTCTCCTCCTTTCGATGCATAACTCTTTGTTACTCGATTTTGCTGTTTCACTTTAGCCTTCTTGTTTCTCTGACGTATCTGACTGAAGTTACATATCTCATTCAGTATCTTGGTGCATGTATTCACGTTCTCCTCATCTTTTATTAATACCCTTTTCTCTGTTATCTACTCGAGTGCAGCTTTAAACACGTCCCAATCATACTCCACCTTCGTTTTTTCCATGTTTGCATTTTGTTTTGTGCTAGTTCCGCTGACTGAGAAGTATATAACTCGGTGGTCGCTGAGAGATTCTTCATCCATAACGTACCAGTTTGTAATTTTTTAGCGATTTTCTGTGTAGAACATGTAATGTCAGTAAATGACGCACTAGTGCCTCTCGACAATGCTGGTTTCTTTCCTTTATTTAGGGCAATCGTATCACTCGTCGCCACCCAATCTGCTAGGTATTTTCCTCTGTTATCTGTTGTATCCTCATTGTCTAGTCCTCTTATTCAGATCACCTAGCACTATAGTTTCTGTTGCTACGTCTTTGTTGTCCAGCATTATGCTGTCGATTTGATTTCTATATTGCTCTACGGGTATATTTGGGGAAATATAGCAGCAGTATAGGGTAATTTTATTCAGTTTGATGTTTACAGATATGGTGCTGCATTGTCATCTAGGGTCACTGTGCGTCGATTTTTAGGAAAGTAGAAAAACTGTCAGTTAATTCTGAATTGTATCTATACAGATACAGTTGTGTACAAGTATTGTATACACACATACGCTCTAGATATTAACTATACGGCAACTCCAAGAGAAAAATTACTTTTTCCAACAAGGCAATATGTACGTATATACAAAGAATGTGAGATGGCTTTGGAGGAGGCATCTACTCTTCCATTCGTCACCAACTTTTCTAAGTTTAGTGTTGCAGCAAATTTTACACCATTTAATAAAAAAAAATTTAAAAAAAAGGTAATACCAGAATGGCAGACATCCTTTGCAAATAATTTTACCACCCTACTTTCACTTTTATCTTTTTTGCACTTTCTCTTTTTTCCTCTCTTTTCTCTTCTTTCGTAGTTTCTAATTTTACCTCCATTTTTTCCTTGTCTCATTTTTTTCTTAATCCGTTAACGATAAAAACAGGGATACTTTGTCGCTCAGCAACCTGCCAAGGCTTACAAAACAAACAGACTTGAGCAACGAAAATGAAGGATAGACAAATGTCTAGACAATCAAAAATGTTTACAACTATGCATACATGGGCAACTAACTACGACATTTATACAATCCAAAAGAAATAATAACTATGATAAAGGAAATATAATAAATAACATACCAGAATTTTATAATGGGATTTGTGTTTATTTAAAAATGTAATCAGCAAAATGTAGATCAAGAAGGCGGTCCCACCTATCATTCTGCAAGACAAAGTATGGCGATCCCACTAAAGACCATACCAAAAAGACTTATTTCTCAAAATGGTGATCTGCATTGGCTCGCGTAATTTTCTGACATTACTACCCTGACTTCTTCATTTGCGGTTATTCAAAGAGCAAAGCTTAAAAAAGCAAGCCTAGAAATCTAGGGAGAATAGAAACCATGCAAAAATAAATTGCAGTTATTCCCCAGAATATACCTGAATCAGTTATGACAGATTTCGTTCGTCATTTGGAACGGTGCGTACATTAGAGAGGCGGGCATTGAACGCATACAATGTT
Organism: Tillus elongatus; assembly: GCA_964006375.1. Classification (NCBI taxonomy): domain Eukaryota; kingdom Metazoa; phylum Arthropoda; class Insecta; order Coleoptera; family Cleridae; genus Tillus; species Tillus elongatus. The sequence continues at coordinate 70,860,267 of OZ023265.1, forward strand.
AAAGAAGTATGGTTTTTTGTATGTTAAGTGTTCAATGTGTTTTATTTTTGACTCTAACTGTATATCCCAAGTGCTTTTTTTGTTTGTTTTATTTGAGCGACAATTTTTTTCATGTTGAAATTAGCTCAGGTAAATATGTAACTCCACGAAAATGTTTGAAAGCGTGTCTGCAATAATGATAAAAGATAATGTAAACAAAATTTCTTTCACATTTCAAAACAACAAAACACTACCCTTGGTTTCAAATATGTCTACACTGTGTAAATAAGTACACTTGGAAAACTCAAATCACCACAACACATCTTTTGAAAGACCTGACGATCGTTTTATTAGCAAAGTTAGCGTCATCAGAAGATGAAAAATTTGAACTACTTTCTACTAAAACACCACCTTTTATACTGGGAACGATAGCGAGGGGGAGATTAAATCGCGGGAAAATTTATTGGGTATTGTATTTTAATTGCAGGACGAGGCTTTTTAACTTCCTTTATCACTTTACCTGACAGGTTTCTGAATGTTTATCTACTTTAAACACAGAGCGGGCTTGATTTAAGGAACTTTGGTTTTCTTAGTGCCCTAGAAATATAAACACTTTCGTACGCATCGAGCTTCGCTGGCTGTCTAATATTTTTAATAAGTTTCAGATGTTGTTTTTCAATGTGGTGGTTATTATCCCAAATATGTGCCATGCATGATTTGTCTACACTACCGTATCTAAAATGTGCCAGATGTTCACGAAATCTAGGCTTAATGGTCTGCCCAACGTATTTAAGAGTACAATCTTTACAACCTGTCTCATAGATACCCGGCATTTAAGTGGATTTATCTCTATCTTCCTATTAGCTAACAAATTCCTTAAATTATTTTTTGTCGAAAAAGTTAGCTACTTTCTTAAAAATGCTCTCGAGACCCCTTGTGATACGTGGTTCAAAAAGTAGCCAAACAAGTTTTATCTTTCCTGAATATCGTGCATTCCGATAACATTTTCTTTGTTCTGTGCCTATTAATAAATTTTTCCACTAACCAATCCGAATATCCGTTATATTTAGCCACGCTTTTGATGTACTCTGATTCTATACTATATCTACTTTTACTTAAGGGAAAATTTATCAATCTTTTGACGAAGAAATTTAAATCGGCCGTTTTTGTGCACACGTAGGATGTGAGTCATTTGGAATATAACTTAGAGTAGTAGTTTCCTTCTGTGGACATTGAATTCAAGAGAGCCCATATTTTTAGTAATCAGTACATGTAGAAAACGAAGTTTACTGTTAACATATAATTCGTGGGTGAATTTTATTGAATCAAATTGACAGTTTAGTCTAAACCATCCACTTTGTATATATTTTTGTTAAACATTGCAACAATTTGGTCCACATAACGAAAACATACTATAGGAAAATACTCACTTACATCTTCTAAACCCGTCTTAAATTTACTCATGAAAAGGTCTGCTATGAACGGAGAGAGCGGGTTGTCCATTTCCGTGCCTTCAGTTTGTTCAAAAAGCTCATTGTGAAATTGAAAAATATTTTTTTACACAAAAGTTTGTGAAAGTGAAATATATTTTTAAACCTCTTCACTTATGTTGTTCAATTTTAACAACTGTTCTAAATACGTCAGCGTTTGTTTCGTGGGCACGCTAGTAAATAAAGACGCTACATCAAATGATATCAAAGCCTCCCCTTCCACCAATTTAACATCATTAACTTTATTACTGAACTCAAGTAAATTTGTTTAACAGGAAAGCTTTTAAACTCATTTAAGAGCCACTTCGCTAGATTATATGGCGGAGAATCTATAGCCGAAATAATATGTCTCATTGATTTTCCCGGTTTATGAATTTTTGGGAGACAATATTTTCTGGGGACTTTGGGATTTGCAACCTGTAACCGTCTTCCTAAGTCCTTTGTTATAAGGTTTTAACAACGCTTTAAACTATTATTTTACCTCGCTAATCTTTTTTGGTAGCGGGTTATTATTTAGTCTTCTATACGGTCCTGTCTCTATTGCATTACTCACTCTTTCTTTATAATCCTTTTTATCCAAGATCACAACTTTATTATCTTTATTTGCCTTAACATAAAAATAATCATTCCCTCATTGTTTAACTATTTTCATTTGATTGGAATTTTTCTTTTCAGTGGACTTATTTTCCTTCCAATTTTTTGAGATATTCTCTTTGCGTGCTTCCCGTATAAAGTTTTTTGAAGATTCGGGTAATTTTTTAACTCCCGTTTCAATACTAACAATGACATCTAAAAGTTCATCTTTTGTGACTGTAAACCCACCTTTAACCGCTTGTTAAAGAGGCCAATTTCATTTTTGTTAAACGACCGCGAATAGAGAGTTCCTGGGAGGTGAACTTTCTGAGGAATTGGTTTTTTGTTTCTAATCTGATACTTTACAAGTTTTTTTTAATTTTTTTATTCTATATGTTGACTTTCTTAATTAACTTTGCGTTAGTGACTACAAACATGTTCCTCTGAAAATTGCACCAGTTTTCATACTCTAAATTACCCAACTTAAAAGTTTACTTTTTAAACTAACTTTATGCCTGTATTTCTAACATACTACGTTTTAAGTGAAGGGTGTGTTGTGGTGATTTGGGTTCTCGAAGTGTACTAATCAGTGCTCATCACAGGTTCTAATCTTTACTTACTGTGTAAATACTTCCTTACTGTATGACCACGTAAAGACAAACAGTATTAATTGTATGGTGCGACCTTGCTACTATTTTACTCCAGATCGAGCACATCGCACTTTCAATTGATAGATTTTTCAGAAAAGCCGCTGCAATATTTTTTAATCGGAAGGTGCAATGTAGTGGTGTTCAGCACTAAAACAGGATTTAGCATAGTAATGCACGAGGGTGCCTGACCTGCATATAAAAGATAACGGCTGCACCGAGCTGCATCAGTGCAGTTCTATACCTCAATAGATACAAAACAGTGCTCATTTGTATACACATAATGTACTTTAAGGTAAAATTGTCATTGTGCAACTTTTTAGCTAACAAAAATAACGCAATTTTCCGCAAGTTCACATTTCCTTGTTTAAATTTTTTGGCTTCACTTAATTTATATATTAGTGTGAATTATTATTATATTTTGTATTGATATTTCCGGTCGATCTTTAAAGTAAATTTTGGTTACTAGTAAACGTTATGATAACCTTTTTAAAGAAATTTGGAATTTAAAAGGCTTTCCTGCCAAACAATAGACAGTGTGTTGTCTGGTGGAAAAGCCTTTTTAATTCCAAATTCCTTTAATAATGTCAAACCGAGACGTGTTGACGTTTAGAAATAATATTATGGCAACCTCATTACACGAGTACCGTTAATAATTTCTGTTTTTGATAAGAACACAGTTCAGATATGTAAGCGATTTTTTGGCGATAAGTCAGTTCTAAAACAGAAACAGAAAAAAAAAACTGTTTTGTCCATTGAAGACAGTAGTAATAAGAAACTAAAATATTACGCAGCAGTTTGGTATGGAAAGCAACACTAGGCAGTAAAGGCTTTGCTTGAAACTTAGAATGGGTAAAAAAGGAGAAATTTTGTTGTCCACGAGCCACAGGACATTCTGTAAAAATGAAAACAATAATAAAGGATTAATAATAATAACACAAGGGCACACATCAAACAAAACCCAATTTTGTTTATTCAACATAATCTCCGCTAAGACATACACGTTTGGCAGAACGTCCATAAACCAATTCTAAACCCTCTGAAAGAAAATTGTTTATTTTTGCATCCAAACAACTCCTTAACAACCACTTGACTTCGTAGTATGTCGAATGTCGTTTACCCTTGAAAAGCTTTGTGAGTTTTGAGAATAAAGTCTGATGATGGTAAATTCGAAGAACAGGTCAGACAGTTAATTAATTCAAAAAAAAATCTTATCAATTATTTGCAGTACAATCAGTAAGTTGTGAGCAAAGGCATTGTCTTGCAAAAAGAGCACAATTTTTGCTAGTTTTCCGCTGCGTTGTTTTGCTATTTTCTATCGTATTTTATTTCGAGACTCAACTACGCTTCGGCTGGTAATCCCTTGTACAAATCAAGTGAAATTATCAATTTTTTTGTCCCAAAACATTGAGTCGAAAACCTCACCAGTTGACTTTTATATACACCTACGAGATATTTTGAGTAGTATAGAGCCAAAGTGCGTCCACTCTTTAAATTTTTCTATAGCCTTTGGATCATAGTACTGGACTCACCTTTTGTCCAAGAATTGTCTTTATAAGTGTGGCACATTTCTTTCGGCATTGTCGAACAAACGTGCTTCTGATCCACTTTTAAACTTTTTGTAATCCAGTTTGGCAAAAATTTTCTCATTTCCGAGTCGTGAAGAACAACCTGAAAACACACGTTCATGGGAAATGTACAATGTAATGTTCTTCATATACATTTCAACCCAGTTCGTCGATCCTGAAAGATCATTTCATGGATAAAATTAATGTTTCCTTGATTGCACACAGAAATCTTTCGAGTGGTGCTTATTTCTCATAATTAGGCGTCGTGTTTTAAATTCTGCAGCCCAGTTCAATCGTCGCATACAATGTACATAAAAGGCTTCACCATATTAGCAGAAATCTTTTTGCCGAATACATAACTCGTAAAGAAATAAATAGGAGATAACTGACCAAAATCTTTTTTATCGAAACCTAGCTTTTTAGTGAATTTTCTTAAAAAAAATTCACTAATGAGGAGATCCCGACTTTTGAATTTTGAAAAAATTTCTTCAAATGAGCGCTAATTAGGCCCCCCAGAACACATATCCGGGGTCGCTTTAAATTTTTATATGTTTATATATATATATATATATATATATATATATATATATATATATATATATATATATATATATATATATATATATATATATATATATATATATATATATATATATATATATATATATATATGTGTGTATCACACCGATAACTCAAAAAATAATGGGCCGATTTTGATTAAATTTGGTGAATAAATTCCTTTTGCAAATGGCTTGGATAAGTTCGTTATCCAGGAAAATCTGTCCAGGTTTTCCCGGAAAATTTTGTGTTTTCTTTCAAAAAAAATTTATATCTCCGGAATTAACAAAGTAAGGGCAACCAAATTTCATATGCAAATTTATATCATTATAGGCAAGTTACTCACCAAAATTTAGCTCCGTAGGTTAAAGGATAAAAAAGTTACAGGCATTCAAAGAAAAATAAATTTGGATTTTCCTCAAAACGTCAAAATTGCGATTTTAAACGTCAAAATTGGTGAGTACATTCCTTTCGCAAGTCGCTTGGATAATTTTGTTAGCCAGGAAAATCCGCCGAGGTTTTCCCGGAAAAATTTGTGTTTTCATTCGCAAAATATTTATATCTCCAAAAGTAACAAAGTAAGGGCAACCAAATTTGGTAAGCTGGTTTATATCGTTATAGGTGTGCCACCTACCAAAACTTAGCTCTGTAGGTCAAAAGACAAAAAAGTTATGGGCATTTAAAGAAAAATAAATTGGGGGTTTCCTCAAAACGTCAAAGTGACAATTGAAAACGTCAAAATTCGCAACATTTAGGCAAATAACTTGAATCTAATACGATCTATGGAAAGAAAATGTCTCAAGAAGAATGTTTTACATACACCGAACTCTTAGTTTCAACCGTTATTATCCTTCATTTTACTAAAATATTTCCAGAAAATTCATTTCTAATAGACCCTTTCTCTGATGCTTGGCAGTAGCCTTAGCTATAGAGTTTATTGTTTAATAGTATATAATTTTTGTCGAATTTTCGTAAAAAATCAATAAAGCTCAATATATTCGTTATTATACAAGATATGAAAAAATATTGTATACATTAATTATACGGTGTTTTGAGCTACATCTTAAAAAATTATTGCGACAATCACAGGGTGGCCCATAAGTCGTTGGTGATACAAATAATATTTTTTTTCGAAAACGCCTTATTTTTTTGCATTTTCCATCGAAATATAATGCATGTTTGTAAGTTAAGAAATTCTGGAGGCAGCAAGGGCGTTGTGGTTGCGAATTTTGATTAAATGCTTCATATTTGAAAAGCTCAATTTGCTATTAACCTATAAGGTTGACCAAGAAACGGATTTTTTCAGTAACACTTTTGGTTTACTTTTGGAAATTTCTGTACGTTTTCAAACAATCAAGTTATTTTGATGAAACATGGCACATTGTTTTTACTATATATGTTATACTGGTAATCAAATTTGATGCCTGCTTTTTCTATATAGGTTATACTGGTAACCAAAATTGATGTCTGCTTTCTTAAAAAGAAAACACACATATTTGCAATAATTTTTTTTAAATGAAAATTCACTACCATAACGCACTTGCTGCGTCCCGAGATTTTATCATTAATAAAGTCTCCAAACATTCCTGGTTTTGTCCTTAGTTTTTAAATGTGAAAATTTGACAGGTTGTTTATAAAATATTATAATTGTTACCAAAGCGACTTAATTTAATTTTCCTTGCCAAAAAGTTTCCGGGCTAATTGGATATCAGTGTTCTCCTCAAGATTTTAAATATAACATTTTGATTATTTAATCACTACTAATATACCAGGTCTGACTTAAGGTTTTGTTTTTCAAACGGGCAACCTATATGTGTTGATCGGCTAAATTTGATTTTATTTAACATACATTATGAAGATCTCTAAAAATCTTTTCGTGGCAATAAAAACCGGTATTGCTATATTGCCGCTCAATCTTTAACAAACCTATTATACTCTACTGGCTAACCTTACTTTAATAAGCGAGGCGTTATATGTTGTTTTCGTAAAAATAATATTATTGTAGTTTTAGAAATATCCTATCCGATTGTTTTTTATATCTGTTAATTTGTAGAACAATAGTTAGAAAACATAACGGCAAAATGCGCGCTTTTATGTCAACTTCTTAAGAAAGATTATGTATGGTGTGCAGTGGTGGCTGATGCCTAAGATTTTTGGGTGTGCTGCATGAAGAAATGTAAGGATAAATAAAATGCTGACTTAAGAAAACTGATAATTTTATGGCACAATAATTACATTAATTTTTTCGAACAATATAACGATTTTATGTTTTTACTATAAAAAAACGGCACATCGCAGGAAGAGTTCTTATGTTTCGAATGGAACGGGGTATGCAAAAATAATTTTTAGTTGAGAAAAAATTATTGACGTACAATTTTTTTATTCAAAATTATTAAGGTCAGCGCCCATATGCACGCCACTATTAAAGTTGAAAATTATGTTACAATTGAAAAATATACGTATGTATTAGTTGTCTCTCCGTACTAAATATCACTGAAATATCTCGAGCGGTTTCAAAAATACTAACTAATTTCAATTTTTTCCCTAAAATTTTAACACACTGTATTTTTGTAATAGATTTTTGCACCATACTTTGTAAAGCAAACTATCATATATTTTTCATGTAGATTCACCACCTTAAATATTTCCATAACATTAAGGAACACCCTTGTATATCTACGTGAAAATTTAAACTGTCTTGCTAATGGTCCCTGGTAACTAAGTTTACAAAACAGTCTTACCTAACTCAAACTTTAGATCTATTTTAACACGAACCGCAAACAGGTAACTCCTATGAATACGATATTAAACATACGGAATACGGATGCATTCTTGCAAAATGAAAGGTAAACAGGTAAACGGCCGCGATCAGCGATCTGCGATATATGCATAACGTACATTCGGTGGTTTCCAAGGCGGCTGATGGTCAGCGGCGGCTCTCGAACGTCTCAGTTACGACTTACAGAACAACGCTGTTAGACAGCGATATCTTTGACCAGTCTAGGAGACTTGCATTATTTTCACATCCAATTGACTAACTGGGACTAGCGTCTGGAGCTTGATCGCCTGCTCAAATCTTCAACGCCAGAGACCCGCAAGCTCTCACACAACAACGTATTTATTTCCTGACAATAAATTCGGATTCTAATGGTTTCATCGAAATAGAAATAATATTGTTCAATTATTTTTGGTTGTACTGCAGCACCACATCACTAATGGACAAGACGCCCCTGATGATGTGACAACATTTCAAATATGATTCAAACAACCAGACATGTCTCACTAAAAAAAGTTGTAACTTAGATATAAATTCATCAGGTCTTGATACGCTTCAGCTTGAAAACGCACCGAAATACCATTATTAGCAAATTTTCAAACGTTTACTAAACTTTTTTGAGGAGCATAAACTGGACGCGCTAAAGCTTCTATTTGCGGTCAAGTTAGGTCACTTTCATATGTTGAGTAGAGAACTTTCAGTTATCTATAACTTTATATGTACCAAATATAAAGTTTATATCCTAATAGAGAATTGAGTTATTAGAATTTGAAATTTTGTGTGCTATATCCTGCCACCTTGACCTATGTTTGATAGTTACGCTACCATTGAGTCCCCAACTCAGCAGCTAAAATGTCAGGTGAATAAATAAAACACATGTAAAAAGAATACCTATTTAACATAAGAACATGGAATGTTTAGGCTTGTCAAACCAAGAAAACTAAAGGATGCAAAAAACATATCGGAAAAAAGGACGTGGATATACTTGGCATGCCGGAAGTAAGCTGACCGAAAAGCCTGAATTTCCAGAGTGATATTCAGAATTATGTATAGTGAAAGACAAAACTCTGGAATGAAGGAGTCGCAATCTCATTACAGGACAAATGGGTCAACGAAGTAAAAAATGTCAGGTCAACAATATGACACTCATGGTAGCATAAAGCAAATATTCAGAATATCACGATAATAAACGTGTACTTTATTATAATTTTTTTGATATAATTATTTTTATATGAAAACAACGTCTAGGAAATCAAAGAAAAAGCATCACATAATTATAGTTGGAGATATAATTGTAGTAGTAATCTATACAAATATTTTAATGTAGTAATAGGCGAACAAATATAAAGTACTTTAGCTAGAAAATTTGTACAATTTAGCAAAATGAATGAGATGTAATAGAAGCTAATCGATTCATGTGAGTAAAATGGTCTAATAATGGCGACCACAATGTTTGCAGTACCTAAAACGAAACAAAACAGAAAATACAAGAGGAAAATAGAATATGCGGAATTTCAAAAAAGCAGAAACCGGAAAAATTGTAAAAGAAATTAATTCTCCCAATGAATATCCGCAGTGGCCAACATAAAACACGGTTTAAAGGCTGCTGCCGGCAAGGGTGCTGGGCAGGAAGAAACTCCAGCCAAGGAAACCCTTGATGACATCAGAAATTATTAGGAGAGCCTAGCCGGGGGAAAATGTTAAGAATGAGAGGCGTACGTACAGTAGATATGAAACAAATTAAAAATGTAATTAAACTGAAACCGAGGAAATGAAACATGGCCGCAAAGAAATAGTGAGAAAGTTGAGCGTTACATAAAGAGGGTTAGAGCAAGCTTCACAACAGACAATAAGACCATGATATGTACCAGGAACAGAAAAAAAATCATAAGATACATTGAAAGAAATTCGTTACTGAACAAAGAAGACATTTTTAAGCAATGGAAATCATATCTAAAAAAGTGGCACTAAATGCAGATGTAGAGACTTCTTTTCTGGCTTTCCAGGTGCTCGTTCCCTTCTTTGCAACATATTTAGCCCCCTACCGTGCCATAAATGCAATACTAAGTAAGGGCAACACCAATTTATGAACATAACTTTTATATATGGAGAAAAAAATAATTGAAAAAAATAGTGGAGGAAATAAAAAAACAAACACAGATGAGCTGAGCCCGCCTATTACATGAGAAAAGTTTAAAACAGACCTTGACAATTTAGATATGGAAAACCTACCGGTGTTAACGAGTTAAAAGCGGAACTATTAAAAAATTATGGTGAAAAGATCAAAGAACATTTTTTCAACTGATAAAAAAATCTATAAATCGGGGAAACCGCCCATTAATGTTACAAAAAGTAGAAGTTAGTACTACTTACTAGTTCAAAAACGGTGAAATAGAAACCTGTGCAACCAGCACAAGACAATTAGCTCTCAAAATCATGTGGACAATATTTTGCTGATCATAATAAACAAAAGATTAAAAATCAAAACTCTGAGTTGCCTAGGTGACGTTCTGTTCGGATTTAGACCTGGACCAAGAATTCAAGTAGCTTTGTAAAAAATGTTTTCTATCCTCAGTTAGTCATTTCAATCATGCAGTTTCTTTCAGCACTTACTGTCGCCCGTAATAATACGTACAAGGGAAGTAGACGTTTTTCCTGGCTAAATTGTTGCAAATTTATCATGCTACTTATCGTTAAACTCGCTTTATACCTTAATTGCCATGTATTTTTGTCATATTTAACATTTTAAATAGAAGCAGCAATAGGTAGCTCATAATTACGTTAGGTAAGAATTACAATAAAGGCAACAATTCAACTAAAAAAATGAACGTACGAACCCATGTCATAAAAAGTGACATAATTAGTTTATTAGAGTAATCCTAGTTTATTTTATATATATATATATATATATATATATATATATATATATATATATATATATATATATATATATATATATATATATATATATATATATATATATATATATATATATATATATATATATATATATATATATATATATATATATATATATATATATATATAATACTTTATTATATTTAAATTAGCACAAAATTTTTCTACTATCACAATTCTGAATATGTGCCTATTGTTTGAACAGATCTTGACCTTAACTGCTCTGGTAGCTGCTACACAAGCAGGCTTTCTGCCAGCAGCTGCCCCTGCCATATCAGCACATGGCCTAGCGATAGGTCCATCCCTGGGATATGGACTGGGACATGGTGCCTTGGCCGCCCCAGCGTATGCCGCCCCAGCGTATGCCGCCTCAGCGTATGGCGCCCCAGCATATGCCGCTCCAGCGTATGCTGCTCCAGCAATAGCAGCACATGCGGTTGCCGCTCCTGCAGTTTATGCTAAAGCCGCTCCAGCTATAGACTATGTTGTAAGTATATCGCATTTGTTGTTCTTCTGGTGTTAGACTTTGCTTGTTTAATATTTTGATATTTTAGCGCAGCAAATTTTGGTTACCAGTCTGTGTTATCATTAAAATCACCACGTTGAACGTCATGGTAATTTCAGCCGCAGAATTCATATAGTTATTATGTTCTCTGTAACCAGTTAACCTTATCCACATCATCAGGTGAAAGAAAATGTATCATATTTATAGGCGTCTTTTCACAATTTTCTCGCCTAATTTACTCAAAAATTTACTATAATATACTCCAATGGCAGTTCTATGTTACATTCGTAAGTCTAACGTAGTTATTCAGTTTTTTTGAATCGCGAAAAACCGAAATGATTCCAGTCTTTAAATCGCCCTTTAATCTCTGGATCTTGGTGATAGACCCTTCGTAGCATTAAGGCGTCTCAGAACGTTAAAAAAATATTCTTCGAAATGGTGACACATTTCTTTTGAAACTATCAAACAAGCGTGCTTTTGACAAGCGTTTAAGTAGTTTGAAGCCCATTCTCCTGAAAGTTTTCTCATTTACAAGTCTGGACGTACAATGTAAAACTTACGTTTCTACGAAATATGTAACGTTCTGATTGTTTCATTGACAGATCACAATTTTTTCCAAGTGGAGCACCTTGTACAGCTTTCTCTTACTTCTAAGAGTGAATATATATACAGGGTGCTGCGTAATTGATTGGATATTAGCTAAAGGGTGAAAACATGCTTTAGTAAAATGCCACTCGATTTCGTTTTACAGGGTGCTTAATAATTTTTCTTTAATTTTTTTTTTTAATATCTTGAAAGCGGTTCAACATATTATTAAAAAAAGGGGCATAGTATTATTCGGCATCATGGGTAACACGATGGCGGTATCAATTTGAGCACTGCCGCTAGGTGGCGCCACCGACAGAAACACTGGTTCATTACCATGGTCATAACTTTTCGTCCACCCTGTATGCCAAATTTAGAACAAACATAAAGAAATTTCATTTAGTTTCACACAAAAAAGGGATACTTTTTTGAAGTCGAAAAAGTTGACGGTTTTCAAAATAAACGTACTTATCCAATGAAAACCAAAAATCTATATTTACTTTGTTGCTAAGTATGTAAAGTACCTTTAACTTTAAGGAGTGCCTCTTGGTTCATGCATGATGGTGCTTCAGCACATTACATCCGAGATGTGCGAAATTATTTAGATGAAATTTACCATCAAAGGTTGGTTGGTACAGATAGGGTGCAACCATGGGCAGCGCATAGTCTCGACCTAAATCCGCTAGATATTTATTTTTTGGGTTATTTAACGTCACAAGTCTACAAAGATCAAATAAATGACCGCCAGAAATTATGGGAAAAGACCGTATAAGGTGTTAATGTATCAGAGCCCATAAAATTCATTTTTAAAGTAAAAGAAAATTTTAATAAATGAGTGAGAAAATGTATTATCCTAAATGTTAAACACTTTCAGCACTTACTCTGATTTGTTGTTTTGCTTCTAAAGTATAATTTTAGACTAATTTAATAAGGTAGATTTGTAAGAAATTTTCCGATATCCATTTGGTTAACTATTTCTTTTTAATTAATAGTTTTATGTTATTTTATTTAAAGGCTTTGTTGAATTCTTAATAGAGATGTTTCTTTCGATAAGTTACACTTTATTGAGCTAGAAAGTATATACAACAGATTCACATAATTTTCATTAAGATCAAAGTCTTAGAGAATACCAAATATTTGCGCATAATCGCTAATTTAATTTCATTGAAACTACGTTTATTTTGAAAACTGTACACTTTTTTGACCCTAAAGAAGTATACCTTTTTGTGTGAAACTAAATGGGCTTTCTTCGTATTTATTCGAAAATTTGCATACAGGGTGGACAAAGAATTATGACCATGTTAATGAACCTGTGTTGCTGTCGGTGTCGCCAACTAGCCGCAGTGGTGAAATTGATATCACCATCTCATTACGCATGATACCTAATAAACCATGCCAAATTTTATAATAAAATGATAAACCACTTCCAAGATATTTGAAGAAATAGTTTTTAGAAAAATGATTTAAACACCCTGTAAAACGAAAAGGAGTAACATTTTACAAAGTCATATTGAGGCCAACCGCTTTATTTCTGTGCCAGCTATCACCTCTTAGCCAATGTCCAATTAATTATGGGGCACCCTGTAGACATATGACATTTGCTGAGGTTTCTGCCTTAGTTTCTTGCCAATAAGCGCCACCGTGACCGTGCGGCAAAGTCGATTCAGACTTTCCAATACGGAGTCGGTAGGTGACCTTTCGAAACGCCCCGGCGGTGGATGATTTTTCAAATCACAAGAGCAAAAACTGTCAGCAATGGCCTAATTGCCAGTAATCATCTTACCTTTACCTTCTACCTTTTTAGTTTCTTGCCAAATATCTGGAACCTCAATCTCCTTAAGCCTTTAATTTGACATAACACCTAAAGTAAGATTTTTTCTTCTTCTTGACAGAATTTTCACAGTAATTTATTAGCCATACTCATTTGATTTGCGTATTTATTGAGTCGACAGGGTTCTATTACTATACCTACTATTATTGAGACAGCAACACTGCCCCTGTGTACGTAGGTCCATTGTGAATTTTGGCGAAGAGTAAATAAACTCTGTACTGTTTGTGTGATGACAAGGATTTCGACTACTCTTTGAATTGGTTGGGAGCAAAATGGTTTAATATTTAGAAGGGGCTTGAACGTGCTATAGAGTTCTCCAGTCTCAGCATTTCTTTTATGAGTCAGTAACTCATGTTGGGGTCATTGTGGTTTCGACCTCCTAGTTCTAGTAGTATTGTCAGGCAGTCTTATACTACTCCTGCATTCATTATCTTGGAGTCCGCTTGACTATCGAAGAATATCATGGCAATTAGATTTTTCGTTGTCTTTTTGCTCGATATTATTTTCTGCACAACGTTGTATATTGCTGCCGTTCCGGATAAGGATTTTTTTTGCATGTTTCCTTAAGGCTACTACAGTTTTGTAGATACTTTGTCCAAAACTCAATTCTCTTTGGGTCAGTCAATGTACTACAGTGTTTGTGCCGCAAAAGGAGGTGTGTTTTGTTATCTTTTGTTATCTTTTGTTTCCTGGTGTTTTAAAGCTACGTGTACACAATGCATTTTAAACATGTTTGCAATACAGGAAACAATAAACCCATTCAACGCAAAATGGACAATTCCTAATACACTAACACTAAATATGTGTAATCAATGAGTAATATTCTTCAAGCAGAATAATATGTGCCTATTACCCCTCAAAAGTTCTAGGAGGCATACAATGTGGACTAGCCAAATCAAATAAAGTCCGTATATCAAGTATTGTGGATAAAAAAATCCCAGAATACGTTAATCTTAGGTTGAAAATGACATCGTGAAACGTGAAGACTTCACCTTTACATTTAGCGCCTTTCGAATGACAGTTGCAACCCTAAAATATTTAAATACGAAGTAGGGGGTTCTGATACCTTATTTTAAACACATCTTCATTTTGTACTCAAAAATTCTATGGATTAAACTTGATTGCAAAAACTAACACTAAAAACAAAATAAATTCATGTGTTTACTTGAATTTGAAATTCGCTACAACGCACCAAAAAAATTAGTAACTAATCGCGTTTTATTTTAGATAATGAGGAAAAATAAAGCTCCCCAGTCTCATGAGGTGTAGATTTTGTCAAATGTGGTATTTGTTATGGTTTGTATGTTATTTATTGTTGGTATTTGCTCAAGTATTACGACATACTGATATTATCTATGTATATAGCTGTTATGCAATTGCAACCACATGTGAATAATTAAAAAGATTATTAAAAGCTTCTATTATAACATGAGTCATGGCTTATTGATTGTATCAGAAAATTATTATAAACTTGAACTTAAGAATCGGTAGTATAATATGTAAATTAATTTGCTTAGTCTGATGAATGAAGAACCAGATTGTAGTAGTGAGGAAGCTCGGCAACTTGTTAAACAGGTGTATCAACCTTGCTTCTGCCTGTTCTTCACAGTTCACAGATTGATTTGATTGTTGCCGCACTTGACTTACTACAAGAACATCGTTAATCACATCGTGTATCTTCCTTTTCTCAATTTCACTTTCAAGGTGAAGAACCTATCGAACGTTAGCACTATGAAACATCTGTTCACTTAACTAATATCTTTTCACTGCGTCTATTTCTTTAGGTTCAACTTAAAGACCTAGATTTCTTTCTATTATTAAGTTTGGAGGACGTGTGGAGAATTACTAACAGTATGTCATATTTGATTCCTAATTTGGAACTTGATCTATTCTCTGTATATGACAGCCATATCCGTCGAGTTTTTGCTGTTCTGTAAAATCACAACGCTTGTGCTAAATTTGGTACAGACGTGGCCTTGCAATATCATTTATGTTTATTAGTTATGATTAGGTAGAACTTTCTACATTGTTTGTGTAATTTATTGTTATATGAATGTTGTTATTGTGTGCTCAAGCAATCGCTATTATTGTAAGAAAAAAATGTTTGGGACGCAGCAAGTGCATTATGGTAGTGAATTTTCATAAGAATAATATCTAATATAATAGTGATTTACCCTTATATTAAAAGTTATAAAAAACTTACTTCATTTAATTAGAAGCAGTAAAGAGTTCTAACATAAATATTTATACAGTAATATGGATACAAGATTCAAACAAAGCAGTTGATAAACAGGAAATATACTTCACAAAAAATACAATAGAAAGTCGAACATAAAAAAAATCCTGTGTTCATGAATTGAGGGTGATCAAGCGGAGAGGGAAGAAGAACCTCCAGGACGAAAAGGGTGTCTGCCCCTTCCCCTAAAAGCGCGGGTGGTTCACCTTCCCCGTGTGCATGCATACAACCACCTTTAAAGCACAAAGCACAAGAAACATTTCTCGGGAGCAATCCCCAAGAAAGTTACGGGACCTGGGGCGAATATTGGTGTTATGCGGGGTAGACAGGTATTGCTGCAAAATGTAAAGACGCATCTTTTCAAAGTCCGATTTTTTTTTAGCTACTTATTTGCTACTCATATTTCCTCCTCGGCCAGCACCTCTATTCATTCTTGGTCGCTTAAATTTCTTGAGGGTTGTTCGCAACACATTTACTTCGTGGATTGTGCAGCTCCTGGGGGTCCTAAGCATGTTTCTGAAAAAAAAAAAATCGAGAAGTACTCCGTGCAGTAAACTGCAAATTTACATAAATTGCATTCCACTTCGTCGCCTATAGTGTCTTTTTCAGATAATATAGAATGCAGGACTAAATTCATTAAGTTCCTTACATTTTCATTGAAATTTATTATACTAGTAATTGCTAGCTACCTTATTGAGCTAGAACATTGATTATTTTGTCGAATGATAATATTCCGATTGTTTAACATATATTCCAGCAAATTAAAATATATTTTTTTTCAGGCCTACCCAAAATACGAGTTCAAATACGGAGTAACAGATGGTCACACAGGCGATTCTAAGACCCAATCAGAAGTTCGGGATGGTGACGTAGTCAAAGGTCAATACTCCCTTGTTGAACCTGATGGCACCATTAGAACAGTCACTTACACAGCCGATGACCATAATGGATTCAACGCCGTAGTGTCTAGGTCAGGCCATGCTGTCCATCCTGCTACACCCATTGTAAGCAAGGCGGTGATAGCAGCTCCCGCACACGCTATAGCCGCTGCTCCTGCGTATGCTTCACCCGCTTATGGGCTGGGACACGGTCTTGGATATGGCTACCTCAAAGGATAAAACCCAGATAATGACCCGCTCACTTACATTGCCGAACCAGTACGGTAGTAATTGGACAACACCTTTTTATAAGACTTATTTACACTTGGTACAATGATAGAAATAATTATAAGAATCAAATATTGTGAGTTAGTCCAATTACATTACAGTGGAAGACTTTCATTTCCTGCTGCGTAGGACAAAAAAACTTGTCCACTGTAAAATGTAATCATCTCAAAATATTTTTGACTGTGTTTTTAGATGAGATGCGATATGGTTTTATGTTTATTATTATTTATTTTTATGGTTTGGTTGGTGTTATCGCTACTTGTCTAGAAACACGGAAATTGACCGCTATGCCAAATGATAACCGTGTCTTCAGTTTTATGTTTTTTACTGTAACTTTTTTATCTGCTTATCTGTCTCTTTATAGAGTTGTGTATATATTATAGGTATGTTTCATCTTAGTCTTATGTATCGCAGTATTTTAATATCCATTTATAAGAATAAATCACCTTTTCATCATAACCGTTTCGTTTTTTTACTCACTATATACTCCAAAGGAACCAGAAAAATAACCACAACACAGCTATTTTTTTGACATCTATTGATATTCAGTTAAATTCAGCTTCTCATCTGTTAGTTTTTACAGCTAAATTCGCTTCCACATTGCAAAAAGTGCCCAATCTTACCAGGTTTTTATATACTGTCTGGAACAGCCAAGTGAAATAAATTCAGTACATCAGTTATTGGGCATATTTGTTTAAGAAAAAAAAACGTCAATTTTAGAATAAAAAATGACATTCTCCTTCGAATGACACTTGCCAGACCCAATTTTTTTAATAGAAAGTAGAAGCTTGTGACACCTCATTTAAAATATTAATTCATTCTCTATTCAAAAATGCTATGGTTTCAAAATTTAATTCATTGATTTTTGTTGCCCTTACTTGAAACTGGTCCATACTACATACAGACTTGGCCTTCTCTGACTTCACTGTTGGTTTTCGTTTTTGTAGGTGAAGGACGTAGCCAGCGCAGAAGCTAACTGGAACAAGTGTCCCTTATGAATTCTGGATATCCTAGGATGTTCTTCAACGTTTCTGTGACTTGTTTCGCTGCTTGACAGCATTCTCAGACAGATAAAAATTGAATTAGTACGATATCTTGACAACTACAAATAAAGATCTGTTGCTATGTTTTGATCAAAACATTTATCAAATTGAAAACAAAATCAAGCACAGATGACAGATGAGGCTTTCTAAATGCCTACGTGATGTATGTCAATGTTTAAGACAAAAAAAAAATAGAACTAGCCTATAATAACTATGATAACAGTTACAACAATAAAAAAATTACTAAACAATAAGAGTATAAAAGCAGTTTCTATACAACGAAATTATTGACATACATCAACTCATTATCTTATTACAACTTTTTGAAAGAATAGTTAAATTTTTTTCTTTGACTTATTTAATTAGAGAAAAGAATATCTAAGAAAGGGGAATTCATTAAATCAGTTTGCTCGTTTAAAACAAGGTAGCTATTTTCGTGTGTGTGTTTTTTGACTTCTAAAGCTTCAAAAAAGTTTACGTTTGCCATTATAAACATGTAGTGGTTGTATGCGGTTATTTACTGTAGGTCTATGTTTGGTATCAATAATATGTTTTGCAAATGTAGATTTGTCAGGGTGGTTATTTCTAAATGCAGAAATATGTTCTTTGTATCGAGTGTTAAAATTTCTAAAAGGTTGATCTATGTAGATTGCGTTACAATATACCTATATCACAAAACAATTTTGCAAAAGAGCTTTCAATAATTAAGCAAACAGCATTTAATAATGGCTACTCTGTTAAAATAATAGATAAAATGATCGAGAGAAAATAATACAAATTAGCGATTAATTTAATTTATCAAAATATTAGAGACAAATAAGACAACAGTTACGTTTCGATAACTTATTTTGGGACCATTTCAGAAAACATTTCAAACATTTTAAATACCTGTACAAATACAAAGGTAGCTTTTAAATCTTACAACACTACGCGTGATTAACTATTTAACGCGAAAGAAAAATCTTGTTTCCTGACAAAAGCTGGAGTTTATAAATTAGCTTGAACACATTGTAACGCAATCTACATAGGTCAAACTTCTAGAAATTTTAACACCGGATACAAAGAACATATTTCTGCGTTTAGAAATAACCACCCTGACAAATCTACATTTGCAAAACATATTATTGATACCGAACATAGACCTACAGTAAATAACCGCATACAACCACAACATTTTTATAATGACAAACGTAAACTAGAGGTTTTTGAAGCTTTAAAAGTCATAAAGCACACACACAACAATAGCTACCTTGTTTTAAACGAGCAAACTGATTAAACGAATTCCCCTTTCTTGGATATTCTTCTTGCTAATTAGATAAATCAAAGAGAATAAATTTAACTATTCTTTCAAGAAAAATGTAATAAGATAATGAGTTGATGTATATCAATAATTTCGTTGTATAGAGACTGATTTTATACTGTTATTGTTTAGTTATTTTTTATTGTTGTAACTGTTATCATAGTTATTGTAGGCTAGTTCTATTTTTATGTTTGATATTGACATACATCACGTAGACATTTTGAAAGCCTCATATGTCATCTGTGTTTCATTTTATTTTCAATTTGATAAATTTTTTGATCAAAACATAGCAACAGATCTTTATTTGTAGTTGTCATGATTGTGTACTAATACCATTTTTACCTGTCTGAGAATGCTGTCAAGCAGCGAAACTAGTCACAGAAACGTTGAAGAACATCCTAGAACATCCATAATTTATAAGAGCCAGTTGCCCCAGTTAGCTTACGCGCTGGCTACGTCCTTCACCTACAAAAACGAAAACCAACAGTGAAGCCAGAGGAGTAGTCTCCATGTCTGTATGTAGTTCAAAATTTAATGCAACAATTTACAGTAAAATAAATAATTTCATCTAATTGACGAAATTCAGTACAACGCTAAAAAAGTATTAACTAATTGCGTCTTATTCCAGCCAATGAAAAAGTAAGCACCAGGAATTTCAGTGTCTTTTTTGGACGGTCTTAGCAACTTACTGTGCCCGCATGTCAGTAGTTGTCAGTTGTTAACTGTAATTCAGGAACATGGTTTATTATTGCTTTCAGAATTGCATTAAATCTCATGTTCTGTCCTGAGCTGCCACATAACTTTCTTTTGAATTTTAGTATTTTATTTTGTTATTAACTATTATATAAAATAGCAATTATAATGTTATAATTAAAAATAATCATGAATGATATGATGTTTTGATCGAAATATCCTTTATAGATGAAAATAAAATAAAAATCACGGATGACGCCTTCAAAAGGTCTACGTGATGTATATTTAACATAAAGAAAGAAGTAATCTGTAACATTAATAGCTATAATAATAATTACAACAATAAAATAACTAAACAATAACAGTAATAAAGCAGACTCTATACCATGAAAATATCGACACACATCAACTCATCATCTTATTACAAATAAGTACAATTTGGAGAACACAATTCATCACAATACAGTTTTTTGACCCGACAATCGTTTCTCTAACAAAGTTAGCGTCATTAAGGAGATGAGTAAACTAAGTGAATAGAGACTAGTCACTAGTGGATGAACCTAACTTTGTTAGCGAAACAATCGTCGGGTCAAAAAAACTCTAATGTGATGAATGGGGTTCTCCAAATTGTACTTATCAGTGCTCATCACAGGTTCCAGTCTTCACTCATTTTATTACAAATTTTTGAAAAAAAAATTGTTTGATTTATTTTGCTTGATTAATTTTATGAATTTTCCTTTCATGGATATTCCTCTTGCTAATTAAATAAATAAACAAAATAAATAAAACCCTTTTCTTAAAGATGTAATAAGATAATGAGTTGATGTGTGGCGATCTTTTAATTGTATAGAGTCTGCTTTATTACTGTTAGTTATTTTAGTGTTGCAATTATTATTATAGTTATAGGTTAGTTCTATCTTTATGTTGAATATTGACATACATCGCGTAGACATTTTTAAGGCGTCAGCCGTCATTTTAATTTTGTTTCATTTTAATTTTTAAAGAATTTTGTGATCCGAAGATCATAACAAAGACGTATCATAACATAGAAACCTATATTTATTTGTAGTTGTCATGATTTCGTGTTCATTCAATTTTCTTCTGTCTGATGATGCTGTCAAGCAGCGAAACTGGTTACAGGCTACAGAAACGTAAATAACACTCAAGAACATATAAACTTCAGAAGGGGCACTCGCTTCGGTTAGCTTATCCGCTGGCTACGTCCTTCATTTACAGAAACGAAAACCAAGTCTGTATTAATTCAATAAAAAATAATAAAAAACAATAATTCTTCAGAGGATTGGCTAAAGCACGATTACAGATAGAAGTACTCGCTTATTTCAAGAAAAAATTCCCGATTTGCCGCCTATGTCCCAAGTGACAAACAGCAACATTAAAAACTATCGTGCGAGCCCGTTGAACATGTAAAGCATATACAAAAAGAAGCTTCCAATTCACTGAGTAATGATATCAAAATATATGTAATGATTCAGTTTCAGGAAAACCAACATACTTAGAGTCGAAAAGCAGTCACAACATTGAAAGTTACCCATTCATCGATCATTCGAATATTAAAAGAAAAGAAAATGGAATGCGTTTTATTTTCATAACCTAATACAAATTCCGGAATTCATGGAAGACAATTCTGAGAGAAGAATGTCTTGTATGCAAATGATGGAAATGCTAGATAATAATGTTATCCAACTAGAACATGTTTTATTTTCAGATGAGTGCAGTTTTACACTTCACGGCCATGCTAACCGTTGAAATTTTTGCTACTGGTTTAAAGAAAATTTACACTGGATGAGAGAAGAACATACGCAAAGGCTCTAAAAAGCTTAATGTATGGGTATCGATAGTTGGAAATCATGTCATTCGTCTTCTTTTGGCAATTTGAAAAGAGATAGTTATTTAGCATTGACTCAAACTAATGTCCTGTAAACTTTGGCATACTTATATCCTGATTGATCAAGCCCACAACTTACACATAATGTAATATGGTTCCAGAAAGTTGGAGCACCCGCACATTACCAAACCAATTTCCAAGAGTAGCTCAACGTAATAATTCCAGTTTGCTGGACAGGGAGGCGATGATCGTTAGAATGGCCAGCATAGTCCCCCGATCGTTTGCTATTAGACTTTTTCTTCTTAGATGTAAAAAGTATCGTATACAAAACTAAACCGCGTGATTTAACTGACCTAGGAAGAAGAATGCCGATGGAAATTAGGTCGGTCAAGCGTCAGAGGTTGACTAACGTTAGAAGATATTTTTATTGACAGTTAAGATGCTGCCAAGGCGTTCAAGACGTGCATTTTGATCATTCCTACATTAGGATTACTGTTTTCTTTTATTTTTCTTATTATCAAGAATGAAATGCAATCAGTTATGAATTTTTTAGTGTGTTATAGCGAAGTTTGTCAATAAGATTAGTTACTTTTTTTCACTGTTAATTTCTACAGCAAATTTTCAAACCAGCATTTTTGAATAGATAATTAAGTGATTTTTGAAATGAGGCATCACAAGCCCCTATTTCCTATATAACAATTAGGAGGTTGCAACTGTTAAAATTTCAAATAAAATGCGTCCTTGTGAATAGATACAAACTCAGGAGCTAATGGAAGACGCTTTTCATAGAAGAACCTATTTTTGTGAAGAAATGATGGGAATGTTAAATAAACAATATTATCCAACTAGAACAAGTTATGTTTTCCGATGAGTGCGGTTTTACACTTCACGGCCATCTTGGTTGTCAAAACTGCAGCTACTGGAAGATCCATAATGGGTGAGAGAAGAACATACGCATTACCCGGAAAAGGCTAAGTTTTGGGCAGTAATAGTTGGAAACAATGTCACTGGTCCCTTTTTCATTGATCGCAACTTGAATGGGGATAATTATTGAGCACTGCTGCACCAAATAATGTTGTGCCAACTTTAAAAACTTATAACCTGATTAAGCAAAACCACAAGTTCCAGCGAAGGTAATATGGTTTCAGGAGGATGGATCACCAGCACATTACCAAATCAATGTCCGATAGTACTTAATAGTTCCAAATCGGTTTAATTCTTATGGGAATGTGTAAAAAGTATTGCATACAAAATTAAATCACGTTATTTAACTGACTTAAGAAGAAAAGTCGCGATTAGGGTAAGGTCTGTCATGCCCAAGATGACGATTATCGTTAGAAGACATTTTTATTTACGATTAGGTGCTGTGGAGTTGTTCAAGGCATGCGTTTGAAATAGCTCTTACATTAAGAAAGACAGTTTTACATTTTCTCTTACTATCAAGAACAAAGTGTGATTATTTAATAATGTTTTAGTGCGTTGTAGCGAATTTTGTAAATCAGATAAATTTCTCTTTTGTTTTACTGTCAATTTTAGCGATAAATTATAAAACCATAGCATCTTCCATTCGTGATTAAAAATTTGGGGGTTTCAACTGTCACTCAAAGGGCATTGAATGTAGGGATGAAGTTTTTATGTTGCAGGATCTCATTTTTTAATCTAAAATTGATGCCATTCCGGAGTTTTTATAAACACAATAACTGATATACTGGATCTAGTCCACACGGTAATTGTCGAGTTGGTAAATTACCATTACATTACACTATGTGAACTACATTTAAAAATCTATGCTTAATTTAGATTTCAATATCTACAAGGTGTTTCAAAAATGTCTGCCATAATTTCTACGACGTATGGTATTCAAAAAATGGGTGTACTTTACTCTGTAAAACTATTTCCGAACATCCACCCCTAAGGAGCCACAGCCGCTAGAAGATCACTCTCAAAATGTTTTTTTTGTTAGCATTTTCTTTAAAACTGCAAAAGCAACTTAATGAAATTTGACACAGGGGCGTAGTTTTTTATGAGAACTAATACTAATTTGTTATAATCTTATTATTTCATTTAGAGGCGTAACTTACAAGGGGGCTGGAATGGTTTAATTTCCATATCTTTTTGTGCAGGGTTTTATCTAATACATTTATAGAAAATCTCAAAGCTTCATTTAGTTTACATAAAAGAACTAATCTTATTAAAATGTTTTGGCTACGTAGGTAAATCACGATTACAGATAGAAGTTTCTCGCTTATTTCAGGAAAAAATTCCCGATATGCCGCCTATGTCCCAAGTGACGAAGCAACATTAAAAACTATTGTGCGAGCCCGTTGGAGATGTAAAGCACATACAAAAAAAAGCTTCTAATGCACTGAGTAATTATATCAAAATATATGTAATGCTTCAGTTTCAGGAAAACCAACATACTTAGAGTCGACAAGCAGTCACAACATTGGATGTTACCCATTCATCGATCATTCGAATATTAAAAGAAAATAAAATGGAATGCGTTTTATTTTCATAATCTAATACCAACTCCGGATTTCATGGAAGACAATTCTGAGAGAAGAACGTCTTGTATGCAAATGATGGAAATGCTAGATAATAATGTTATCCAACTAGAACATGTTTTGTTTTCAGATGAGTGGCATTTTACACTTCACGGCCATGCTAACCGTTGAGATTTTTGCTACTGTTTTAAAGAAAATTTACACTGGATGAGAGAAGAACATACGCAAAAGCTCTAAAAAGCTTAATGTATGGGTATCGATAGTTGGAAATCATGTCATTTGTCTTCTTTTGGCAATTTGAAAAGAGATAGTTATTTAGCATTGCCTCAAACTAATGTCCTGAAAACTTTGGCATACTTATATCCTGATCGATCAAGCCCACAACTTACACATAATGTAATATGGTTCCAGAAAGTTGGAGCACCCGCACATTACCAAACCAATTTCCGAGAGTAGCTCGACGTAATATTTCCAGTTCGCCGGACAAGAAGGCCAGGATCGTTAGAATGGCCAGCACAATCACCCGATCTTTTGCTATTATAAAAAGTATAATTCTTAGATGTGAAAAGTATGTTATACAAAACTAAACCACGTGATTTAACTGACCTAAGAAGAAGAATGCCGATGAAAATTATGTCGGTAAAGCATCAGAGGTTTACTAACGTTAGAAGATATTTTTATTTACGGTTAAGATGCTGCCAAGACGTTCAAGACGTGCATTTTGAACATCTTCTACATTAAGATTACTGTTTCATTTTTCTTATTATCAAGAATGAAATGCAATTAGTTATTAATTTTTTAGTGTGTTATAGCGAAGTTTGTCAATAAAACTAGTTGCTTTTTTTCACTGTTACTTTCTGCTGCAAATTTTAAAACCAGGATTTTTGAATAGTTAAGTGATTTTTGAAATGAGGCATCACAAGCCCCTATTTCCTATCTAACAATTAGGAGGTTGCAACTGTTAAAATTTAAAATAAAATGCGTCCTTGTGAATAGATACAAACTCAGGAGCTAATGGAAGACGCTTTTCATAGAAGAACCTATTTTTGTGAAGAAATGATGGGAATGTTAAATAAACAATATTATCCAACTAGAACAAGTTATGTTTTCCGATGAGTGCGGTTTTACACTTCACGGCCATCTTGGTTGTCAAAACTGCAGCTACTGGAAGATCCATAATGGGTGAGAGAAGAACATACGCATTACCCGGAAAAGGCTAAGTTTTGGGCAGTAATAGTTGGAAACAATGTCACTGGTCCCTTTTTCATTGATCGCAACTTGAATGGGGATAATTATTGAGCACTGCTGCACCAAATAATGTTGTGCCAACTTTAAAAACTTATAACCTGATTAAACAAACTTACAAGTTCCAGCGAAGGTAATATGGTTCCAGGAGGATGGAGCACCAGCACATTACCAAATCAATGTCCGATAGTACCACGACTTAATATTTCCAAATCTTTTGACTTCTTATGGGGATTTGTAAAAATTATTTCATACAAAATTAAATCACTTATTTAGCTGACTTAAGAAGAAAAGTAGCGATTAGGGTAAGGTCTGTCATGCCTAAGATGACGATTAGCGTTAGAAGACATTTCTATTTACGATTAGGTGCTGTGGAGTTGTTCAAGGCATGCGTTTGAAATAGCTCTTACATTAAGGAAGGCAGTTTTTCATTTTCTCTTACTATCAAGAACGAAGTGCGATTAGTTAATAATGTTTTAGTGCGTTGTAGCTATTTTCGTCAGTCAGATAAATTTCTCTTTTTTTTACTGTTAATTTTTGGGATTAATTATAACACCAGAGCATCTTCCATTCCTGATTAAAAATTTTGGGGTTTCAACTGTCACTCAAAGGGCATTGAATGTAGGGATGAAGTTTTTATGTTGCAGGATCTCATTTTTTAATCTAAAATTGATGCCATTCCGGAGTTTTTATAAACACAATAACTGAGATACTGGATCTAGTCCACACGGTATTTGTTGTGTTGGTAAATTATCATTACATTACACTATGTGAATTATATTTAAAAATCTAAGCTCAATTTAGATTTCAGCAATATCTGCAAGGTGTTTTAAAAATGTCTGCCATAATTTCTACGACGTATGGTATTCAAAAAAAATAGGTGTATTTTACTCGGTAACACTATTTGCGAACATGCACCCCTAAGCAGCTACAGACCCTAGAAGATGACTCTCCTAATGTTTTTTTTGCATTTTTTTTTCAAAACTGTTGCAAGTAATATAATGGAATTTGACACAGGGGCGTAGTTTTTCTATGAGAACTATTACTAGTTGGTTAGAACGTTCATATTTTATTCAGAGGCGTAACTTACTAGGGAGCTGGAATGGTTTAATTTCCATACTTTTTGTGCATGGTTTTATCTAATACATTTGTCAAAAATGTCAAAGCTTTATTTGGTTTACATAAAAAGCTATTCTTATTTAAGTGTTTTAAAGTTGACCGTTTTCAAGTAATGTGCAGTTCAATGTTGATGTGTTTTTTAAGCTTGTGAGATCACTAGTCCAAAATGGTTTCGAAGATCTTTTAAGTAGGCCATGATATGATTTAAGCGCAACGAGCAGGATGTTAGCTTAACATTTTAACGTATTTTTAGAACTGATATTTGAAAATTAAAATTCGACAAGAAGAACACATAAAATGAGGGGTGATAATCAAATATAATATTTAAACAACATAAAATGAAGAAGTTTATGATTACTTATAACTTCAGAAAAAAATTAATAAGACCAATCAACCACAAAACAATTATTTTATCACAACAGGCGCTCAAAATGTCCCCCGTGCTATTGAATACATAAATTTAATCTTTCGTTTAATTTGAACATTGGATTATTTAACATTTCTCGATTATTTTGAAGACGTATACATTCATTAATTATTTTGTCTCTTGATTCCTCAACCGTGTTAATTTCATTTTCGTACACTTTTGCTTTCAGCTATACCCAAACATTAAAGTCGGGAGAGCTATCTGGATAGTGAATTGGTGCATCTGCACCAAGCCCGAACCATTTGTTTGGAAAATTAATATTTAATCGCTGTCACACTCTTCTACTAAAACATTTCCCTTCTCAGATGTAAGGGTACATTTTTCAATATTTGAAGATCATTTTCTAAATAAACGGAATACATATCTGCGTTTAAGGCACCAGAAAACATGTTAACCCTTATAAATTCATTTCCTCAAGCAACTGCTCAAACATTTATTTTAAAACCATGTTTGTTCGTGAGACACTCTACTAACTTCTGGATTTTTTTCGGCCCAGAAATACGAGTTATTATAATTAAAAACGACTGCCTTTGTAAACTCTGCTTTGTCCGTAAATAAGATTTTATTTAAAAAATTAAATCAATAGCTTTCCGTTCAAGCAGTGATTTACAAAAGTCGACTCATGATGGCCTATCCACTGGTAGTAAATGTTGCACTTGCCTAAGATGGTAATGATGCAGTTGCTGTTCTTTTAAAAATTCTAAACGCATCTGCATGGGAAATATTAGTTCTCGATGTTGATCTGCGTAAACAAATTGTGGGTTCATGAAAAACGGTTTCGAAAACTAATTCCTCAGCTTATACCGTTTGTGCACTTCCAGGACGTTCTCCATCTGCATTTGTTATTTTTAGCCAACCGCTTTCTCGTAATCTCTGTTTCTTTGCCAAAAAAGTTCTTCGATTCACATTTCTACTAGGAGATTGTTCTGCACATCTTCTCATACCTGATTCGAATTTACCAAACACTCCCTCAAGGTTAAAATCCTATTAACTTGTTTAGCGAACGTCTAATTTGCAATTTTTTAAAATAAATAAATAACAGGAATAATAGCGTGACATCTACAATCCCTGAAACAATGTCAATTTGACATTCTGCTAATCTGCTTAATTCATATCATGGCCTACTTAAAAGATTTTCGAATGCATTTTGGACAAGTGACTTCAAAAGCTTGAAAAACACATCAGCATTCAACTGCAAATTACTCGAAAACATTTTAACAACAATATTTTTTTACGTAAAATAAAGAAAGCTTTGAGATTTTCGATAAATGTATTAGATAAAATCACGCACAACAAAGATATGGAAATTGAACCATTACTGCCCCTTTGTAAGTTACGCTTCTGAATAAAATATGAAGATTTTAAAAAATCTGTAATATTTTTCATAAAAAACTACGCCACTGTGTCAAACTTCATTAAGTCGCCTGTAGTGGTTTTGAAGAAAATGCCAAAAAAACTTTTTGAGAGTCTTTTTCTAGGGGTGCATTTTCGGAAATAGTTTTACAGAGTAAACTACACTTATTTTTTGGTGTACTATACGTCCTAGAAATCATGGTAGACGTTTTTGAAACATCCTGTATATCTATGTCTCAAATGTAAAAAAAACTAATATCGTAAAGAATACTAATGTCTGGCGCAGTAGGTTATTTAATTTTATAACCAAAATGAAATCTCAACAACGGACAACAAAAGAACAACGAAATTAAAATTTTGTCGCATATTTGTAAAAGCACGATGGCAACTGTTTGCACAAACGCTATAACGAAGATCCAGTTGTTAATTTGCGGTCTCTTATAAATATACTGGTAACATAAATGCAAATGCTTCAATTTGATAGCGTTTTGATGAAGTTTTGGGATCGGACAACTTGACAAAACTTGTTATACTTAGTTTGTTTTGTTTACATAGCCCATTGGCTTAGTTGTCAATTCTGTCGACCCTAAGCATACTCTACATCAATTTTACGAAAAAATATATTATTTTAAAAAACCTTCTAAAAAAATTGGTGATGGTTATATTGGGATGGTAACACGTTTAATAATTTTTAATTCAGCGCAAAGAAGAATACTGTAATGTAATACAAGTTCTGGTATTTGTTTTATCTGTTGTTAATTAATTGTTGTTGGTCTTACTTGGTAAAATCATTCCATATCGAATAGAGGTCAGAAGAATTTTTGCCCGGCTTTACAAGTGCTTGTTTTTTTTTTCTGCAAGAGTTTCGACCTAACCGATTTGTCAGTTAAAGCAAATTGTATTTATTTTTACGTTGTTCGTGTACCTACATGCACACGTCTGGTATTCTTACGCCCCGTTTAGAATTAGGATTATTAGGACATTCATGACACATTCTACTGTAGACAATTTTTAAAGCCGGACGCTGTCCAGCAGTAGATATATGAGCAGTCTTGACAAATTTACTCTAATCTAACCCATATCCCAGGATTTTTAAAAGTTTTTTTTACATTGAATAACTTAAACAGGGCATAAATATTTTTTGCATGTCATTAGTTGATTTCCTTAGTGTTTAGTATTTCATAAATGGGTCTTGCCATATGGCAAAATTCGGTCATAGAGGGTTCTCTAATTTTAAATTCAGATAAATTAGCATATTTTGTGAGAAATATATTTAACAGTAATATTACATAGCAGTATGATAATTTTTTAAGCATTTAGTGCAGAAGCGAACGTCCCAATTTTGACAACCAATTCGACCTATGGTTTTGCAGGAATTTCTAACACATCTTCTCTTTTTTTTTTCGAGTAGCATAGATCGCTGTTTGAGACAATCGTTACGAAGGGTTTCGAACCAGTGTCCTCACACTTGCGGTTTCAAGCAGGTTTGGGTTCTTTTGGGTCTTGCCCATAATACATGGCAATGTAGCACCTTGATTCATGTTGTGATAGTGACGGATGTGCAACTTTGTGTAATTGCCATGCATTTTGTAAGGATACGTTGATCAACCATGTGAAAATACAACTCCACCATTTTCCCTCTATTTCCAATGCGATAAAGACTCACATTCTGATCCATTTGATCAACTCCTCCGATAAATTTTGTTATATTGACCTTAAATACAAGGACGAGTAATGTTTATTCGGTTTTTTTTTTCCTTTAAATATCACTTTACTTTTGAAGTAGGTTGTGCGCCAAAAGTTGTTGATCCAGAGCACACCACGGAGCTATCCACCCATTTTGTTAGAATAATGTCA
Organism: Tillus elongatus; assembly: GCA_964006375.1. Lineage (NCBI taxonomy): Eukaryota > Metazoa > Arthropoda > Insecta > Coleoptera > Cleridae > Tillus > Tillus elongatus. The sequence goes on from OZ023265.1 coordinate 70,890,487, forward strand.
GTGTCTGTTATTTTGGCAGAAACTGCAAATCTTCTTCGGTGTTTCTTTATATTATCCTTTGAGGGTAATGGGCAACTTTTTGGGATCCTATTTTCACGCATGGTTTCGATACCAGTGTAACCTCGAGATTTAAAATAGGCCAATAAAGGAGATCCATTAAAAAGATTGGCAAAGGAAAATAAAAAGTTCTGTTGCAGGAAATCAGGTGAGAAGCTGTCAAAGTGACATGGCACATTTGTCAACTCTTGTCTTTTAAATTTGGTTTGACCTGGGAGTATTACCCTGATATAACTCAAAATTAGAGATAGCCTGCTGCCGTGCATAGTGACCATACTTTACAACCGAAACGGAGCGGTTTACCCTTTATTAATTGCTTGCAACCGTGTCTGTCGAAGTACGATAGATGTTGTTCAGGGTTAAAGTGTTTTAACATATTTGCTTTCAGGTGATAAGTTATCGAACGCAATTTTCACATTTTATCTTTGTCAGCGAATGTTTTAAGACTATCTTCAAAATGGATAAATTTGAGAATTTGTTGGAAACGGTTCCTGCGCATCGATTTTACTACCATAACATTCTGAAGATCTTCATCGGTACTCCAAAAAGTTTTAATTCTGCCATGATAGTTATACCCAGGTACCATCAGAATAACAATAAGAAACCGCAATTCATCGATTCCAATATTAGGGTTTGGCTTGCCTAAAAAATTGCATACGTTCCAGATTCCTCGCAAAGAGGGTTGAGTTGAACTTGATGGCTATGTATTGGAAACATCCAAGATATTGTCACATCATTAGCGCAGAAATTTTCTAGAACTCCATTTAGAATTCCAATGTCATTAAATGAACATTCATTTACCAAAATTTCCGATCCATCTGCTATAATGAAGTTTGTTTAAGCAATGCGCCTACCAGATCGTAGACCTAATTCACAGCTAGCCTTTAATTGACTGGGGCAAGCATTATCTGGTAACTCTTCTTCTTCACCTGTGCCATCATCTTCGCCGCTTACACTACCATCTTCTATGTCTGGAGATTATATATATATAACGCCTTGGAATCATGGTCATCCGACGCTATTTCATCCAAATATTCCAACGCTTCTTTAAGTGATACTTTTTGAATATGTTGGAAACGCATAAAATCAACTCTTCAGAAAAGTGAAAACAATTATGCATTAAGATAAGGGATATATATATATATATATATATATATATATATATATATATATATATATATATATATATATATATATATATATAAATTAAAAAAACACAAAAAATTTGCACTCTATCCAATCTATATATCAATTCAGGTGTAGCTGCGCGAAAAATAGCCGATACAGTATTTTTACTGAAAAAAAAAAAATTATTCTCAAACGATACCAGATTTACAGCCAAAAAGATTCCGTTGGATTAAAGATTTAATAAGAATGACTCTGTGCCATCATCTTCGCCGCTTACATTACCATCTTCTATCTCTGGAGATTCTATATATAACGACTTGGGTTCATCGTCATCCGACGCTATTTCATCCAAATAATCCGACGCTTCTTTCAGTGATACTTTTTGAAAATGCACAAAACAACTCTTCGCAAAACTGAAAACAATGATGCATTAAGAAAAGGAATATATATATATATATATATATATATATATATATATATATATATATATATATATATATATATATATATATATATATATATATATATATATATATAAAGCAAAAAAATCACAAAAAAGTTGCTCTCTATCCAATCGATATATTAATTCAGGTGCAGCTGCGCGAAAAATAGCCAATACCGTATTTTTACTAAAAAACTTTTATCCTCAAACGATACCAGATTTACAGCAGAAAATTTCCGTTACATTATACATTTAATTAGAATGGCTCAGTGTAGCCATATTGCAACAGAAACACTAAATATGACGTAAATTTCCAAATATCAAAATATAGAATATATCAACTATAGCAACGTACTTATTGACCTATTTGATCACTGAGTATTATTAGAAAATATCTAGAACCCAAAAACATAAAACATACTTTATCATGTAAAGGCGATCGTTTGTTTTAGATCTTTCTTCATACAATTGATTCACAATGTGCCCACTACATAACCTCAAACGTTAGTGACTTGCCGCAAGGCATATTGTGGCAAAAAAGGCTTTAGAAATAAAACTCTTTTGTCAGATTTTGCAATTTTACCCAGGGAGATCTAAAAAAATATATTTTATTTGCGCCAATCTTCCATGTTGCCATGTGGTAACGTTGGGACCATTCGGGCTAATCTAATAGTTTGGATGCATCAATTGCGTTTTGGTAGCCCATTTTTATAAACCTTTTACAATTTTTGATAAATTAGTTTTTTTCTTAGTTAATAGAATCCAACTTTAATATGCAACAAAAATTTCATAAAGGCAACATGTGTGCGGAATATCAGTAAACCAAATTTATTGTTTCTGGAGATATTTTTTCGGTTTTCGAGAATTTTTTGTATTTGAAAGGTTTTAATGAAAATTGGTCACATTGCTGGGTTTATATTTTTATTATTAGCATTTTCTTAAACGACATAAAAGCTTCATGTATACTTGATATTAACCCTGAACTGTTTTGAATAATAGTTGCAATTTAAAAATAAAGTTACACTAGCTAGTAAAAAGTAATTTCTGTTAATCATTATTTTAGTGAATAATTGTGGAAAGAATTCGCTAATGAGAAGATTGCGACTTTCGAATTTTGAAAAAAAAATTTCAAGTGCGCACAAACATGCTCCACTAGAACATATATCTGTTTATATATATATATATATATATATATATATATATATATATATATATATATATATATATATATATATATATATATATATATATATATATATATATATATATATATATATATATATATATATATATATATATATATATATATATATATATATATATATATATATAAATCACGCCAATAACTGAAAAAATAATTGGTTGATTTTTATCAAATTTGGTGAGTGCGTTCCCTTTGAGTGAATTTGATAAATTCGTTAGCCAGAAAAATTGGCCCAGCTTTCTCGAAATTTTTGTACATTAGGAAATGCCAGAGTTATGGCAACTAATTTTGATAAGCAGGTTTATATTATGAAATTTTTCTACGTATGAAAATTTAAATCTCTAGGTTAAAAGAAAAGCCATTGTAGATCAGAGAATGGCACAAAAAGTAAATATTTTGTGTCTATAACAAAATCCATTGTATATTACAACGATTAAGTGTTTTTTTTTTGGCCCAAAAATACAAAAAATACCAGAAATATACTTGAAACGAACACGCGTTGTGTAGATAAAATGTGACAAGAAGTATGTTTTACAAAATTTTAAGTTTTAGCTTCAACCGTTATTGTCTTTCATTTTACTGAAATATTTACAGAAAACAAATTTTAAGTAAAATACTTTTACAGTAGTTTTAGCCATAAAGTTTATGGTTTAATAGTCTATTATTTTTGCGAATTTTCATAGAAAAAATTCGCCATTGAGGAGACCGCGCCTTTTCAGCTCTGAATATATATCTACAAATAACCGAGAAATAGGCCCGCTAGAACCCATACCCGAGTTTAGTTTCAGTTTGTACCTGTTTACATATATACAGGGTGACGCTACTCTACGCTCAAACTCAATATATCTGTTATTATACAATATACGAGAAAAATTGTATATGTTAATTATAGGGTGTCTTAAGCTGCATCTAATAAAATAATTTTGACAATAACATGGTGACTCATAACAATAAAGTTACTTTGATGAAATATGGTACATTGTTTCTACTATATAGGTTATAATATAGTAACCCAATGTGATGCCTGGGTCCGTTAAAAAAAAGACAAATTTGTTATTAAAAACATTTTTATGAAACTTCACTACCCAAACGCACTTGCTACGTTCAGACTTTTTTATAATAGACCCAATAAATTAATATTCTGTGGGTGTGTATCGACTAGCAAATTACACTTTTGTAAATTTACAGTTTATTGAAAGTCTAAATAACGAGTACAGTAATCGATTTCTTTATCCATTACAATCATAGTCTGCGATATTGCAAGAACTCAGGTGCATATTATCGTATTTGAATTAGATTTTTCGCAATATGCAATTACTGCCTATAAAACTTTTATGACGGAAACCAACCTGCTTCATTTTAATTCAGGATAAGTAATAGTTAGACAGGCTATATGGAACTTACAATTGCTTTATGTGCTTACTGATAGTATTATTTTGTATGCTGCGAAATAGATAATTATGAAATTTCAATTAAATTTACTTATACCTATAGAATCAATTATTATGCACATCAGAGATACATAGTATAATGGTTTATTGGCTGCAAGTAACTTTTAAACTGTAAAATTAAGCTAAAGTGTTTGAAGCAGGCCCGTTTTAGGACACTTATCGAGCTTTTGTTGAAAACCACCAGAGGTAAATTTTCCTTTCAAGGGGGGAAACTTTTGGGATTATGTGATTCACCTCCAAAAACTTGAATGACGAGGAGGGTCTAGTAGCACATCGTTTTCGAGCTGATGTAAATGTTCTTAAACGGTGTTCTTTTTAGCGAATTTTCTTAAAAAAATTAATTAAATAGAATTTTGAAAAACTTTCTACAAATGAGCACAAACTCGCAGCTGGGGTCAATTTAAATTTATATATATATATATATATATATATATATATATATATATATATATATATATATATATATATATATATATATATATATATATATATATATATATGTATGTAACACACCAATAACTCAAAAGATAAATGGCCAATTTTGGTGAAATTTTTTCAGTACCTTTCTTTTGTAAGTAACTTGGATAAGTTCGTTAGCCAGGAAAATCGGCTTAGGTTTTCCCGGAAAATGTTGTGTTTTCTTTCGGAAAAAATTATATCTCCGGAAATAACAATGTAAGCGCAACCAAATTCGGTACACGTGTTTATATTATAAAATGTGAACCACGCACCAAAATTTAAGTCTGTAAGTTTAAAGGCATCTAAAAAAATCCTCCAAATGTCAAAGTCGCGTTTTGTAACGTCAAAATTGTAAACATTTACGCAAAGAATCTGAAACAAACACGGATTATAAAAAAAATATCGCATAAAGAATGTTCTGCAAACCCTTAAGTTTCAGCTTAAATTGTCGTTGTCCTTTATTTTACTAAAATATTTCCAAAATTTCATTTCAAATAGGCACTTTCATTCATGCTTTGGCAGTAGTTTTAGTTAAGTTTATGATTTAACGGCCTATAACTTTTAGCTAACTTTCGTAGAAAAAGTTCGTCAATGAGGAGACCGCGACTTTTGAATTTCTTCAAATGAGCGCAAACTAGGCCCCTTAAAATCCATATCCGGACCTGGTTTGAGTTTTTATTTGTTTATATATATATATATATATATATATATATATATATATATATATATATATATATATATATATATATATATATATATATATATATATATATATATATATATACAGGATGACGCATTTCTATGGTAAAGCTCAATATAATCTTTATTATACAATATACGAGAAAAAGTTGTATACGTTAATTATGGAATATCTTGAGCTGCATCTTATAAAATTGTATTGACAATTAGAGGCTGGCCCATAAGTCGTTGGTGATACCTAAAATTTTTGTTTATATTATGGCATTTTTGATTTTATATTGAAATATATTGCATGTTTGTAAGAAAAAAATTGAGACGCAGTAAGTGCGTTTTGGTAACGAATTTTCATTGAATGCTCCAAATTTCCATAACTCAATTTGCTATATACCCAAGGTTTGTTGGCTAGAAAACCAGTTTTCTTGGAAACATTTAAAGTTTGTTTTTGGGAAATTTTTGTACATTTTCAAACAACAAGTTATTTTGATAAAATATGGTACATTGTTTTTACTATATAGGTTATACCGGTAACCAAATTGATGCCTGCTTGTATTAGGTAGACATATTTCCTATTAAAACATTTTTATGAAAATTCACATCCATAAAGCAATTGCTGCGTCCAGCCTTTTTAAATTTGCAGCAGTGGGTTTTTTGAAATTGACATCTAAAGGTAAGTACTCGTATTTCATTTATCAAAAACTTAGATGCCAGTTTATCAAATATTTAAAATCAAGCCTCTATGCAATAGTACAAGTGTTGTTCAAAACGACGGCGCACATTCCGTAACATTTCTAGGGTGATTTGGCGGCATTCGTTTACTTTAAGCTGGCGTAAATCTTGCAAGAAATCGGGCTTTGGAAAACAAATTTTACTTTTTATATCACCCAAAAAAAAAAAAATCCACGGGTGATAAGTCTTGCGACTTTGCGGGCAATTCTATGGAACCTCTTCACCAAACTCAACTATTTGGAGATCGGTGGTCGAGATAATGTCGGACAGGCAAAGCGTAGTGCGGAGGAGCCTAATATTGCTGAAATTCGAACTGGGCTTCAATACAATGCTCATGATTCTCGATAATGCCAGTAAAAATTAGATCAATGGTATTTTCCAACAACTCCAAGTACATATTTCTAAAATTCCTGTCCAAACATTGACTTTTAACGGATGTTGTGTCTGAATGTCGTGGTATAATATTGGGTTAGAATTAGCCCAATGGCGACAATTATTTTGATTCACCGTAACGTTTAGGAAAAACGAGCGCTCATCCGAAAAGCAAATATTAAAAATAAAATTCGGAACATTCGCCACTCGTTTACTTATCACTTTACAAAAGTTCAGACGGCGGTCTTAGTCATCTTTATTTAGTTCTTGTGCAAGATGGATTTTGTGTGGATGGTATTTCTGACTTTTTAAAATATTTTGAATGGCAGTTCGCTCAAAACGACATTAACGTGTCAGTTGCCTCGTAACCGCCTTGGGATTCAAATTAGCTTGACCAATAAGTTAATTAAATTTAATACAAGTTGGCTTAAAAAAATGTTTCCTACATACTAAAGTTCAGCGTTCTAGCGTTTCACTGAAACACTTTTTAAGAAATCATCTGGTATTGACGAAACACCCATCTCCATAATAAAACGATATCTAAGAACGGTAGCTGATTGCATTTGCCACACAATGAACTTGTTACCGAGTGAGCTAAAACGGGCCAGAGTCATTATATCTGCCAAAAAGGGAGACAAGTGCGATATTCGCAAGTACAGGCGACTCTCAGTACTTCTAAATATTTTTTAAAATAAAGAAAAAAGCAATGGCTGTGCGATTGGAGGATTTCTTGGGAGATAAGGAAGTAATATCGGAGTGTCAGCACGGTTTAAGGCCTGGACTATCAACGAAAATGGTTGTTAATAAGATACTGGAGTACATATTATGCCTACGACGAACTTGACAGGGGTCAGTGCGTGATTGCTCTTGTATTCGATCCTTCTATGGCGTTTGATACACCAAATCGGCAACTACTTGGGAAAAAGATGCAGCGCCTAAATATTCGGAGCCCTGTTTGCCACGTGTTGCTCTTATTTCTAACAGATAGATAAATGGTAGTATCAGTGATGCAGTGTAATAACGACCTTTTGATGTAACGCTTGACACTGCGCAGGGAAGTGTTTTGGACCCGTTGCTGTATATCTTGTATGTGAATGAATGATTAACTTAACATATCAGGGATGGGAGGACATTCATGTACGCAGACGATACGACATTGGTCGTGTCGGGGTCGGATGCACACGACGTTGTCTAAAAGGTTAACTCGTTACTTGATGGATTCGGTAAGTGATGTCAGGCCAACCAATTCCTCTATCCATTCTAGTGACCATATTTCTTCAATTTAGGACCTATCAAAAACAGGAAATTGTCCCTGAATTGCAGGCCGCTGTAGTGTCTCAGACCACAAGCGTGAAAGTGTTTGGAGTAACTATTGACTGGCATCCTTCATGAAAAGAACATATTGAAGCTGTTCATAGTAGGCCTAATGAGACCCATTTCTTGATATTTCGATTAGCAGAGTTCGTTGACACCAAAGCTCCGATGACTGTCTACTACTCGGAAGATTATTCCTTAATATCTTACAACATTGTTGTTTGGGGACAGTCAGTTGAGGTCAAAAGAGGGCGGATCTATATATCGGGGGGGGGGGGTTGCGGGAAACTATAAAAACCTTAAAAAATCTGAACAAATTCAAAGCATCGCTGAAATGTTTAGTTGTAGAAGCAAGGGTACAAATGTTAGTGGTATGTGACTCATAGTCATCTAGGTAACATATTTACTAAGGTTTTTTTGATCTTAGTTGTATGGTTACATGACCATGAATTTTTTAACCTATAATGGACCAAGTATGGGGTAAAGTGAATCAGTAGCAAAATAGATTAAAAATAGACGCGCTTGGACAGGAAAGTGAATAAAGTAAGGGTATGTTCGGAAGACTACAACAAATGGTACCATTTATGACGAGGACGATGCTATTATCCAAGATTTTAGAACGGATGTTGAAGACAAAGAACTACCTTTGTTGTGGGTTACCCCAGTGTAGCAGAATAAGACTTTCTATTTGTTGCCATGTAAGTACCTATATGAATTTTACAAAGTTATTCATTCCACACAAAACACATATTACATGAGCGCAAATTATAATTTATTATTATTTAAAAAATTCTAGATCACATAAGTGATGGCTCCTCGGAAAAAGTTCTTTCACCTTACAACTCCAGATGATATACGTGAAATACACCGTATTGCTTTTGATTCTGATTCCGAGGTAGAGGAATACTTTTAAGACGAGACTGACGAGGACGATGCTATTATCCAAGATTTTAGAACGGATGTTGAAGACAAAGAACTACCTGGAAAAGAGGAAAACCCTGCCGATTTTCAGAGCCCAGGACATTCTCAAGATGCCTTATTAGCTGAAACTGAAGATAACTCTGTAGTTCCCCGTATTCCAATTTCCTTACAGAATATCCATCCGCTTCCGATTCTAAAGACGATATATCGCTAGCAAAGATGCTGCAGCTTAAGAACTAAGGTAAGGTTAAAATTATAAAGGCTCCAGTAAAACTCAAGGGTAGAAATGGATTTAAATGTTCAGGCGTAAAAGGGGTATTTCATCGTACATCAGACAAAAATAGTGTCGTACACTTACGTGGAAATAATAACGAGTCTAGGCAAATCAGAGCAGGAATAGAAGGGTGGCAGTTATGTTTTACACAACAGAATCTAGATAAAATTACAGAATACACCAACAAACAAATTAAAATTCAAAGACTGAAATATATTACCAAAGTTAACAATAAGGATTGCGAAGAGATGCCAATAGACAATAGACCTTTTTGCACTAAAGACGCCAAAAATATTGAGATACAAGCTCTATTTGGTTTGCTTCACTATGCCGGTGTGGTGAAGATGGATGCAGTATTTACCAAAGAACTATTTGACAGAGATTCTGGAATATCACTATTTTGTGCAACCATGCCCGAAGCACGTTTTAGATTTTTAATTAACTGCCTCCGATTTGTAGATAACGACACCAGAGCTCAAAGAAGGGTAACTGTAGCATTCCGCGATGTGTTTGAGACATCAATAAATAAAATGAAAACTTTATATTATGTACTTACATAGTACACTACAATTGATGAACAATTGGTTGATAAGAACACTTGCAGAACTCAAGTCACTACAACAAATATATCTATCTTACGATCGTTTCACTTAACACGTCAGCATCATCAGAGGATGAAAAATTCGGAGAATTTTTTAGTTCAACAAAAGGAGGAGTGGACACTTTAGACCAACTGTGCCACAGTTATTCTGTTGGTAAAAAAATTATGCTTGCTCTACAATTTGCTCAATATAGTCGGGTATAATTCTATGGTTTTTTTACGTGGTTTTAATGCACCAAATAAAGAAACTGTAACCAACAGAAGAACATATTTGAAAAAACTTGCACTGGATTTGGTGAGACCTTATATGGAAAGTCGTTTGGAAACTGTAACTTTAAGACGTGAACTTCGTCATACTATACGAAATATACTGAAAATAGCCCCTACACTAGAAGTACCAACAAGGTCCAGTACTAACACGGGTAGGCGTACTTTCTGTCCCAGGAGGCAAGACCGAAAATCCAGAAGTAAGTGCGCGATGTGCAACACATTCACATGTTTACAGCATTAGAAAAAAGTGTGCCCAACTTGTGTTAAATAATTTATTAATACTTTTCTAGTAATTCACTTGTACTTACAGAAATTTTCTAAGATGCTATAATGTTATTTTTATAAATAAAGGAAATTTTCGGAAATTGAGCCAAGTCTTATTTGGGGCACGACTGTACCCCACTGTAGCAGAATAGGTTCTGAAAATAAGTAAAGTAGTGTGTTTAATTGTTATCTTTTACATCTTTCTCAGACTATTCTTTTAACTGATTTAGGCTTAAATGTCGTAGAATACAGGGTTTCCTCAAAAACAAATATGCTTTTTCTTTCGTTAAATTTATATATATATATATATATATATATATATATATATATATATATATATATATATATATATATATATATATATTGCTATAGATAGCAAATGATAGGAAATATTACAAAATTTTAATAGGAAAACGGGAAATTTATGCATACTAGTATATATAAAATAAGTGTATACACCCTAATGTAGCAATGAAAGAGTTTTGGCAGGAGATGTCAACGCCCGACATGAATGTCAGCGACCCATGTAGCAACCCTCGATGTTAAGTTACATTCGAGTAATAAAAAAATTATATATTCTAGAAATATCCACAAAGAAACCAAGAACAATGCTTCAGTTTTGTAGGGAGAATGAGATTGTAGATAATATAATTGTAGTTCTGTTGATTTTATTGTATAAAAAAAATATATATGACCAAGCTAGCTAAAGACACAATGTAGTGAAAGAGCGGAGGTCATTTATAAAAAACAAAAGTTTGTAGAATATTAAGGTGATGTGCGCGTCAGAAAAAAACGTAAAAAGACGTTGAAGGTTTGACGGAAAACTTAAACACAGGTGTGTGACGAACAATAGCGTTTTTTCACCTGTAGGAGAGTTAATAAAAGCAACGGTCCGAGAGGGTCCGAGCTTGTCTTGTCTTTTCCATCCAGTGAAATCATCAGTATCACTTTACCAGACCAGGTGATCATCGTCATAACTAAGATTCCAGAGTGCATCGAAGTGAGGGTATAAAACACCTCCAGAGTGCTACGACTATGGAATAAATATATCAATATGTTAACGAAGTAAATCCGTTAATAATCAATGACATGGACAAATGAGAAAGATAATAATAATTAATCAAGGTCCGTATTAATGGAAGAACAATAAATAATCCAATGGAAAATATGTCAGTAAGTGTTGCCTTTTCTTAAATTGACCAGTGCGGGTGGAATTTCACCATTTTTACAACAACAATCAAATATTTTTGTGCTAATAAATTTCAAAAACAATAATTTTGTTTGAAATAAACGGAAGGAGACCGTTCTGTAGAATTATCGATGTATATTGATTATGTAGTATCCATGTTTAATTAATTGTGTAATTAGTTATAATGTTACCAGAATGTTTTTTTTTAATAGGATTTTTCAAGTTATATTTATGTAAAGAATGTTTTAAAATATCTCTTTGTATTTAACAAGTGTCATATCGGCACAGTTAAATGTTTTAATAGGATTTTTCAATTTATGTTTATGTATTGAATGCTTTAAACGTTTCTGTTTGTGTTTAATGTGTGTCAAATAGACACCGTAAAATTTGTGTAATAAATTAAATGGAATGTATAACAGATTGTAATTAACGGAAGTATTGTTTTTGGTTGATATTTAATCAGCAAAATTGTTATATAGCCATCTGTGCAAAGCGATAGTAATTTTGATCAAGTGAAAATCAATAAATGAATTTAAATAACACATATTAGTGAATTTTAATTAGTAGAAGCTAGCTGTAATTATAAGGAACCCAACCTGATGATTAGGACGTATGTTCTCAGCTCCATAATAAATTTTTGCAGGTATATGCTACCCATGAAATAAAGTAGAATACCATAGCAAAATGGCGCCCAAGTCGTGGGACTTCTAAAAAAAAAATTGACCTAAAAAGAACATGCTTAAAAAAATTTTTTTTGTGTGTAAAAATAAAGTTATTTTCATAGAAAATTTTAATAAAATAAACATTTGTTCGCAATATAGCACATGATTGGCACAAATACAGGGTTTCTGTTAAATTTTAATAAAATTTTAATTACGTTAGAATAAAGCAAATTTTCATAAAAACGTAAAATAGTATTTTAACACAAGGGATTTAGAAGTAAATCAATTTAAAATAAATTAGCACGACTCATTTAAATACAGTAAAGTTAAAATAAATCAATTCAACCAATTTAATGAAAATTAGCAAAAATCCTAATACCGTATGATATTTTAATATGAAACAGTAAGTTGCACACATAACCAATGGTTTTATGAAAAATAAATATAGGTGGTGTATTTGAAAGGGTCAAAGCTTAGAAAGGGGGACAATTAAATTTTAAATTCACAAGGAAATTAAATAAATCAAGCTTGAACATGTCCGGGGAAAAACAGTTAGAAAGTGATAAACCAATTGGGCCAGAATCTGAAGAACCTATAATCAGCGTACCTGAAGATCCGGAGAAAATGGCAGAGCCAGAACCACAAAAACCTAAACAGTTCACGGAATGGAGGGGACGTAAAGCAAGTTCGGAAGAAGGGACCATATCGCAGGAAGAAGAAGAAACCGAATATCGGGGCGATGAAACCTTTATAATAGAAAAAGAAAAGGGACAGAATAGCGCAGTCAAGGAAAGTCCTCTGGAGGAAACAGTAAAAGGACAGGAGGAAGAATCAAAAATGGACAAGTTATTCGCCGTTTTGTTCAAGAAAATGAAAGAAAACAAAAATGAAATTAAACAAGATATTAGCAGGTTGGAAAAACAACAAAAAGAATATATTAAACATACGGATGAAAATTTTGGGAGATTATATGAACATATACAACAAAACAAAACGGAGATTTTAACAGAAGTAAACAAAAAACAAAGAGATATGGAAACCAGTTTCCTTATAAAAATACACCAGCTGGACGATGAAGTAAAAACCACACAAAAAACATGCCAAGTAAGCCACAAGACAATCAAGACGGAGCTGGACGCGGGAGTTCAGGCATGCCATGACAAAGTACGGGAAGAAACCGCAATGAGGAGGTACGACATTAAAAAGGTCGAAACGCGTGTGGAGCCAATTGACGGAAATGAAGCCCGAGTCGAGCAGGAAACTGATGAACAACTAATTAAAATCGAAGAGAATATACCAGAAACAAGCCCAGAAAAATACATAGAAGAGGAATTACTACCGGACGAAAATATACTAGAAATGAGCCCGGAAAAATTCATATATACTGCCGAAGAAAAATTAATAACGGCAACACATTATTTTTACTGTATCAATATTGGAAATGACCAGAAAAATGAAACTATGTTTCAAGGCAATAAACCTTATAAAAAAAATAATAACAATAGCCGCAATTATAAATTTAGAAACCTTTTCGTTAAAAACAATAATTTTCACGATGAATACAAATCCAGTCATAGTCAGAAATTTTATTAAAACAAAGATTCTGGAAATTATAATAAATTTAAAAGGTATAAGCCGGAACTTAAGAACAGACATATTTGGCATAATAATTTGAATAATAAGACACGTCATTGCAACTATAGCAATTTTAATTTCGAAAGTAAAAAGAAAAAATTTAAGATAAAGAAAAATTAATCTGCATGAATTTGATCGAATCCGATATGACCTAAGCAATGAAAAGGATAATCGCATGCCGAATAGACGAATTATAATGTACAAAATAAATAATGAAATTACCAGACAAAGAAATTTCTCCTAAAATAAATAAAATTGATTAGTTAGAACTATATGACGAAAAGTTGGTCAATTTAAAATATAAATAATTACGCAAAAAATATATACCCTGAGTACAGAAAATATAACAAGTAGGCATTTAAATAACCCGAAGAATTTATACCCTGAGTATAGAAAATAAAACAAGTAGGCATTTAAATAATGACCCAAAGAAATACGAATCAGAAAAGCGAAATTTCATAAAAAAATTTAGGTGATAATAAATAAGGAGCAATG